>OZ024854.1:65750053-65760053 GCA_964017155.1 Oasisia sp. SBJ-2009
AAGTAGACGTATAATGACCCGAGCACACGAGTTCACTTTTTTGCACTCTGACTATAGTTCAAAGTCGATGTTCTGCGGTTTGCACAGATAGTTGATCCACTAAACGCAGATTTACATAGTGGGATTATGTACATAATCTACGCGTGTACACAGATGCAACGTTGTGTCGTCTTCACTGCGTCTGTGTAGATTGTAGATCTACACGACCCGACTGGCGCACCGACTTCACACTGTACTGGATATTGGACAACAATAGGATCCAACAGTTATGGTCAGTGCGACGACCCATTACACACGTACCTTCGGTGAATGTCGTTACATGGTCATATCTGACCAAGTTGTCCACTCATTTGCTTGGACAAGTGGGCAGTCGCTTTGATTTTTGTAAGGAAACAGAACATGTTCTATTTGTGTACGACACGTTGTGTGGCTTGAAGTCGAACCAGCAGTAATCGCCCTGAGTAAACTTGTGGCCTGGGGGAGTGTTTGAGAAAGACGAAACCGTGCCTCGACTAACAGTTTGGATTAGGATATAGGAACTGTCTAAACTAGTTAGAATTAGCTTGCTGACCACTTGATATAGATACCTCAAACAAATGTATGCATATGTATACGTATAAATAAATTGGAGGGAGTTTGCGGAAATCAACGTCAGTTATCTGGTTGGACGATGGATAAAGCCTGTCAAAATGATTCAGAGTGGGTCAGGACACTGACCCTCCAAGCAAAGGTAGCATTGTAAGATCAATTAATTTATTATTATTTTACACTAAAAATGTGTATTAAACAATTTTATAAGCACATGTATAATGTACTATTGACTAACCATAGCCACAAACTCGTAGACCCTAATGATCCCTGTCACTGCCGTGGTGGGCGGTCCGTAACCACCATGATATATTGACGCACTCGTGCGAAACCAAGCGTGACCTTGAATGAGATGCCTACGCATGGCCACTCAGAATCGATTGAACCAATGTGAGTACAATTTACCGTAATTTTACCAAGCACACACAGCAAATATCTGGGTCTCTTCTAAAACGCAAACCATCAAGTCAACACTCTACATCGTTCAAACGTCCGTCTGGGGGAGGTCGTATGGTGCCAAAATGTGCTTACGAATGGGATACTCCGGATGCCGGAATGTAGTTCCTACACGCCCTGGATAGTTGGCGCACACGCGCCTACAGCTCGACAACTGTGCCAGCGCACAGACGGCGAGCGCACTCACTCGACTCGAGGTGTTGCATTTGTCAATTCGAGACCAGCTTACAAACAAAACAGTTCACTTGCCTGGCGATCTCAGGGCAACGTACCCGCTGTCAGTCGTCCGGCCGAGTCGGTGTCACGAAAGGCGGCTATCGCTGTTGACTCCGACGACACCCGCAGACGGCATCCACCCCTTAGTACAACGCAGTGACAGCGGTGTGTGACGCTCCGACGCCCCTCCGGGTTCACAGTGCGTGTAGGGTCTACGCGCGGTGTGTACACGGATCTTTTTTCGTGCGAGCAAATCGCGGCCGCGGCAATTACCCGGAGTTGTTTCTGCCTCGGCTCGGTCGGCGGTGGCCGTGATGGATGGGCTGGTCCATGATCGACCGGCGCCGGCGCTAGTTGCGTGTCGTGCCGCGTGAATGGAGGCCGATCAACAGCGCGAGCTTGCCGGCAGCCACGCTAAAATTTTTCCGATCGTTAAAAACTTTCCGATTGACGTTTCTGCGCATGCGCAATAAATGTAACATCACCAATGTCCAACGAAACAATAAAGCATTTTCGGTATAAATGCCACGAGCTGTTCGTTAACTCTCATGTGATGATCACTGTGAAGAGTTTCTTAAAATGTCGTTCAATGCAATAAAATATTACGGTTTTTATAAATCACTGTCACGGATTATGGCGCACAACAGTGACGTCATTTACGCTTCCTATCTAAATATGCCTCAAAGCTTGTTTGCCTCGTGTTAATTTGCGACAAATATTTTTCTGAGAGGTTATATACACCCTGACGAACAACCCGTAGTATTTATGCCATACATGCTTTGTCATTTCGCTGCATATTGATAACTTTACAAATATCGCGCATGCGCAGAAACGTCAATCGGAACGTTTATAACGCCGGAAAAATGTAAGCGCTACAACGCTACATAGACGGCAGTCGAACGGACAACTCTACGACCACGGCAGCACTGTCAAGTGAGATCCAGATAATTTTTATTTCCGAATTTTTATTTCAGGGTGCACGAAAATCCCTCAAATCCGTTACAGGTCTTTAATCCCGGGGAATGAATGAAACTAAGACGCTGGTGGTTATATGTGGTATATTGGTCCGCATGGCAATTCCTTGCAATGCATTGTTGTGTAATACATGGTTGTATATTAGATGTATGTTACGTATGTATTTAGGCGTGTATGTATGTATGTATGTATGTATGTATGTATGTATGTATGTATGTATGTATGTATGTATGTATGTATGTATGTATGTATGTATGTATGTATGTATGTGTATGTACGTATGTACGTATGTACGTATGTACGTATGTACGTATGTACGTATGTACGTATGTATGTATGCATGCATGCATGCATGCATGTATGTATGTACATGTATGTATGTATGTATGTATGTATGTATGTATGTATGTATGTATGTATGTATGTATGTATGTATGTATGTATGTATGTGTGTATGTGTGTATGTGTGAATGTATGTATGTATGTATGTATGTATGTATGTATGTATGTATGTATGCATGTATGTATGTACATGTATGTATGTATGTATGTATGTATGTATGTATGTATGTATGTGTGTGTGTATGTATGTATGTATGTATGTATGTATGTATGTATGTATGTATGTATGTATGTATCTGTGTATGTGTGAATGTATGTATGTATGTATGTATGTATGTATGTATGTATGTATGTATGTATGTATGTATGTATGTATGTATGCATGTATGTATGTACATGTATGTATGTATGTATGTATGTATGTATGTATGTATGTATGTATGTATGTATGTATGTATGTATGTATGTATGTATATATGCATACATGCATGGGTGTATGCATGCGTGTGTATTACATGTACACATAAGCTCCTGTCTTCACGAGCCCATATAGTCTGTTGTGGACGCACTTTTTCTAATATTCCCAAATGTTATGCCTGTTGAAGGAAAACTGTTTTAAACTACGGGAAAATCAGACAAAACTTTCAACAGAACTAGGAACCAGTATACAGAGACCGCCACTTACCGGAAGAAACACGCGACATTGTTATTATGTATTTGACATAAACGTTAAATGCTGTGATAAGACAAAGTATTTCCCCTTTCTAACATGGGACTGGGAATAGCAAATATATACATACTGTCATGCCCAGCTAAATTACATTTCCACGATATAGCGATTGAACCACGCTGCAACTGCGGTACAATAACCGGATTGTTTGATTGAAAGTAAAACCAGCTAACCTCGCTATTCCACGTAAACAGCTCCAAAAGGTAAGGTCAGTTATCAGTATCGCCCATAATTCACTATCACGAGAAGACAAAAACGCGATTTGATTCCACACATAGGTCGATGTCCACACCGAGGATTCATACGTGGTGTCGAACCGATTGGTTCGAGATGAAAATCGAGCTAGTTCTCAGAGTGTCTATTAATTTCAACAAAGTGAACTAGTACATTAGTGGGGCGGCATAGCTAACATATTGTTCATTTTGTGACACAAGCACCAAATTTGGTACACACATAGCTTCATATATTTAGAAGAAATCTGGATATTGGGCCACTGCGAATTGGCATCCTGATTACCATGGCGGCCATTTTCCAAAATGGCCGCCGTTCACCTATTTTCTCATATCTTAGTAACTACGTCAAATAAATAAGTCCTTTTGGTATTGAAACATAGATGCTCGGGGTCAGCGATTTCATATTTATTACTTTTGACCTTCTCCGACATTAACATCCGCCATTTTTAAAGATGGCGGACGTCAAGACTAATAACCCTATATCTCATGACCTACGCGACCTGGAGAGCTAATTTTATGGTCAAAATATAGGTATGTGAACAGCCGATTTCAGTGTATTAAAATATTTTGTATTTGGCCTTGGTCGACCTTGGTATCCGCCATTTAAAAAAAATGACGTCCGCTAAAACGAATTTTGTTCACACATTTACAAATACTTCAGTCAGAACCGCTACATTTGCGTCAAAATGTAAGTTTTTCAAAGTACCGATTTCAAATATGTTACATATGACCTTCTCCAATATTAATATCCGCCATTTTTAAAGATGGCGGCTTTAAAAGTCAAATTTCTTCATATCTTGAGAAATAAACCAGATAGAGAGTTAATATTGTCTTCATAATTAAGATTTTACATGCTGCTATTTTAAATATGCTACTTTTGATCCTGTCGGACATTCGTATCGGTCTTTTTCAAGATGGCGACTAAAATGGCGATTATTTTCTATATTGGCTATCAACAAACGCTATTTACTAGCTAGCCTATATTCACGAGCGGAGTATCAACAGTCGTCCCCTCCCTTGATGTTTAGAAAAGTTTACGTTAACTCCAAAACGCCTCACATGTTTAAATCATTGTTTATTTTAGTTGTGTTGTTAGTGGGGCAGCATAGCTAACATATTGTTCATTTTGTGATACAAGCACCAACTTTGATACAGACATAGCTTAATATATTTAGAAGATATTACGTATTAGCATAGACCATGTAACAATGTTCACTTAATGTACTAAAGCCATTAACTATGCTATTTAAGTTATATGAGAATACCAGTGTTATTGTTGAATGCTATTTGAATCATTCTATTAACACATCTTGATCACGTGGCAACTTGACAAACTTCCATGGATCATGGCGTGGCACTTTAATGTTTGAGTATATGAGAGTCAGCTGGCAGATTCTCCCTCACAGAAGCAGAGGCCTGTGCACTGAAGTGCAGCCTTCTTGCACCTGTAGCGGTTTCTGCAACCACTCTTGGTTCCTTCTGTCTTCACCCACCCCCAGTCAGTTGGTGATGGCAATACAGGGTCTGGTTCTGTCAAACAGAAGTATGACAAACCTCTCGATTATGTTCACTGCATCATCGGGGATCTCCTTTGGCCCATATGCGAGCATCAATAGTGCATCTGTCTGTTCCAGCAGTTACTTCCATGTTGACCATGCTGTCTTCTTTCCATGTCCAGCAAAGCTGGATACAGTGTCACAGCATGTTAAAGCATGGAATATTGGTAAGGCACATTACATCTCTGGTCCAAGGCTCACAGCTATTTGGTTGGCTGCCATATAGCGAAAGCTCTTGCAAGTTCCGAATGCTAGCCATAGTTCACATCCAGCGGGTAGTTACATTGTGGCAAACAAAGCCAAGACCACAACATCGGTGTCAACAGTGGGAATTAGTATCTGGTGGTAGCCATGCTGTGCAGCGTGTGTTACATGCAGTATAATACGACTATCATCTTCTTCAGGGCTGCATGGCTACAGGGTGTGGACATCCTGCAATAGCTGTGTGCGGAGCACCCCCTTCGCATCAGTGAAGACAACTTCCTTGTCTTCCTTACAGAACGCCTGGTCTTGGACAAGAAACTGAACAGTTCTCTCTTATTGCTGTCCATCCGTAGAAAGTTCTGCCAGTTTCCTGGTAGGGCAGCCTTCCCAACTACATGTCTCCTTACACCCTTTCCGCGCTTTGCCTTTCATGGAGTCATCCTTGTAAGTATCCCAAATAAGGTTCACACGTGACACACTGCGCAGCTGAGAAGAAATAAATGGGATGAATACCTGCTGGACATATTCATCAAATGTCTTGGCAGCTGCTGGCTTCATCATCTGTTTGATGGCAGCTCCATCAAGAACTATACAGGTAGCATCGTCTAGGCATGTCAGGATGTCACTCTTGGTACCAAGTCGTAATCTTCCTCCATCGGAGAGCGCTGGTGGCCATGCTTGGTTCTCTTGCTGAAAGAAGTCTTCCGGATTGCCATCTCTCGTTTGACAGGTAATGTAGAGTCGTGAAAACAGCTCGACATCACTTTTCATTAATGTCAGCTGCTGCTTCTCCTTACTTACCGTCTTTGTCCTTGAGCCAACAAATAGTTTCAACCGATTGCGATGGATTGTGTCATCAATGGGCTTTGTTCTCTCCTCAAGACATTCCTTTGTGAATGTTTGGAACTGTTGTTGGCCTGTCTTCTGTGCCTTCTTAACAGCCTCGACTGCCGATGGATCCGCAATCTCTTTGCTGTCAAGGACATGTAGGTCTTCGCTCTCTTCTTCGAATGGGTTGCCCAATTCTTCCATTACGTTGCCGAGTGAGCAGACGTCTTTCCTAAATGCATTTTGCACATTTGCTGTCTGGTCATGGTGGAGCACCTCATGTCGTCTTCCCATGAGCTCGTGTGCATCTTCAAAGTCTTTAATCAGCGCAGTAACCTCAGGTCCAGCTACCAGCCACCGCTAGAGGGCACTAGGGTTGTCTGTAAGACCTACCGCCCCTCCATCCCTCTTGCTGCAAGCATTATTCTGCTCATGTGCTTGATCGATGGGGATTGCCGAGAAGACCCGGTTGGTCTTCTGAATCGTGAAATTGCCAGCATTGAATTAATTGAACATCTGGGTGTTTCGTTGGTAGTTCGGTAATGTCACGGAGATGAACTGGGATATAGCGGACATAGTTGGTGTGGTCCAGAGCAACGAACCAGGGGACACGTTCTGTCAGAGCATCAAGGTACATGCCGAAGGAGGACTGCCGCTGGGACCGCAGCTGCAATTACAATACATTACTGTTGCCCACTTCTGGAATTGAGGGCAGCTCTCTTTCCTCTTTGAGCACCATTCATCAAACCCCAAAGGTTTAATACTAATACTAATAATAACACTACTGCTACTACTGCTTTAACTTATGTATTTAACCTATTAATTTAATTAATTTATTTAGCTTATTTGTATATATTTATATTTGCATATAATTATGTATTTACATGTGTTTTTTGGTAGGGCCTGTAAGCAGGTTTTTAACCAAATGGCGCCTTACAAATGTTTCCAAATAATAATACAGTTAATTATACTATTTTATCAATGAGACATCAACATTCTACATAAGTGTAGGTGTGTTTCTGTACTTTTCTAAATAAAAAACAATGTTTGCTCTAGTATCCACCATCTGACAAAATAATATTACGAGAACAGATTTTTACTGATTCATGGCACTATATAATCAAATTATAATTATAATGAAATGACAAATTACTTTGTTATGTTCCATATAATTGTGAGTGAGTAATTATTTGTCTCTCAGGGTTATTAGGATCTCAATTATGTCCGTTATTGCATCTGACTTCATTGATTTAGAAAGTTTTGACCAACCGCTGGCGGCCATTTTGAAAAATGCCTCAATATCCACTTTTGTTCCCAAGATATCAATCAACACATCTGCCAAATTTGGTGCTTGTATCACAAAATGAACAATTGGTTTGGTATGTTGAGCTATGCCGCCCCACTACATGTGTACAAACGAATTAGGATATTATAGAGAATACTCGATGCCTTTCCCTTTTCCTTATATTAGACAGAAACGCCAGGAGAAAATAAGTTAAGGGAATGAATAAATATAGTCCGTTTTGTCTAACGCTGAATTTGCCGGTCTATCCCAGGAGGACAACGAAACTCTTGCATCGCGTCTGTTCACTGGCGTGTGCTCGTATCGAAATGCAATTCTCTGTAACTAGGTCACGTTTTAAGAAACCTGCTCAGTTGTGTATGCAAAGGATTGTATTAATTAATATGTACACACCAGGAGGAGCTGCTTCACTTAATACTGGCCAATCGCTATAGATGTCGCTACCCGTCCCTCGTTACACTTCCTTGTTGTTGTAGCAGTTGTTCAAAATCACAGTCGAGTCATAACTTCCAAATTGTAGCAGCCATGGGTAAGTACTAACATCCAGATTACTTGATATTTCATACGATGTGATGTTGTACGTTTACTGACGAAGTTGATTATTTGTAATAAGCAACTTAACAGGTTACAATATAAACAGTAGTTGTCACTGTTATTATACATGCACATAGCAACAGTTATAATAGTCATTCTTTCGCTTCACTGTAATTAATAAGATTATCATAGGCTCGTAAGTGGTAAGCTGCTGTAGTATTGTTCCAACATAATACGGAATGCGTTACGGATATACGTAAATAATAGTACCCATACGCTATTCGTAGTTACAACATACAACACCTCATGACTTCCATTGTGCACCGTAGCAACGCCCAGTGCGTGTGTCAACGACGTAAGCAGATATACGCAGTTCCATCTAGCGATCAAAGCACACTCTATATTCATTATATTCGGTGAACCGAGTAAACCTTCTAAACAACCTGTCACGGCACTAACCACGTCCAAATCTGTAAACAGAAACAGGTGGTTTCAATACTTATTTCTGAGACTCTATTTTGCTATTATATAATGATCAGTAGGCGTGATATTTACATAAGTTACAATGATTTGAGAGCGTTCTAACAAGCGTAGATATAATATGTTATATTACACTGTTGAGCTTTTTGTAATTAAGGTAATTGTTTTATTGCAATTCATTTACTTATTGCATTTATTTAACGATTTATAAATTGTTGGTTAACATAGGATTGTTGGTGAATACATTTCTCAAGCCAACAATAAAATAATTGTACTTATTGTTATGTTATGTCGTGTCGTGTGGTATCGTGTGTATCATTTGGTGTGATGTTGTGTGCGTGGTGTGGTGTGGTGTGGTGTGGTGTGGTGTGGTGTGGTGTGGTGTGGTGTGGTGTGGTGTGGTGTGGTGTGGTGTGGTGTGGTGTGGTGTGGTGTGGTGTGGTGTGGTGTGGTGTGGTGTGGTGTGGTGTGGTGTGGTGTGGCGTGGCGTGGCGTGGTGTGGTTGGTGTGGTGTGTGTGGTTTCAGATGGTGTGATGTGGTGTGGTATGATTTGGTGTGCGTGGTGTGGTGTGTGTGGTGTGTGTGTGGTGTGTGTGGTGTGTGTGGTGTGGTGTGGTGTGGTCTGGTGTGGTGTGGTGTGGTGTGGTGTGGTGTTGTGTTGTGTTGTGTTGTGTTGTGTTGTGTTGTGTTGTGTTGTGTTGTGTTGTGTTGTGTTGTGTTGTGTTGTGTTGTGTTGTGTTGTGTTGTGTTGTGTTGTGTTGTGTTGTGTTGTGTTGTGTTGTGTTGTGTGGTGTGGTGTGGTGTGGTGTGGCGTGATGTGGCGTGGCGTGGTGTGGTTGGTGTGATGTATGTGGTTTCATATGGTGTGATGTGGTGTGGTGTGATGTGATTTGGTGTGCGTGGTGTGTGTGGTGTGTGTGGTCTGGCGTGGTGTGGTGTGGTGTGGTGCGGTGCGGTGCGGTGCGGTGCGGTGCGGTGCGGTGCGGTGCGGTGCGGTGCGGTGCGGTGCGGTGCGGTGCGGTGCGGTGCGGTGCGGTGCGGTGCGGTGCGGTGCGGTGCGGTGCGGTGCGGTGCGGTGCGGTGCGGTGCGGTGCGGTGCGGTGCGGTGCGGTGCGGTGCGGTGCGGTGCGGTGCGGTGCGGTGCGGTGCGGTGCGGTGCGGTGCGGTGCGGTGCGGTGCGGTGCGGTGCGGTGCGGTGCGGTGCGGTGCGGTGCGGTGCGGTGCGGTGCGGTGCGGTGCGGTGCGGTGCGGTGCGGTGCGGTGCGGTGCGGTGCGGTGCGGTGCGGTGCGGTGCGGTGCGGTGCGGTGCGGTGCGGTGCGGTGCGGTGCGGTGCGGTGCGGTGCGGTGCGGTGCGGTGCGGTGCGGTGCGGTGCGGTGCGGTGCGGTGCGGTGCGGTGCGGTGCGGTGCGGTGCGGTGCGGTGCGGTGCGGTGCGGTGCGGTGCGGTGCGGTGCGGTGCGGTGCGGTGCGGTGCGGTGCGGTGCGGTGCGGTGCGGTGCGGTGCGGTGCGGTGCGGTGTGGTGTCTTAACTGTGTCATGTTATGTTAGCAAGAA
>OZ024854.1:65765308-65770308 GCA_964017155.1 Oasisia sp. SBJ-2009
AACTGAGCCTCGATTATTTGTGAAGGATCAATAGCCCTCAATATTTAGAGAAGACATGCATGTTTTGGTGCATATCGAGCTTTCTGGACAATGAGAAAATCTTTTGAGAGAGACCGAAGGACGGGGCAAATCACTACTAACGGAAATCGTGAAGAACTTACAAAATTGTATAATATATAATATACCCACTCCTCAAATGTTTCATCAGCATCAAACTCCATTCGCCTAAGACCTTTTGGTATTCTCTGTCCCTCCTGACTGTTTTTATATGCACTTTGCATGAATCTCTTAGCATAATCTGATCAATTGATTCGTGCACATTATACTTGTCACGATACTGAAAACATGTTCCGCATAGTATTCTACATCTGAAGAACAGATAAACCCTTGTTTTCACAAGAACAGGTGGTGTGTATAGTATCACAAACTACAAGACAACACACCGTACTAACGTATGACGCCCCCTGACAGTTTACTTTTCCAAACCTGTCAAACTTTAACAAGGTTTAACAAGTTGCCGTCCAGAACCAAGCTCCAGACGGCATGTGAACAAGGAAGCCTATGGCTTATCGAGTGTTCACTTAAAAACATTAAATATACAATATTTTAAAATGCACTAAAATGCTGCTAATTAAAATACGTTGTCTCTAAAAATACATAAGAAAAAAATGTATACGTTGTCTCTAAAAAAATATACAAGTAAAATAAATAAATACATAAAATATCCTACAATAACAACATTTGTTATAATAATAAATACATTAAAATAATTATATGAATAAATAATTTAATCAGTATTAAAATAATTTCTAAAACATTTAAGTGTTTAACCTAGGTATAGCCCGCCCTTGCCAGATAATTGTCAATTTTATTTTTAAACATATTTACACTGCTGGCATTTACACAGTCATGACTTAAATTATTCCAATCAGTTATTGTTCTCTGGGAGAAGGAGAATTTTCTTTTAATTGATCTAGAGTATGGCTTGACTAACGCTGCCTTATGCCTTCTTGTCACACTATCTTCTTTTAGTTTGAAAAAAAATGTTGCTATCAATATCTTCATATCCATTCAATATCTTAAAAACTTCTATTAGGTCTCCTCTTAATCTTCTAGTTTCTAATGTTGTCAGTCTACATTCTAACAGGCGTCTTTCATAGGATAAATGTTTAAGTTCTGGAATTAGTTTAGTTGCCCTCCTTTGAATTCTTTCAAGTTTATCAATGTCTTTCTTTTGATATGGCCTCCATGCCTGAATGCAATATTCTAAGTTTGGCCTAACTATTGCCTTGTACAATGGTATTATTAAAGTCTTATCCATATATGTGATGTTTCTTCTAATTAATCCTAAAATTTGATTTCCTTTTGCAGCAGCAAGTCCACATTGCTCTGAAACTGTCATGTCGGCACTAACTGTAACTCCCAAGTCCTTTTCTTTTACACTTGTGCCTAATATAGTATTGCCCATAAAGTATTCTTTGCTCACATTACCATGTCCAATGTGGATGCATTTACATTTACCAAAATTAAATAACATCTGCCATTTTTCAAACCATTTTACTAACTTGGTTAGATCATCTTGTAAAGTTTCTTTATCTGTATCAGTTTTTACAGTTCTGAACACTTTTGTGTCGTCTGCAAAGTTAAGTACTTTACTTGATAAGTCATCACCCAAATCATTTACAAATATCAAAAACAGTATTGGTCCCATCACCGACCCCTGTGGAACACCACTCAAAACTGGTTTCCAGTTTGATATCTCTCCCTCTACTATTACTCTCTGTCTTCTATCTGTCAACCATGCTTGTATCCAATTTATCATACTTTTCCCTATATCATAGGCTTTTAATTTAATTAACAGTCTTTGATGTGGCATTTTATCGAATGCTTTCTGAAAATCTAAGTATATTACATCCACCGGTGAACCATCATCTACCCACTTAGTAATATCTTCTAAAAAAACATAAGAGATTGGTTAGACAAGACCTAGCTTTTAGGAACCCATGTTGATATTTAGTTATTAATTTGTTTTTTACAAGAAAGTCTACCATGTGGTCTCTAATAAATGTTTCTAATAATTTGCATAATACTGATGTTAAGCACACTGGTCTATAATTTTCTGTCTTACTCCTCGACCCCTTTTTAAATAACGGTGTTACATTTGCCTCCTTCCATTCTGCTGGAACAATTCCCTCTTTAAGTGATGTATTAAAAAAATTAGCAAGTGGTGTACTTATTTCGTTTACAATTTTCTTAAGTAATTTAGGTGTTATTCCATCAAACCCATTTTTTTTTTCATCATTTAAATTTTTTGGGAGATCATTTCAGGAGTGATAAAAAACTGCCCTAAATGTTGTGATTCATCACCCTCAAATTTCCTAGCAGGTAACGGCAGTGAACTTATATCTTCTTTAGTGAATACAGAGCTGAAATATTTATTCAGATCCTCTGCCATTTGAAACCCATCATATATTACATTACCTGCGCTGTTTTTAGTGGTCCTACTTTATCTCGAACCTTCTGTTTACTCATTACATAAGCGTAGAAACTCTTACTATCAATTTTTATGTCTTTCGCTAATTTCTGCTCAAAAGACCGTTTTGATTTTCTAATTTCAGCTGTAGCTAAATTTAGGGCCTTTTTGTAATTGTTATAGTCTTCTATATTTCCAGTGTTTCTGTACATTCTCCACATTATTTGTTTGTAGGCAATCTTTCGTATAGGTTCTTTTGACAGGTGTTTCTTCCTAGATCGTTTCCCTTGATTTTGTATAGGAACAAAATTCAACAAATGTTTCAGTAATGCCCTCAATCTCATCTTTCAAAATTATTCAACATTCTGTTGCTGTCTTGTCCTTCATTAAGTCAGTCCAATTTATGCTTGCTAAGTAGGTTCTCATTTGTTTATATTTGCCTTTATTGAAATTTCTCCTCCCTCGCTTTTTGCCAGTAATCTCTGTTTGTATTTTTATACTAAAATGGATCTGATTATGGTCACTATATCCCAAAAGCTCACATATTTTAACATTATCAACTAATTCGTTTTGAGAGGAGAATACTAAATCCAACACATTTCCACCTCTCGTTGGTTCTAAAACATGTTGTGTAAGGAAACAGTCCTGTATTGGAAGTAAAAATTGCTGGTCATCTCTTCCAACACTCTCTAGTGATTTCCACTGAATATGACCATGATTAAAATCACCCATTATAACACATTCTCTTTTACTAATATCCTTTATGGCATTGTGCAATTTTCCATCATCCTCTTGTCGTATGTTAGGACTACGATAAATTAGCCCTATCGTTAAAGGACAAAAAAGTTAACTGTTTCGTGGCATACACCTAATAGAGTTAATATAAAGTAACAATTTCCACATATACTCAATTTTGTAACGCCAGCGGTTTACCAGAAAAATATTTTTGAACACCCAGCCATCCAAATACTATGCGCTACTCCATCTTAGACGAAGAATGACGTCACGACGGTGATCGAGGCGCTCTCCACGCAGATTCCCTGCATGGGGTTTGGCTGTTGTCATGAAATGGCTGCAATTCGGCAACGCGCATAACATGCTGATGACGGTAAATATAAAGTTGTCTATTATTGTTATCGCTGAAATTATCCCATCATCTGATGATACATGTCTAGTTCAAAGCATTTCTCCTCAAAATGGACCGAGCAAAGTGAACTGTACTTGGACTGGAGGGATTCGAAACAGTACGCCCGCAAATCACCAATGTGAATCCATTGCTTCAATACTTACTACCGGTTGTTTCAACTATTATTGCAACCGTATGCCGAATAGTAAGGCATAATTACTAAAGTTTACCATAGATTTAACCACAGATTTAGATATACGTCTATAAGCAGCTGCTAGATGTCACGCCAACTGAACGAACTGTCGAAGACTCGAAGTTGTTGACCTTTAACAACGTCGCAGGAAGCTGACCGGCTTCAGCAGAGACCTAGAATGCCGCGCGCTGAATGGCCAAGCCAAGTTAACCCTTCACCTATGGCGGCGTCTAGACCATCGTGGATTTCGTTAGAAATTTAGACTTTAAAATAACATTCTGAGTAAACCGCTGACGTGAAAAAATTGAGTATATGTGGAAATTGTTACTTTGTTTAAACTCTATTAGGTGTATGACGCGAAACCGTAGTCTTTTTTTTGTCCTTTAATGTTGAGTTTTGTGTGGCTATATTGCACCAAATAGCTTCTTCGCATTCTGCTTCCTTTTCCATCTGTAATTCATACGTGTGGTGTGGTGTGGTGTGGTGTGGTGTGGTGTGGTGTGGTGTGGTGTGGTGTGGTGTGGTGTGGTGTGGTGTGGTGTGGTGTGGTGTGGTGTGGTGTGGTGTGGTGTGGTGTGGTGTGGTGTGGTGTGGTGTGGTGTGGTGTGGTGTGGTGTGGTGTGGTGTGGTGTGGTGTGGTGTGGTGTGGTGTGGTGTGGTGTGGTGTGGTGTGGTGTGGTGTGGTGTGGTGTGGTGTGGTGTGGTGTGGTGTGGTGTGGTGTGGTGTGGTGTGGTGTGGTGTGGTGTGGTGTGGTGTGGTGTGGTGTGGTGTGGTGTGGTGTGGTGTGGTGTGGTGTGGTGTGGTGTGGTGTGGTGTGGTGTGGTGTGGTGTGGTGTGGTGTGGTGTGGTGTGGTGTGGTGTGGTGTGGTGTGGTGTGGTGTGGTGTGGTGTGGTGTGGTGTGGTGTGGTGTGGTGTGGTGTGGTGTGGTGTGGTGTGGTGTGGTGTGGTGTGGTGTGGTGTGGTGTGGTGTGGTGTGGTGTGGTGTGGTGTGGTGTGGTGTGGTGTGGTGTGGTGTGGTGTGGTGTGGTGTGGTGTGGTGTGGTGTGGTGTGGTGTGGTGTGGTGTGGTGTGGTGTGGTGTGGTGTGGTGTGGTGTGGTGTGGTGTGGTGTGGTGTGGTGTGGTGTGGTGTGGTGTGGTGTGGTGTGGTGTGGTGTGGTGTGGTGTGGTGTGGTGTGGTGTGGTGTGGTGTGGTGTGGTGTGGTGTG
>OZ024854.1:65775308-65797808 GCA_964017155.1 Oasisia sp. SBJ-2009
AGTTCCTTCTCCAGTCAGCCGTCCGTGTCTCCGGATCATCCCCAGTTCCTCCTCCAGTCAGCCGTCCGTGTCTCCGGATCATCCCCAGTTCCTCCTCCAGTCAGCCGTCCGTGTCTCCGGATCATCCCCAGTTCCTCCTCCAGTCAGCCGTCCGTGTCTCCGGATCACTCCAGCTCCTCCAGTCAGCCGTCCGTGTCTCCGGATCACCCCCAGTTCCTCCTCCAGTCAGCCGTCCGTGTCTCCGGATCACCCCAGCTCCTCCAGTCAGCCGTCCGTGTCTCCGGATCACCCCAGCTCCTCCAGTCAGCCGTCCGTGTCTCCGGATCACCCCAGCTCCTCCAGTCAGCCGTCCGTGTCTCCGGATCACCCCAGCTCCTCCAGTCAGCCGTCCGTGTCTCCGGATCACCTCACCATCTCCTCCAGTCAGTCGGAAGTTAACAAGTACCGGCGCGAACGGGTTAGAACAACATCGCCATGTTTCGATGTCATGAGTCGAGCCTTCATTAATGTTGAACTCGACGACGTGATGTTTTAACACACAACGTAAGGAGGACATTTCCCTCCTGCCCTGTCACTTGCCGCACAGTCAGGACCACATCCCCTCTCCAGAAATCATGTGCGCTATTTGGTAGCATCTAACAGCATAATGCATTCTAGTGTACCACGTTGTTCACAAACGATTACTTTCAGCAAGTTAAGACACCTTCGAAGGTAAATAGGTAAATATTCTGTAACAAGGACAACCTCGCACACAAACACTCAAACTTGCACTTCTAATGCTTCAAAGTAAACACAGGAAAAAAGAAAATATATCCCTAATTGAGACCTTTGCCTTAATTTACCATAATTACTTGCTCAGCAATAATGGTGAAATTAACAGACTGTTTGCGTGTGTAAAGTTAAAACTGTTGCGCAGTGCACTAACGCTAACTAGAATTAGTATGACTACATTTATTTGGTTCCAATTAATTATTTCATCGTAGATCGATCTAATTCAGGTCTACATTCATGAATTGTATACATTTATATTCACAACATTGAGCTAATTCGGACAGATTTTAATCTGCTATTAAACGATTGGTGATGCAGGTCTATTATTTTGTTCTTGCATAAATCATCTGTGTAACCGCGAGCGCATGTGAGTGGCCGTAGAACTTAGAGAATGGTGCCATTTTTATTGTAGAAGCTTACATTTGTATACATCGTCCAGTAACAAATAAAATAATAAATAAAGCCTTCCTGTCTGAATGTTCAGCGGTTGCCTGTAGATATTTAGCGAGTCTCAAGAGGGTGAAGTTGAATATGTTTTGAATACTGTCCCTAGACTACACTCTCTAGATTCAAATCGCTTGCCTTACACTCTTAGTGCAGAAAGTGGTTATCATCACGTTGATGTTTGAATGAATCAGCATTCACCAGGTGGCGCAGCTGCACGTAAAACAATTTAACAAGAGTTAACAAGATTGCCACCTAGAGAATCAACTCTAGATGGCAGGTGGACAAGGAAGCCGTTTGGCTTATCGAGAGTCCAACCTATCTATCTAAGTATACCCTGCCCGTGAAAACAATGAACTCGCTAGATGGCACTACAGGCCTTTGCTCTACTTCCTGGTTCCTGTCGAAGTCGTGAATTGCAGCAGGCTCGTACAGTTCAAGTTATAGTAGACATGGGTAAGTGTTCCTACCTGAAGTACCTGATATTTTGTTCAATATGAATTTAAGACTACGAGCAAGGTTGCGTTTTTGTTGAGAAGCACTACATAATCGCAAAGAATGAACTTGAACTGATTAATTAGTTTCGTTTCATTTGACATTGTAATGACACTAGTAATGACAGACCGCCCCACTAGGGGCGTAGTCCAACCTGGCCGATGCCAGGTTCCAACCTGGCCGATGACAGGCTAAGCGACCGCCACGTGTCAATTACAACGCGGATGTAAGTCGCCGATCTAGTTACGTTCTTTTCGAGTACATTTTGCATTTGAAGTAAGCAAACAGTTTAAAAGATTGCCCCTGCAATTTTTTCTGGTAGTGGTATTTTTATCATCTCTGCACGTGGCCGTAAAAGCTAGACCAGGCATCTCTCAATGTCTCCTTTGTGCATTTATTTCTTTAGAATTGTGGTGTTGCAAGCACTAATAACCATGTCATATACAGAAATCGTAGGGTGGGGGTCGACCCAAACTAGGAACTCGGCGTACGGGAAGTTATTTGAGACACGAAAGGGACACCTTTTCCACATATTATCGGAGGTTATTAGTGATATTAAAAACACATAATAGTAATGTCATGAAAGCATGTGGTTGCATGAATTTATAATTAGTGTAACTACACTAATTATAAATTATAAAGAGTTTATATTTATAAAGAGATTGATATTATAAATTGGGACACGAAAGAATCCCTTTCGGATATCAAAGAATCCCTTTATGCTTATGTTATGCATTCGAGGTGTACTATATCAAAGACAGTATCTGCGCAAAATCCCGATACATGGCTGTGTTTAAGCGAATCATAAATTCGTGGGAACAATAGTGTTTACCACGTGGGTGCTTAAGTACGCAGCTGACTATAGTGTGTAGTCGCGCATGCGCAGTGAACCACGCAATGACCGATGACATTAAACTCAGTGGACGTCTCAGAGAAAACCACATTCTGGTGAACTGAACCGTATATTACCTTAGGATACCTTAGGATACCTTAGGACGGTTCTGATCACAGGATTCTGTGTTCTTCTATGATCAGCTCTTCATTTTCATTATCTATTAATATTAAATCGCGTGTTCCGGTTCTATTGTTAGTAATTCTTAATGGTGCTTCGAAGTCATATAAAATATCCTGGTTATACCAAAATTTGTCTAGTCGTGTTTTAAATGAATTTAGAGATTTTGCTGTTACCACTATGTCAGGGAGACTATTCCATGGTTCGGTAATTCGAATTGGAAATACATTTTTTCTTAAGTTTAGTTTGGCTCTTTGTGTGAATAGTTTTAGAGAATGTCCTCTGTTTCCTGTTCTTTGTGATATCTCATTGTTTTTCAACAGATGTGGTACAGATTCGTGGTCATAAATGTTGTGTATTATTTTATAGACTTCTATCATGTCTCCTCTTAATCTTCGATATGCTAATGTAGGTAGTTTAAGCAATTTGAGTCTTTCTATATATGATAGGTCCCTCATACCTGGTAATTATTTAGTGGCTCTTCTCTGAATATTTTCTAAGGCAATTTTGTGTTTTATTTTATATGGGTGCCATACTGCCATAGCATAGTCTAAGTGTGATCTAACCATTGTTTTGTAGAGTGGCAAAAAAGTATGTTTATCTAGAAATTGGAAAGTTCTTCTAATTATTTTGGTCATTTTAGTTGCCTTGTTTTTCCACTTGGCTTATATGTTGATCAAATGTGAGTTTTGAGTCAAAGGTTACCCCTAGGTCTTTTTGTTTATCATGTGTGTCTATTGTTTTTGTGACATTGTTCATTGTTGTGTAGTATTGATTTTCACCTACATTATTTTTTCCAATTTCCATATGTGTACATTTATCTGGGTGTAGTGTGAGCATCCAATCATGACTCCATTTTTCTATGGTGGTTATGTCCTGTTGTAGTATATCTTGGTCATTGGTATTTATTATGGATCTAAATATTTTAATATCATCAGCAAATAGAAATGTTTTAGATTGAGTAAGGTCTGGTAAGTCGTTTATGTATAATACAAAGAGTAAAGGTCCTAGGACTGTTCCCTGCGGTATTCCAGATGTTACATCATGCCAATTCGACTCTTTTCCATTTACTGCCACCTTTTGTCTTCTGTTTGAGATGAAGGCCTCTATCCAGTTTACTATTTCTTTACTAATATTTAGACTGTTTAATTTACTTATTAGTCTTTTGTGTGGTACAGTGTCGAAGGCCTTTTTAAAGTCCATGTATATAACATCTGTGTGGTGTCCTCTGTCTATTTCATAGGTCCATGTATCTAGTATTGTTATTAGTTGTAAGACTGTAGATCTGCCAGAAATAAAGCCATACTGTTTTGGACTGAAAAGACCATTTTCTTTCATATAACTGGTAATGTGATTTCTGACCATTTTTTCCATACATTTGCAGACTAAGCTTGTTAGACTTATTGGGACGGTAATTACTGGCTAATTTTTTATTTCCATTTTTGTAGATTGCTGATATCTTTGCATCCTTCCAATCATCAGGAATACAAGATGTTTTTATCGATGTTTCAAATATTTTACACAGAGTGTGACAAATTACATCTGACAGCTCCATTAGTAGCCTAGTGCTTATTTCGTCAGGACCAGGTGATTTACTAATGTTAAGTTCTTTTAAAATTGATAATATAGTGTTTTCAGTTATAGTTAATTTATCCATTTCTGTTTTATTGTTAACTGTGGGCATAGTTGGAATATACCCTGGCTGTTCTGTAGTAAAGACACTAGAGAAGTAGTCTGCAAATATATTTGCTTTTTCTTCATCTTTTGTTGTTGTTTGTGATTTTGAATCTGTGTAATCTGTGTTTAATTCACCGATTCCTTGTTTGATTGTAGTTTTGGATTTGTAGTATCTCCAGAATACTTTTGGGTTTTTCTTTGTCTGGTTTGCTAAGTTTCGTTCAAACTCCTTTCGGAGCTTTCTTGTTAATGCTCTGAGTTTATTTCTACTTTTGCAGTATTCTAGATACTTTTGTCACATCCCTGGTCTCCATATATCTTGTCCATAGTCTATTTTTTCGTCTGATTAGCTTTCTGGTGTTAGCGTTTAAAGGGAAGTTTCCCTTTCTATTACTTGAGATTTCCTTTTGAGGTACATATTTATCCTCTAATGTATGTAATATTGTTTTAAGGATCTCCCATTGATCATATTCATGGCCAAGGGTTATAGGGTGTGTGTCTGTGTGTGTGTGTGTGTGTGCGTGTGCGTGTGTGCGTGGGTGGGTGTGCGTGCGTGCGTGCGTGTGTGATTGTGTATGTAACTATGTATGTATGCATGTATGTGTATGTGTGCGTGGGGGTGATTTCGTGCGTGTGTGGTGTTTGTGCGTATGTATATTCGTGCGTTCGAGGGTTTGTGCGTGCCAGCGCACGTGTGCGCATATATTTTTGAGGTGATCGTATACAATTTACAACAAAATAGATTAGAGCTTATTAATTTTCTGTTTGTTAATTGCGTTTTCTGTATGTGATTGTAAATAAATTATTGTATTTGTTTGTTGTAGCATCTGCTTCCAAGAAGGTCGAACGGTTTGTCGATAAGACATACCAAAATGCCTTCATGACGGCTGTACACAGACTGCGTCAGAACAACGAATACACCGATGTGACTTTGCAGTCGGGTGGTGCCCAGATCCAGTGTCATCGCGTCGTTCTGGCGGCCGCAAGTGATTACTTTAAGGCGATGTTCAGGTGTGGTGTTCAAGAAAGCGCGTCAGACCCAGTCCAGATGACAATGGAGCCGGCGATTATGAGTTGACTGATGACAACCTGGAGAATTTGGTCGAGGCCTGCGACATCTGTCAACTGGATGGCTTGAAAGCTGCCTGCGAAGACTTCATGACGTCACTAGTCGACTTGGCAAACTGTGTGAAATTGCACAGATTTGCCGCCTTGTACGGGCTGGATAAGGTGCAGAGGAAAGCCAAAGGACTGATGGTGGCCGAGTTCAAAACGGTGGCGTTTAGCGACCAGTTCAAAGAGATGTCTTGCAGCGAACTGGTCGAGATGATCAAAGACGACGACATCCCTGTCGAAGACGAGGACCTGATCGTCGAGTCCGTGGTGGAATGGGTTCGTCATGATCTAGACGGGAGAAAGGCGTCATTTGAGACGATCCTCGAGCACACCCGACTGCCTTATTGCTCCAGTCACTACCTACAGCAGATGCATGACATGGATGACCTCTTGACCCCAAAGTGTCTAAAATACCTGAACGAGGCAAGTAAGTTCCAGAAAGACATCGCCCACCGACATGAAGTGTTCAGCTGCCGCACACAGCCAAGAAGACACTTCGACGTGAAGCGTCGTCTCGTGGTGGCTGGCGGGTTGACTTGTTCATAGGACAATCCAAGTGTGGCTAACAACGTCTGCCAGTTCTACAATGAAGACACGAGTTGTTGGGAGACACTGACGGAAATGCCCCCGTCAGTCGGTAGACTGTACAGCGTGTGTTACCTGGGTAGATCCCTGCTGCTGACCGGCGGCGTCAAGGGAGGCGCGGTGCTGAACCAATGCTGGCTGTGTGACTTGGACAAGAAGAAGTGGGAGGCGATGCCACCACTTATCACTGGTCGGCGTTACCATCGCAGTGTCTCGCTAGGCGATTGCGTCTATGTGGTGGGAGGGGAGGTTGTTGGCGACAACAACGTGCTGGCTTCAGTTGAATGTTTCAACCTGAAGCGGCGGCAGTGGTCGGCCATGCCCGACCTGCCGCGGGCGGTGACGGCGGCCATGGTTGCTACGTACGGCAACAAAGTGTTCGTGTTCGGTGGGCGGGATGCGCAGAACGTGAACTTGTGCTGCACGCAAGTGCTGGACACGACCCGGGGTCAGTGGAGCACTCGGTCAGACTCACCTGAAGTGTGCAGCCTCGGTGCAGCCGTCACGTTAAACGACGTCATCTATGTGGTGGGAGGCCACAAACGCACGTGTCTCAAATACAGTCCCGCAACGGACATATGGACGAGACTGAGTCAGCCAAGAGAAAAACACGCCAACGCGCCGGCAGTCGTGTGGCGCGGGTGCATCCTGGTGTCCGGGGGAGGTCCCAAGCAAAGTTCCTCTGTCATCGAGCACTATGATCCGCTCACTGATACGTGGTCTGACTGGAAAAGTGAACTGAGCATGAAATTGTGTACACATGACATGTTTAACGTGGACTTCTCTGACGTGTGACAGTGCGAGCGGTTAGCAACAGGGACGTTATCTGCAATGTGCGTTACACATGTAACATAGCGTGGACGGTGTCAACCAGTTGTGATATTTGTTGTTTAGTTACAATACTGACATGTCGGGCCTATGTTGCTAATAATTTAAACACACTACAGTATAATCGACTATGTCGCTAAATCTTGGGTTATTGCGACGAATTGTATTCACCTACTGCTATCGTTCTTATAGTATTAATAATAGTAGTATTGAATAATCGCTTCGCTGAAACAAACATAGAACAAGTAAGTAGTATAGTAGGATACTCTCAAGTAGATACGTGTGGACTAACACACTGGAGAATAAGACAGCAAAAGAATGTTGGAATATCTTAAAGAGTGAAATTGACTGCATTGTCGAACAATTTGTCCCCTTGAAAAAACAAGGGAAACGGTCAAAAAAGAAACACTTATCAAAAGAAGCCATTAGAAAAATCAAATACAAGCAAATGATGTGGAAGACATATAGACATAATGGAAGTGAAGAAGACTATGCCATTTATAAAGAAGCACTTGACCAAGCTACAGCTGAAATTAGAAATTCAAAGAGAAGCTATGAACAAAAATTAGCTTTTAATATAAAACATGACAGCAAGTGTTTTTATGCGTATGTTCGAAGTAAACAGAAAGTTCAGGATAAGGTCGGACCTCTAGAAGATAGTGATGGAAAAATAATAACAGAGGGATTCTTAATGGCAGAAAACCTAAATGAATACTTTAGTTCGGTATTTACCAGGGAAGATATTAGTGCATTACCAGTACCAGAGACTAAATTCGAAGGGAGAGAGTCAGACTATTTAGGACAACTAATTGTAACACCAAAAATGGTAGCTAAGAAAATAAGGGACATGAAGGATAATAAGTCACCTGGAGTGGATGGGATTCCTCCCAAATTACTACTGGAAATTGTAGAACAAATTAGCACACCACTTGCAACAGTGTTCAATTTGGCATTAGAGGAAGGAGTAGTTCCGTTAGAATGGAAAGAAGCAAACATCATACCATTATTTAAAAAAGGATCAAGAAGCAAGTCAGAGAACAATAGACCAGTGAGTTTAACATCGGTGATTTGTAAACTATTAGAAAGACTAATTAAAGAGCACTTGGTTGATTTTCTTGTTAAAAATAACTTGATTAACCCATCTCAACATGGGTTTCTAAAAGCGAGGTCATGCTTAACAAATATCTTATGTTTTTTGGAAGATGTCACAAAGTGGGTAGATGAGGGATCACCAGTAGATATAATATACTTAGATTTTAAAACAGCTTTTGACAAAGTGCCACATCAAAGATTACTACTTAAACTGAAGGCCCATGGCATAGGCAATGTTATGATTAACTGGATAGAAAAATGGCTTATTGATAGAAGACAAAGAGTAGTAGTTGATGGGGAGGTTTCAAACTGGAAATCGGTTTTGAGTGGAGTACCGCAGGGATCAGTATTGGGACCTATTTTGTTCTTAATATATATCAGTGATTTGGATGATGATATAACAAGCAAGGTGTTGAAGTTTGCGGATGATACAAAAGTGTTCAGAAAAATAAAAAGTGATACAGATAGACAGCAATTACAAGATGATCTAAATAAGTTGACCGAATGGTCTGAGAAGTGGCAAATGCTGTTTAATTATGGGAAGTGTAAGTGCCTCCACACAGGACATGGGAATGAAGATGCACAATATACAATGGGTGATACTGTACTAAATACTACCGTAAAGGAAAAGGACTTAGGGTTAACTATTAGTGCTGATATGAAGGTATCGGAACAGTGTGCAATTGCAGCAGCGAAGGGAAACCAAATTCTTGGATTAATTAGGCGAAATATAGTGTACAAGGAAAAAGAACTAATAATACCACTGTACAAAACAATAGTTAGGCCTCATTTAGAATATTGCATACAGGCATGGAGGCCATATCGCAAGAAGGATATTGATATACTAGAAAGAGTACAAAGAAGAGCAACCAAAATGATACAAAAACTCAGGAATATTAGTTATGAAATGCGTCTAAAAGAATGTGGATTAACAACATTAGAAACCAGGAGACTGCGAGGAGATCAGATAGAAGTTTTTAAAATATTGAATGGGTATGAAAATATTGACAGAAATATGTTTTCTCAGTCAAGGAAGAGAGAAGGACTAGAGGACATGGAGTTACATTAGCAAAGAAGCAATGTAGATTAGATATTAGAAAATTTTCATTTTCACAAAGAACAGTAAATGAATGGAACAGATTATCGGCTGATTGTGTAAGTGCTAGTAGTGTTAATATGTTCAAAAATAAAATTGACATGTACCTAAGAAGGGCGGGGTACATTTAGATAGATAGGTTGGACTCCCGATAAGCCAAAGGGCTTCCTTGTCCACCTGCCATCTTGAGTTGATTCTCTAGGTGGCAATCTTGTTAAATCTTGTTGAATCTTGTTAAATCTTGTTCTGTGGACACTTACTGCGATCGTACTTATAGTAGTAGTAGTAGTAGTAGTAGTAGTAGTAGTAGTAGTAGTAGTAGTAGTAGTAGTAGTAGTAGCAATAGCAGTAGCAGTAGCAGTAGCTTTAGCAGTAGCAGTAGCAGTAGCAGCAGCAGCAGCAGCAGCAGCAGCAGCAGCAGCAGCAGCAGTAGTAGTATTGACTACTCGCTTCGCTGAAACAAATATAGAACAAATAGATACGTTCTGTGGTTATGGTGATAATGTCTCGATTAAAACATTTATGATATGAACGACATTTTGTATAGCAAGAAAGATTGTACATTGTAAGTCCTGACATGTTTGGGAGCCTCTTGAGGAAACAAGGTCATATGCAATGACATTTATTGTTGACGAAGCTTTTTTTACAACAAAGTTGATTTAGTGTACAAATTAGGTGTGTCTAGAAACTAACAAATATATCACCGAATGATCGAACGCGATGCAAACTACTATGTTTTGTTTTATGCAAACCTCTGCTCTGTTCACTTGGCCAAGACCTATATGCAAGCAACGTTTTACAATTCAATACAAACTTGGACGATCTTGCTTAATTAATGTATTTTTCTGCTCAAATATTTGCTTAGATATTAATAAAATAAATTTATATATATATATATAATAACTGTGTGTCTTTGTACTTTCCCCTGCTCGATGGAGCATGTTTATGCGCACTGCACATACATGTGTTGGAACCAGGAAGGGGGGGGGTGAGTTTTGTGTAACTGAACCTCGATTATTTGTGGAGGGTTACACACCCTCTATATTTGGAGAATATGTGCCTGTTGTGGTGCAAATCGAGCTTCCTGGAGAATGGGGAAATGTTGTTGGAGACCGAACGGAGAGGGAAAATCATTACTAACGGACATCGTGAAGAACCTACAAAATTGATAGATTGCCAAAAAAATAAAAATCTTTAACCAATGTTTCGTCAGCATCAAACTCCATTCGCCTAGGAACGTTTTGTGTTCTCTGTCCCTCACGACTGTTCACACTTGCACTTTTTACGAATCTCGTAGCCTAATCTGATAAACTGATTCGTGCACAGTGTACTAGTCATGATATTGTAAACATGTCCCGCATAGTATTCTACATCTGCAGAACAGATCATTCCTTGTATTCGCTAGAACAGTTGAGGTGTATCACAAACTACAATACAACACGTGGTATTAACATAAGATGTCGTCTGACAGTTTCTTTTTCAAACTGACAAACTGCGTACATATGTTTGACATATGGATGATGCCTTACTTACGATGCCATCTGTCATTTCACTTTTCCAAAGCGGTTACTTACATTACGTCCATACATAATATATTTGACATCTCACTTAAAAAAGTAAATTCGTCAGGAGATGGAGAGGCTACCACAAACAAAACGTGTTTTGAGATTATATTTAACTCGTTTACATTTCTAGGCCAAGATATACCTACAGTAGTGTTCAGAATATACGCTGACCAGGTTGTCTGACCACCTGATGCACCTATCACTCCCCAGTAATTATTTGAGTTACTGCGCCATTTGACGGTCTCATTTTCGGGGAAACTAACATGTTTATACAATGACTAAATTGGACGTTGAAAGAATAAACTCTTAATAATAAATGGTGTAATATTTTGTCACCGAAATGTGATGTTGAAAATGTAAGGAAGTCATCATATTAAACCTTATAGCTGTACACTAGACATGGGCGTACATGCTCTCTGGTTTCTTGCCCGTGCTTACTTCACTGATAATTCTTGTTGTCATGTCGCCAGGAGGCATCCAGTGAAGGCCGACAATTTGCCGACACATTCAGCGATAAACTCTCACATTGAGCGAGTGGGATACAGCACGCGGTGTATTGTGTTGTCGTACGCTTGAGTTGGCAACGGCAGAAATGAATACTATCTGTTCAATCCAAAAGTCTGCAATGGATATGTAAACCTTGTCCTAGCCCTGGGGTAGCATTCCTTTGTCGTGTCTTCGAACTGTATAAGTCAAGTAAAACAGGTACACGCGGCCTTCACGTGATATGACGTTATTCTATCGGACGTGATCTGTATTCCTGTGAGCCGTGCGATCATTATAATTATGGACATAACGGTAACAATTGTGTTTTTAGTATTAATATTACCGTTCGTCACCCTTTGGCAACTTCGTTCTGCGTTGTTGTCCGTCCCGTTCAATTTACAGAGCACAGTATTCGTCATTACCAGTTTTATGTCGTGGTTGAGGCCTTTCTCTCCTCGGAAAGACTTAGGTAGGCGGCGCCACTTTCGCCGGAAGCACGGTCGATGTGCGTCATTAAATAGGGTATTATTGCAAAAACATTAAATTGATCTTAGGAGTTAGATGGTAGAACTCTGAACGAATGACTATCTAGCAATATACTATTATTATTTGTTTAAAAAAAATGCGCATTAATTGCAGCATGGCTGGGTGCATGCCAGAATCGTCTATATCAAAGGCACTATCTGCGCAAAATGCCGGTATATGGCTGTGTTTAAGCGAATCATAAATTCGTGGCAACAATGGTGCTTACCACATGGATGCTTAAGTACGCAGCCGACTATAGTGAGTAGTCGCGCATGCGCAGTGAACCACGCAATGACCGATGACATTAAACTTAGTGGAACCAAGGATATTATAGCCATAGAATCCTTGGTGGAACTCTCGGATAAACCCATATTATGGTGAACGGAACCGTATATTAATGACCAAGCGTTATAGGGTGTTTGCGTGTGTGCG
The DNA here is from genome assembly GCA_964017155.1 of Oasisia sp. SBJ-2009. Lineage (NCBI taxonomy): Eukaryota > Metazoa > Annelida > Polychaeta > Sabellida > Siboglinidae > Oasisia > Oasisia sp. SBJ-2009. The sequence goes on from OZ024854.1 coordinate 65,787,433, forward strand.
TGCGTGCGTGCGTGTGTGCGTGTGTGCGTGCGTGTGTGCGTGTGTGCGTGTGTGCGTGTGTGCGTGTGTGCGTGTGTGCGTGTGTGCGTGTGTGCGTGTGTGCGTGTGTGCGTGTGTGCGTGTGTGCGTGTGTGCGTGTGTGCGTGTGTGCGTGTGTGCGTGTGTGCGTGTGTGCGTGTGTGCGTGTGTGCGTGTGTGCGTGTGTGCGTGTGTGCGTGTGTGCGTGTGTGCGTGTGTGCGTGTGTGCGTGTGTGCGTGTGTGCGTGTGTGCGTGTGTGCGTGTGTGCGTGTGTGCGTGTGTGCGTGTGTGCGTGTGTGCGTGTGTGCGTGTGTGCGTGTGTGCGTGTGTGCGTGTGTGCGTGTGTGCGTGTGTGCGTGTGTGCGTGTGTGCGTGTGTGCGTGTGTGCGTGTGTGCGTGTGTGCGTGTGTGCGTGTGTGCGTGTGTGCGTGTGTGCGTGTGTGCGTGTGTGCGTGTGTGCGTGTGTGCGTGTGTGCGTGTGTGCGTGTGTGCATGTGTGTGCGTGTGTGTGCGTGTGTGTGCGTATGTGTGCGTATGTGTGCGTGCGTGCGTGCATGATTGTGTGTGTGTGTGTGTGTGTGTGCGTGCGTGCGTGTGTGTATGTGTGTGTGTGTGTGTGCGTGCGTGTGTGTATGTGTGTGTGCGTGTGTGTGTGTGTGTGTGTGTGTGTGTGTGTGTGTGTGTGTGTGTGTGTGTGTGTGTGTGTGTGTGTGTGTGTGTGTGTGTGTGTGTGTGTGTGTGTGTGCGCGCGTGGAGGGGTGAGTTTGTGCGTATGTGGCTTTGTGCTTATGTATGTTCGTGCGTTCGAGGGTTTGTGCGTGCCAGCGCATGTGTGCGCATATCTTTTTTGAGGTGATCGTATACAATTTACAACATAGTAGATTAGAGTATATGAATTTGTCTGTTTGTTAATTGCGTTTTCTGTATGTGATTGTAAATAAATTATTGTATTTGTTTTGTTGTAGCATCTGCTTCCAAGAAGGTTGAACGGTTTGTCGACAAGACATACCAAAATGCCTTCACATACCAAAATGCCTTCATGACGGCTGTACACAGACTGCGTCAGAACAACGAGTACACCGATGTGACGCTACAGTCGGGTGACGTTCAAATCCAGTGTCGTCGCGTCGTTCTGGCCGTCGGAAGTGATTACTTTAAGGCGATGTTCCGGTGCGGTCTTCAAGAAAGCGCGTCTGACACAGTCCAGATGACAATGGAGCCGGCGATTATGACCAGCGTCATAGACTATATGTACACCGGTGAGACCGAGTTGACCGTTGACAACGTGAAGAGTTTTGTCGAGGCCTGCGACATCTTACAACTGGATGGCTTGAAAGCTGCCTGCGAATACTTCATGACGTCACTAGTCGACGTGACCAACTGTGTGAAATTGCACAGATTTGCCGCCTTGTATCGGCTGGATAAGGTGCAGAGGAAAGCCAAAGGACTGATGGTGGCCGAGTTCAAAACGGTGGCGTTTAGCGACCAGTTCAAAGAGATGTCTTGTAGCGAACTGGTCGAGATGATCAAAGACGACGACATCCCTGTCGAAGACGAGGACTTGGTCGTCGAGTCCGTGGTGGAATGGGTTCGTCGTGATCTAGACGGGAGGAAGGCGTCATTTGAGACAATCCTCGAGCACACCCGATTGGCTTTTTGCTCCAGTCACTACCTACAGCAGATACATGACCTGGATGACCTCTTAACCCCGAAGTGTCGAAAATACCTGAACGAGGCAAGTAAGTTCCAGAAAGACATCGCCCACCAACATGAAGTGTTCAGCTGCCGCACACAGCCAAGAAGACACTTCGACGTGAAGCGTCGTCTCGTGGTGGTTGGCGGACTGACTTGTTCCGAGGACAATCCAAGTGTGGCTAACAACATCTGCCAGTTCTACAATGAAGACACGAGTTGTTGGGAGACACTGACAGAAATGCCCCCGTCGGTCGGCTGTTTGTACAGCTTGTGTTACCTGGTTAGATCCCTGCTCCTGACCGGCGGCGACAAGGGAGGCGTGGCAGCGGACCAATGCTGACTGTACGACTTGAGCACGCAGAAGTGGGAGGCGATGCCACCACTTATCACTGCTCGGCGTTACCATCGCAGTGTCTCGCTAGGTGACAGCGTCTATGTTGTCGGTGGGAAGGGTGTTGGCGACAAAGTGGTCGGTATTGTTGAGTGTCTGAACATTAGACGGCGGCAGTGGTCGGCCATGGCCGAGATGCCACATGCGGTGTCTGACCCCGCTGTTACTACGTGCGGCAACAAAGTGTTCGTGTTCGGTGGGCTGGATGCGCAAGACGTGGACTTGTGCTGCACGCAGGTGCTGGACACGACCCGGGGTCAGTGGAGCACTCGGTCAGACTCACCTGACGCGTGCGAGCTCGGTGCAGCCGTCACGTTAAACGACGTCATCTACGTGGTGGGAGGCTTCAATGGTACATGTCTGAAATACAGTCCTGCAACGGACACATGGACAAGACCGAGTCAGCCAAGAGAAGAGCACGGCAACGCGCCGGCAGTCGTGTGGCGCGGGTGCATCCTGGTGGCAGGAGGCGGAGGTCCCGACTCAGAGTCGTCCGTCATCGAGCAGTACGACCCTCTCACTGACACGTGGTCTCTGATGAAACTGGAGTCCCACGACATGTTAAATGTGGACCTCTATGACGTGTGACAATGCGGCCATTTAACATCACGCATGAACAAGAGCTGCAGTGAACATTACACAAATCGCTGACTTGCGAAGATGCGGTGTTAGTTGTTTGTATACAGGAATACAACGAGGGTTACGTATCATTTAAATAAACCACAGGTTGTGTCCGCCTTCGACCCCTGTACGGACGTGGCCACGTCACTTGTCCCGCTTCTCGACGACGCGACTCACTGCGACCGTGTCTTGTTGAGAGTGTACACAGAGTAAACCGATGTAGGATAAGGAGACTTCAGATCTGCGTATGACGATGTGCCTCGTTTAAATACACTAATAACATTGGCGATATTTTGTAAACCAAGACAAGTGGTAGGTACAGTGTATGATTTACACATTTGGCTACCAGTTGAGATAACAATGTAATATATAATAACATACATCATCGATGTTCTCAACAATAAATTATTAATGTATCAAAGTATGCTTGTACATTAACAACAATGCTGTTGGCAACGTCCAACATATTACCCACCAGGTGGCGTTGTACTCAATCATGTGCCCGATGCACAGGAGACTATACCAGATGTGGCCAAGAACTGCGTGCATGCGAAGTGTCACAAATAGTGCAAACGTGCACGATGTTGCATGATTCGTGTATTTACTGGCACAGTTAATTGTCTAGAATGTTAATAAAATGAACTTAGATGTCTACACACTGTCTGTCGTCTTCATATTCCCTGCGGAGCCAAAGTGGATTGACCACGTCAATCCACTTTGACATGTCACGTGATATGTTCCACACATGCGTCGGAATGGAACGGGCTTGGGTGAACTATGCCCCCAGTATCTGTCGAGTGGAATTTAACCCCCATATTTAGGGAAGGTGTTTACATTTCCAGTGTAATTCGGGGTTGCTGTGTTTGGCAACAAAGCGAAGAAGGTCGCGCATGCGCACGGTCGCGTAGGGCAGTAAGCCGTAAACAGCAGCGGCGCTAAGCCGGGATGTGCTGTGTTATGTTGGTTAGTCGTTCGTTTTGTGGGTGTTATAACTGTTATTACTTAGTTCTTTTTGTGGATGGACACATGTGAGTAATGGCACACTTGGCTGACCAAAATAAACCATCTTGACAGCGTGTCGTTGAATCGCTATAGGCAGAAACTGTCATTATCGGGATACGATGTTTCAGACCTGTACACTACAGCTTTGAGGCTTGACATTGACAGGACGGAATGGGTAGATGATGTGTCAAAGTGGCCAACTGTAGATTATGGCTGCATTTATACATACTTCATAAACACTCCGAGTATTTACATAGCAGAACCCATGAAGTCATACAGAAGTCTCGATTCGATGACATTATAAATATTCCATAACATTTCTAGACATTGATCTAAATATTTTATCTTGCCTTACTTTTTATACATAAAATTATGTATTGTTTTTGGGTGCATTTATTTATTTGTGCGAGTGTTTAGTATGTGTTTTGCATGTAAATAGAGTAATAATTACTTAAATTTGTTTAGTCATCGACTTTACTTATTTACAATGTTTAATTAACAGTTTTAATATGATTAATTTAACGTGTGTACATTTTTATCTGAACGTAGTTTTTACAGTTGTATTTATTATTATTATTTTATAACACAAAATGAGTAGTTTGATATGTTATTGTACAGTGCTTTGAGCATGTTGGATATAAAATAAATATTATTATTATCACAGAGACCTATGTTTTTACTGAGGACAACATTTACAAAGTCCCCGGGCATGACAAGTGTTAGGTCATTCTGTGATTTTAATCATGGATGGTTCTATGAATCAATATGTCCGATACGTATTCTGGTTCATGACACTGTGAAGAATTAAACATCAATGGACATGCAGCTGTATCTTGTATTTCATCAAACATTTCACTTGCAACCAGTGAAATGAGTTTAGTGTTGTTGTACGTGATACAGGCATATACTTGCTGATTCTACACAACACTGGCTACTGTATTTAAAACCATTTGTAATTTCAGTATTATGTATATCAAGTCACTGGCAAAGTATCAGGGGAGGGGGATGTTCCAAAAATGTTCAGGTAAAACCTTGATACACCCATGCTCACAAAAAAACATCTTGAGGCTGTGCAAACAAATTCCACAAATACTGCGACTAAACATATGGCCCCGTTATGAAGGTTCCAGTGCATACATGTGTGTGTATTGTATTTTAATGTACATGTGTATAAAGATTTTGTAAATGATTTGTCTCATTACTTGCATTTATGTACATGGACCCTGAATGCTTAATAGCTAGACTTTACTTTGTTTGTGTTTGTTTTTGTCATTCAGTATGATTGTGTATATATATGTTGATTATCTGTGCGCTTGTAATTGAATACAACTGTAATATAATAAAACATTTATGGAGATGTGCACGTGCACATGTGCATGTGCACATGTGCACATGTATAATGAGTATGTCATACAGGATACTTTCTACAGGAAATATCCTATAGAAAATAGCCTATAGGAAATATATTAGTTTTCTATAGAAAAAATCCTATAGAATATTCTATATAATTCTATGAAAAACTATATGCAAAAATCCTATAACATATTCTATAGAAAATCAAGTTTTTTTGCAAAGGGAATATATTTATCGGAATAATGAAAGCCTAACAAGTTACATTATCAAAATACTATTATGACTGCATTATCATAGCAAAATAGTAACCTAAAATCACGATGTGTGGAAGTGTTGTGGTGTAAATATACTGTAACACCAATATACAAATATGCAGAAACGATCACAACAAATCCTAGACCTGGTGTGTTCATTGGTCATCCATGCAATGCATACGTACGATGGATAGCTGCCTAGACCTAGTTGACACAAACAACTTCCCACAGTGACCCCCTTATCTGCCCCAGTATTCCGGCATATGGGAAGTATCCACACTAACAGGCCATCTGCATTTGCTGATTAATTATAACAAGTGAAAAATTGCATTTTCTTGGGCCTGACCACCGGGTATGAACTTGTGGACAACGACACACCGCCCTGTTTACATGTGAGCGCCTGCTGCAGCAGCGGCTTTCTGCCCTACAAACAAACCGCCACGTGCGTTTAATTTATTCATGACGTCAAAACGAACCCCGAATTGGTTTCGCTATCTCGTCTGCAGAGGTATGATTAGTTCTGTCAACATTTAGGAAGGGGTGCCTGTTAGAAAACACCGCATCCACAAGAACACTAACTCACACTTACACTCACACTCACGCTCACTCAATCACTCACTCACTCACTCACTCACTCACTCACTCACTCACTCACTCACTCAAAGAACGTTTCACCCCTCGACCACTAACTACTCACCCCACTACGAAACGGAGTGTGAATTACACGTTTGAATAGTCCAATACCGCTACAAAAACAACAACTAATTATCGACATGCAATGCATTCAACCCTCTCCCATTTCGATGTCCTGCGTAGCATCAGTTCACATTAGTACTGGTTCTATTCGATGTGTGGCGCCACATGGCGCCACTGTGTCGATTTATTTCTCCCGCGATTCCCGATGACGACCGACCCACGTCACATCGTCACGTGATGCTGCTGGTGTTTGTGAAACGATGCAAAAAGCAAAACAATTGAACGTTTTGAAGTTATGCGACCACCCAGAACAAAAGTCCATTTTATGTTTTCGTAAATCGTGCATGATTAATATCATAAGTGTTGCTTCAGTTAGTTCAAGGTGGTGGATCTCCGGCGGAAAGAAGGGAAGCGTGGTGCTGAACCAATGCTGGCTGTATGAAGAAGCAGGTGATGCCACCACTTCTCACTGGTCGGGATAGTCACCGCGGTGTGTCGCTGGGCGACTGCGTCTACGTGGTGGGAGGGGCGGGTGTTGCGACAACAACGCGGTGGATTCTGTTGACAGTGGTCACCTACGCCCGACATGCTATGTCCAGTACGCCTCCCCATGCTGGTCACGTGCGGCACCAATATATTTTTTCGGTGGTCGGGATGCACAATGTTGTACGCAGGTGTTTCATTCAACACAGAGCCAATCAGTCGGACACATCTGAGGTGTGCAACTTTACTGATGCAGTCACATTCAACGACCGTAGTTAGGTTTTGGGAGGTGGCAACAGAACGTGTCTGGTGTATGACTACAGCGGACTCCTGGACGACACTGAACAAGCCAAGTAACCGCCTCGGATATGCCCCAGCAGTCGTATAGCAGGGGCGTGTCCTGGTGGGAGAGGGGGAGGCGTGGATCCGGTGTACCATTCCACCAAATACGTCTGTCATCGAGCAGTACCATCCGCCCACCGACGCGTGGTCTGAATGGAAACCGTCACTGCCTGTGACACTTGCGACTCATATAATGCTCAATGTTGACCTGTATGCTGTGTGAGAGTCCGAACATTAACACGCCGTGGGAACTGCAACTTGTGTGTACACGTGACGTAGTGCTGATGTTTCCCGTAACTATCCCTGTTTACGACAATTTTAAAGGGAATCAACCGACAATTGTTCATTTCTATGCATCTGGACTTACTAACCCCAAACCTAACCATTTGCAACTACATTTGACAATGACAGTTATCCCAGTACTATGATAGAAAGACCCATGTTGAATGTTCACAGTTCGATGTGTTAAACAGGGAGCAGCACGCTAGATGTCGCCACATGAACCTTATTATACTGGTTTGTTGTCGAAAGGTAGGGTCATAGTCGAGTCACAGCTCCCAAGCTCCAGTAGCCAGTGATAAGTGTTAACATTCAGCTTAGATACTTTATATGATGTATTATGATGTCACAGACGGGTGATTGGTTGTGAGATTCAGCACAAACGTGGTATAAAATCAATTACAAGCGGTTATAAGACATTCCATTCAAATTGTTTTGATAATTGGCATAACACGAATTGGACAAATGCTAATATGTTGTAAGTAGATCACTGTAAATATACTGGATAGGATACTTGTTCTGTCGACGAATTATTTCCGTGTTTTGCGACGGATCACGTCTCACCATTAATGTCATGCATCACGCAATGCGGACTCTTTCCTTGCATGCAATGATACATCTCATCCACACACGGATATTAATATACGTAATTTAACACCCTCGGTTATAGGGACGAACTTTATAAGTCAAGAAAAAGTGTACACACTAAGACTGGGAATTCTGAAACTGTTCTGGGATTATATGATCAAAAACGATATTTTGTACTATCGAATGCTATTGCAAGTTTTCAAATCACTAGGATATGTTGAATAAACGTATTTATATATGGATATCTACCACTGAAATACCATATATAAAGTACCAAGCGGGTGGCAACAGGACACGACTCTGGCCAATTAGTGAACTTATGTCAGAAATAATTGCATTAAAAATTGAAGGTAAAAACCACGAACTGATACACTTCCATGTTTTCTCCCATGATGCCAGGGCACAGGAAGCTGCTTGGGTCTTTCTGTCCGTCCGTTCCACCCACCAACGAGTCGTCTTCAAGGATGATCATCTTCTTCCGTTATGCCCGATCACTCTTGGATGTTCATAACGGCCCTCTTGGGGTAGTTTTGTTCAATCAATCAATCAATCAATCAATCAATCAATCAATTTTAACACCACATATATTTACAAAGTAGATTCAGGGGTGCTTACATGTCAAAGTAAAACATAATTACGAATGTAAAAATTACATTACCACACAGGATATAGGCCCTATGTATTACATTATTGTTGTGCATACTATACTCCCTTCTTGATTTGAAAGTCCTATGCCATACCAATAACTGCATCGTTGTATTTCATAGCGCATACTGAAATCAAGTTTTTTCCATTCATTCATTTATGTTCTTATTATATTCCTACATATCAATGATTCGTTCACTTCACGCACTCCGTAAGTAGCGAACTCGATTATTTCGCACAAGCTGTGACCCATTCGTCTCAATCGTTCGCATAGCCACCCTTCTGTTTTCCGGAATACACATCCTCTCACCAGCTGATGTACTCGTCAGATAGCAATGACGTCATCACACATACATCGGGCACACAATACACGCACAACACGTGTTGTCTTAGAAATATACTTTAATATACATTTTAACAGTTGTCATCTAAAACATGTTAAAAATACCGTATAACATGTGCAAAACAGAATACCCCGCTTCCATACGAACAATGCAGTTGTTAATTACACACATCAAGACAAACCCGCTACAAATGATCGTGTTTAATTAATGTTTGCCTTCTGACATTTCCTTTCTCCATACCTCTCATGTACCGTCTTTTTGCATTCGTATTCTACGCGTGTAATTTACATTTCGACATGCACCATTACACATCAAGTAAACATTGATTTATAATACATAATATTTTATTCAAATCACATCTTAAAACAAATTATGTCCACCTCTTTGTACACGCATGCTATATTCGTGAAGTGCATAGATATCCATCTGTCGGTGTATAATTATGTACATCTATAGCTGTGACGTAATCTGGTTATATATATATATATATATATATATATATATATATATATATATATATATATATATATATATATATATATATATATATATATATATATATATATATATATATATATATATATATATATATATATATATATATATATAAGGTCCAACACCATACGATAGCCGCGCCACTTCCAACAATACATTTCGTAAGCTATGATACCGAGAATTCAATTACTTCAATAACAAAAATACATCTTTGACAAATGAAGCAAGGAAGAGTGCATGTATGCCTTCGAATCATATACGCCGCTGTAGCATTTAGGCACCATTGGTTGGTATACACATTCACATATACAAATAATAGGAGCACGTGACTAGACAATGGAATCAAGGAATCAAGGCGCGTTGAGGCGTTGTGCAAATGAGTATATGACACTCGCCGATTTAAATGTCCTGACATACAGATACTGAATGTGACATACAGATACTGAATGTGACATACAGATACTGAATGTGACATACATGTACTGAATGTGACATACATGTACTGAATGTGACATACAGGTACGGAATGTGACATACATATATTAAATGTGACATACAGGTACTGAATGTGACATACAGATAATGAATGTGGCATACATATAATGAATGTGACATACAGGTACTGAATGTGACATATAGATACTAAATGTGACATACAGATAATGAATGTGACATACAGATAATGAATGTGACATACAGGTACTGAATGTGACATACAGATACTAAATGTGACATACAGATAATGAATGTGACATACATATAATGAATGTGAGATACAGATATTAAATGTGACATTCATACATTAAAAGTGACGTATAGCATACACTGAAATTGACACACAGATACTGAATATGACATACATACACTGAGTGTCACACGCATACATTGAAAGTGACATATAGGTACTGATTGTGACATGCAGATACTGAATGTGACATACACAGAAAGTGTTGCTGTCGTCTGTACAGGGAAAGAGAAAGGATGCATTTTATATATACACACATACACGCATATATTTATATATATATATATATATATATATATATATATATATATATATATATATATATATATATATATATATATAATACTTTGCGCTGAATAAAAACTATTTTTTGTTGCATGAAGATACAATAAATCCACAATAGCACCGTTGCATTTTCATGAAT
>OZ024854.1:65802808-65807808 GCA_964017155.1 Oasisia sp. SBJ-2009
TACTAATGCCGCACCTTACAATGGGTGCGTAGTCACTACATACGCTCAGAGTAAACGTGTATTAAAGATATCAAAGATTAGCACACGTAGACCTTGAAAATATGCAAATCTACCCATTAGACAGGGAATAATTATACCCAATGTTACCGTTAAATCGTAATTTATTCATTCATGCCACCATGAATAAATCAACAACGACCCCCCCCCCGTTGGTTCAATGCTGCTAGACGACCGCGTAGCACACAATTTGACAAATATCGTCATGTCACCTTGGAAAGAAATTACGTACGCCAGTTGTTATGGGAACCATTTAAAAATGTGACAGAAAAATTGTAATTTATTATTTACACCGTCAACGTTTTAACTAAGAAATGATCCACGATGTAAATATTGACCGAGTGACATCAAACTGTACCAGAATCCATTGGGATCAAATAAATACACAAACGCACTCGCTGATGAGTTGGTAGTATTTTGTTTGGGAAGATCTCATGATCGCTCACTGACAGTCTAGTCTGCTGGAGCGTTTTGGTGTTTCGGTCATGAATGATTCAGACGTGACATTTCATATAAGTAGCACGTCGAATTAACTCATAAATATGCTCCTACAGGCCTACTCCGATAGCCAGAGCTGCATACATCGAGGGAAATTATAAGGATTTAGTTCCCATTTTGATCTATAACTGCCTTTAAGTGAACAGTGGGAATTTTCACAGGAGATTCCGTATGCGATAGTGTGTACGTCGGTATAGGGAACCGTACTACAGTTAGCAGTGGTAGCAACAGTGACTTGTTCTTACGAATCGACCGCGTCGTTGCCCCCGAAAACGACCAAAGTCGACCGACACACTAGTCACTACAGCCGAACTGCCGCGTCCCGTTGACACCGATCTGTGTCACTTTACTTGTGTCGCCTTGCGACTCAGGTGAATGACACGCGTAACACCTTGGACGGGACAAATGGAATATTTGCACAATACTGCCCGTGTTCACCTTGCAATAATTATACATTTTCCCGACCGCCTGTGACGAATCTATTGCCGCCCCCAACGGGCGACATCCGGGACCTCTGACCCTGGGACACAAGCGACTCTTTACCTTCCATTAAGAAAAATCGATAGTTATTTGTTTGTGGGGAGTTTATTGCATTCCCAACAGACACCTGTCGGCACTGCTTAGCATTTGACCCAAACGTTTCTTTGTGTTCAGTTTTGCACAATCAATAACAATTTGTCTGGTTGCGAATTTATCGCATCCCAGCAGATAATAACAGACGAATCCAACCATCTGATTCAACAGTTGATTATTGCATTTACCACAATCAACAATGTTGTTTTGTCCATTGCATTGCATTCTCAAGATGTCTTGCCATAATAACCCGAAGTTGTTTGTTATCTGTATTCCTCGCGTACCTTCCTTAGTTGTTTATGGTATCGTTATATTCAATATTCGGGTATTGCAACATAACGGAACATGAATGATGCGTTTGTGTTTGTGTACTAGACCATGCAGCCGAACACTCCCCTGGCGCTGTTGCACAATGGCGTCCATTATTCAGTAGTTCACGGAGGCACATGGCTGTTATAAATAACAGCTGAAATTGTGTCGCCATGCATATGACATATAAAGCATATTTTGGCTCGACAAAGGCAAACGATGTTATCTGCACATTAATGCATGAGTAGCCTTTGAACTGTCTTATCAAAATCCAATGGCAGTAGAATGTCGATAACCACTTTTAAAATGGCTGCGTTCAAGCATTTTAACGGCAGCTTTACACGAACACGACACCAGACAAAGCAAACTGTTTCACGTTAGAAAAACGCTCTCAGATTTTAAGGGTGTTCTCGCTGACCTACAACGGTTTAACAATGTCGAACAGTTTGTAACAACTGAAGTAACCTAGCTACCAAGTTGAACACAATTCAAAGCGTTCAACTCGTCATTGCTTCCTGCATATGTAAGCTTTGGGAGCATATGCACCATTGTAATACGTTTACAAATACTTATAATTGTTATTATTGTTTTCCAATAAGAAATTGCATTGCATTGCATTGCATTGCATTGCATTGCATTGCATTGCATTGCATTGCATTGCATTGCATTGCATTGCATTGCATTGCATTGCATTGCATTGCATTGCATTGCATTGCATTGCATTGCATTGCATTGCATTGCATTGCATTGCATGTATTACATGTTTTAGTTCGACAAGGGCATACTGCTTAATACGTTGCATGACTTCATGTCCCTTAAAAAAAACAGCAGCAGCAGCAGCAGCAACAGCAACAACAGCAGCAGCAGGCACAATTACTACACTGTTCAATAATTGTATTTATTTTGTTCTTGTTATTGTTGATTTTATTTTTAATAAACTCTCATTAATTCGTTCATTAATTCGTTCAATAATTCGTTCATTGATTCGTTCATTAATTCGTTCATTAATTCGTTCATTAATATTAATTCGTTCGTTCGTTCGTTCGTTCGTTCGTTCGTTCGTTCGTTCGTTCGTTCGTTCGTTCGTTCGTTCGTTCGTTCGTTCGTTCGTTCGTTCGTTCGTTCGTTCGTTCGTTCGTTCGTTCGTTCGTTCGTTCGTTCGTTCGTTCGTTCGTTCGTTCGTTCGTTCGTTCGTTCGTTCGTTCGTTCGTTCGTTCGTTCGTTCGTTCGTTCGTTCGTTCGTTCGTTCGTTCGTTCTTTCGTTCGTTCGTTCGTTCGTTCGTTCGTTCGTTCGTTCGTTCGTTCGTTCGTTCGTTTCTTTTCGTTTATTCGTTCGTTCTTTCATTAATGCATTCATTCATGTATTCATTCATGCATTCATTCATTTATACATTCATGCATTCGTGCATTCATACATTCATGCATTTGTTAATATAGTATAGAACTATTACTTACATATAGCATAATAGCAGTGGACATTTATTATAATTAACCTGTCATTATGGCATGTCGTTACTCATAGCTGCGAATGTGTTTTATAATTATTTATTTATATACAAATTGTAAGCGCATTGATTAACGTTTAGTCAGAGATAGCGCGATATATGCACCATTATTATTATTATTATTATTATTATTATTATTATTATTATTATTATTATTATTATTATTATTATTATTATTATTATTATTATTATTATTATTATTATTATTATTATTATTATTATTATTATTATTATTATTATATCCACTGTGCGCAGTGAACACGAAGTCATAGCTGAGAACATTGAAATCACAGCAGTTAAAACGAAGTGAAACTGTGGACATGAATTAATTAATGGTCCTTCGAATTAATACCTGTGATCGTGAAGTCACACAGTGAGCATGACCTCACAGCAGTGAGCAGCCATTGTCACAGGAGTGAACACAATCATTGTCACAGGAGTGAACACAATCATTGTCACAGGAGTGAACACAATCATTGTCGCAGGAGTGAACACAATCATTGTCACAGGAGTGAACACAATCATTGTCACAGGAGTGAACACAATCATTGTCACAGGAGTGAACACAATCATTGTCGCAGGAGTGAACACAATCATTGTCATTTGTCACAGCAGTGAACACAGTCATTGTCATTTGTCACAGCAGTGAATACAGTCATTTTCACAGCAGTGAACACAGTCATTGTCATTAAATTTTGTTTGTTTGAGTAGTGAACACAGTCATTGTCATTTGTCACAGCAGTGAACACAGTCATGTTCACAGCAGTGAGCATACAACCACAACAGCAACCATTACGTCATAAGAATGTAGAGAACAGATAACACAATCAAAGACACATAAAACTGTAATTTGTCTCTCACTGACGCTGATAACATTTTACTTTGGCCAGTATTGCAGACGTCATTTGACGTCATGCTTTGACGTCATGCGTTTCCGTGACGGTGAGTAAATCACCAGATGGTATTGTGTCATCTAATGTGACATGTGGCCAATTACTCGGTAAGGGGACACGGCGAACAGTGATCTCAAGCTGTGTCTTAGAGCTTCTCTTATGTGTATTGATTTCTGCCGACAGTGTTTAGATATCACGTAGCACACCGTTTGTAGTTCGTCACTGGTTGCGCACAGCGTTATTACAGGTACATCACGAATACTGTGATACTGGTGTATAAGTCGAATGTGTTTATTGATTGATATGCAGGGGTTCGCACTTACTCACACAGACGCACGCACGCACCACACGCACGTACATACACACAAGTTCAAAACACACACACCCCCACACACACTCACACACACACGCGCGCGCGCGCACGCACGCACGCACACACATTCACTTACGCGCACGTTCATACGACAACATATATGCATACGGTATGATAGTAAATATGAATAGACTATAACATAATGTGTCGTGCTGTTACCGAATCTGCCAAGTCGTGACTAGCAATGTAAACAAAGTAACTGAAAATACATTTGACCTGTGAAAACACCTCACGGTTAGAGTTACTACTTGACCTATCAATATCATGTCATTAGCCAAGAGTGGTTGACACGAAAATGGAGCCCGTGTTTACGGATGTATGTGCGTGCGTGCGTGACCTACTTACGCGTATACGCATGGTTCCGCTTGTAAACCGACGACCGTGTCACATACCGGGTGCCAAGGCAGAACCCGTCATTCCGGCAACACTGCCACAGTCCGAACCTCCACCAGACGCGAGGCGTCTCCCTGTCCCCTTCCCCCTCCCCCGCCGTCGTAGCAGCCGTCCCAAACTCGCCATCTGTCGCGTTACGCTGTCCGGAATCGGCGGTCACGTTGTCCGATCTGACCGTCAACAGACCCCAGTCGATGGTGAGGAAGGCGGCAACGAAGAGTACGTTGGACACGAAGAGTAAGACGAGCGCCGAGACCATCCAGCGCGACGACCGGCCGTGATAGCCGAGGCCCGGGGACCACATCGCTGCATCGTCCGCATCGGGGTCCTGTGGCACGAGAGTGAACTCCGTACGCCGGGTCATGCCACGCGCCGCACCCCGCCCGGCGTCGCTATCAG
>OZ024854.1:65812808-65835308 GCA_964017155.1 Oasisia sp. SBJ-2009
AACGTCGTTGTCGTCGGCATCGGCGTCGAATGATGGCTAGATCGTTCAAACTTCAATGTCAGAGCCCTGTCAGAAGTAAGTAGAGACAGTGACATCATGAAATTAGGATCACACCATTAACTGTTGTTTAGTTTCCCACAATATTTGTATTTTAAACGTTTTAATCCATAAAACAGTGCTCGTCTGAACACACGTTACCAATGAGTGAATGACACTTCCACGAGCACTGCACTGCAATGGTGACTGACTGAGAATAATTTTTGAATGTATAATTAAATACAAAATATACACTCGTGACCTGAAATTTTAAGTAGGTAAAACTCGTCCGTACCCCTTGTTTACACCTGATAAGGAACAGCTTTTCATTGTATCTGTGGCTCATGACACGAGACACATGTAATGTGCTGTCATTTCAGGTAGGACACACTGTTTTTAACATGGCGTTTTTGTGAGCTTTTGATTTTGCCATCTGTTTTCATAAGAAACGTGTTCTAGTTTTGTAACATGGTGTTTGCTTAACCTTAACGTAATAGGTGTGACTGGCTTAGTATATAGATGTAATATGAAAACAATATGAATAAAAATGTATGGACACGGTCATTGGAAGGATAGTTACTGCACAGTCAGTGCAGATAGGACACACGGTTTTTAGCCGTGACGTCTTTGTTGTTGATATTTTTCAGTCTGCTAGTCTATTTTATTTTAAAAGGTATTTATTGTAGTTCCATAACAGTCTGTTTGCATAAATGTACCATAATAAGTGTTACAGAATCAGCACATGGTATGCATATAATAAATATGAAATAACTCTGATAAGATCCTCATATATGTATGGGGTATGTGTTATTAATAATACAAATGTGTAATATACATACAAGTGATTGTGTCTGCCCTTTTTTCGAGAAAAAGGCTACAATGATGCATGGACGAAATTATGATACAAATAATGGATATCTTGCATGAAGACTACATATCACTGGTTCCAACCGAAGGAGTGATATTGGTGTGAACACTTATTTGTGTGTTGCCGCTCATTTGAAATGTATGTTGATGAGATGACATCACATAAATAAAATAATACAACATTGTTTCAGAAGCTGGGACATTGTCTACTACTTCATTATACCCATTGTTTCTTTTGTCTATAGTAGTATGATATTGTTCAAGCCAGAATTGGGATTTCACAGTTGTTCCTCTTAACTAAGCAATTGCTCATTATATTTAGATTCCTTATAGTTATGAACTTCACTCTGTCTAAAAGTGTGGTCCAAATCGTTTGGCATTATGTTCATAGATGCAAGAAAATATAATTTGATGTAAAAACATTGTCAGGGTCACACAGCTTCTTTCCATGGATTGCTATGCAACTAAAGGAAAGGTTTTTTTTATTATGGGCAACCGACCATATTGCTTTATCTGACATTTTCATATATTAAATTAATGTTTTAACACCTTATGACTAAATGATTTATGAAGATGTGTTATATATTATTAACTTAATTCATGATTTCATAAACAGCCCAACTCTACACCTTTATGTATCTGTCCTTCAGTACAAGATAGATTGCTGAACATTGTTATGGGATTATCTTCTCAATGGTAGTATGACCAATCCTGTACTGATACTCAAGAGATTGGTACCTGTTACCTTTAGGACATGTATCATGAAATAATAACTTGCATTTGTAAAATTAAATGTGTGTGAATTAACATTACTAGTCACAAGTATTGCAGTGGTTATATTTGATCAGGGTTGGAGGAATCCAGAGTGGACTAAGTGTTCAGTGCATTTTTTAGACATGTATTTATATACGTTCAAACTTAGGTTCATACCATGCACTATTTCGGGATGGGTCACATTCTGGAACAGATGTTTGTGTGGTTGATTGGTTTTTAAATATGTATGTACCCTGGATTCCTGTTGCAAAAATTAATGATAAATTAACATTCCTCCATAGAATTTGTGGTAAATCAATCACTGCATTACTTGATTATTAATTTTCACCATCAAATCCTATCATCATCGGCTTAGTTGTTTTTCTCTGAATTATGATTCTAGTAAAGCAAAGTGAGGTGTATTCGACACTTATTATAATCATACTGTTGCTAGCATGTAAATTGCACTTCAGTTAGCCAAACCTATGTAAACCAGTTTACAATGTTATTGTTGTGTACATGAAATATTTAAATTGTAAACAAAACCATAAATATATACTGCTCACAATACTGATACAAATTGCAACTTATTTAGCAAACACAGTGATGATAATTATGTACCCAAGCTAATCAAGGAACAGACAACCTAGTTTTAAATTAAGCCAAGATGACCATAAACCACTAACAGTAGTATTAATTATACACCCCCATGCTTGCACACAGTAACAGCTGTTGCGTGTAAGACACGACAAGGCCATGCAAACCTTTTATTTATCAAACTAATGTATACACAGAATATCAACAGTGTATAATAGTTAATATTGTTTTTGTGACAAACTGCCCCAGGTAGCTTGTTTGTAGGTTTGGTTGTTACCAAGTAAGGGTTTATTTTTATGGATAATAAATAATCCATTTATGACCAAATTATTGCTACATGCCTGATGGTATACCTGATATTTCATATAAATATTTTAAGTGGTTAACAATGCTAAATTAAACATTTCATGTTAATTGCAATTAATGTTTACACCACCTACATAAAAAACATTTGTTCTGACCACATTTCTGACCGTTTGACTCCACCAGGAGTGTTGGCCAGTATACCAACAAGACAAGATTCTCAAGTTCTCACCGCATTTCATTACTGTATAACATACCTTGGTAGGTAGACACAATAAATTATGTAATAATATTTATATCATCGCTAGAAATCGAAGAGTTACAGCAAGGCGCTCAGCAAGTGGTATTGCGTCGCCCATGGCTGTGTCTTTGTGGACAATTAACGGCGAAGAAGATATTGAAATTGTTGTGCATCCATCCGGACAAAGTTTGGAAATGTTCTGGGGTCCTCCACTTTAATGTCCTTCACCAGAGCACGGAATGCGCCGAACTGCTGGCGCCGCGCAATGCTTAGGCGAACCCACCATCTTTTCCGTTTCTTCAGCTTTTCTTTCTCTTCTTCGTCATTAATTTGCTGCAGCACAGCCAATGCACCGAGCAAAATTGCATATCCTTCTTCACTGCTGCTGCTTCAACTGTCAGCCATTGCCGTAAAGAAGCACGTGTGCGTCTGTAATGGCCTTCACCTTATGACGTCATTTACGCGACTCTCCCGACTCGATTGTTTAGCCCCGACTACGTGTGCCATGTTCTCGTACGAGTGCCTCGTACGAGAGCCTCGTACGTGTGACACCCCCTTTAGTGATAGTGTTCTTCAGGCTACATAATAAATGTGTTGAAGTGTGCTGTCCGTCATGTTGTGTTTAGATGATCGCACGTATACTGTTTCGCAAATTTGAAAGATGCGACCACTGTAATGGTACGCCAGACTTTATTGACAAATGCGACCACTGTAACGGTGCGCCAGACCTTACTGATAATTGTGTAGATTCAACAGCAACATTCTTGATGTTCTTCAGTGTCCTATTTTACCACGCTCAACTCAGCAGACCTCCTGTCGGAAATCATTATCCTGGCAGATTCCGAGTAGAGAAACACAATTCTCCGTTTAATGGCTATTTTGCACGATTATTATTTTGTGCTGATGTTATTTTGAGTGGATGTTATTTGTGGGGATGTTATTTTGTGTGGATATTATTTTGAGATGGCGTCACCGTCAAGTTGAAGCGAATAATGCGTCGACTCTGACATACATGTGTTGACATTTATGTTTTATTAACAAAGCTATGTATAATATATTGCATTCCTATAACGATGTTGTGCCGTTTGTACGTCGTCCAGCAGACACACTGCATAAATCTAATAAATAAATATCTCGAGAAATGTAGAGTATGTTGCGTGGTCACATGTTCCACACTCGTGGGTCTAAGCGTGCTGACCATCATTCACGATCGCACGTGCGCACGCAAGCACACACACAGGATGTCAACGCACGCAGACACGCACATTTCCACTAGAACAACGACCATACACATTTAACATACACGTATTAATTAGTTCGCGCGATATCCGTCAGCCGGCACTGGTCCAGCAGCGGCGAACAGACGGAAGCGCTACCTAGCGATCACTCCCCGACCGCCCCCTAGTGGTCGGTCTTGCCGGACGGGCTCGGTCGCGGCGCGCTGTAGCGCATGCTGTGGTTCTGCTGCGCCGTGGGCGCCACCTCGAGGCGCAGCATCATGCGGAACTTCCGGCGGAAGTTCAAGTTGCAGAGCGGATACAGGAACGGGTTCATCGTCGAGTTGATGTAGCCGATCCACGTCATCGCCGACATGAGGCTCTGGCCGATGCAGCCGTCGCAGAAGGCGACGACCATGAAGCAGACGAAGTAGGGGAAGAAGCAGAGGGTGAAGGCGCCCATGATGACGCCGAGTTGGCGCGCCGCCTTGATCTCGCGCTGTAGCGCCGTGCTCGGCCGGTGCTGCCACTTCTCGGCGCGCAGCCGCCACTTGACCGCGCGCTTCAGCAGCGCCGACTCGGCGGCCGTCGCCGTCGTGCCGTTCTTCCGCCGGGCCGCCGCAGCCGCCGCCGCCATCGCGCCCGACGGCTTCGGCATGACGCGCATCGCCGCCGGCCGATTGTTTGCCACTGGCCGACTGTTGGCCGTCGTCGTCGTCGCCGTCGGCCGTCGCACGGACTGCGTCTTCACCGGGTGCACTTCCTTCGGCAGCTGGCGGCGCGGCGACGACGCGAGCACGTGGGCGCGGTCCGAGTGCGCCGTGAACGGCGACGAGTACGGCGACGACAGCGACGTCTCGGCGACGCGGGAGGTGGCGCCACTTCCGCCGCCGGAAGGCGCCGCCGGCGCCGTCATCGTCGGCAGCGCGTGCGACTCGTCGTCGCGGCCGAGTTCCGGTTTGCGGCCGCAGTCGGCGGCGTTGTTGGTGGCCGCCGCCTCGTCGGCCGTCGTGCACTGCGCCGAGTCGGAGCTGGCGGCGTCGGGCGAGTTGGGCGAGCTGCTGAACGTCGTCTGGTCGGCCTCGGCGATCGGCGCCGACTTGATGTCGTCGCACTTCGACTCGAGCTTCGTGTACTCGTGCTCGCCGTCGCGCACCGCCGTGATCGCGCGCAGGTTGTCCGAGAGGCGGCGGCTGAGCAGCGGCGGAAGCGCGCTGACGCAGTTCCGGCGCGCGCACGGCGGCGGCGGCGGCGCGCGCGGCTCGTCGCTCTCGTCCGAGAACGAGTTCGGCTGCACCGCGGCCGCCTTCGGGATGCCGCCGCACATGCGCAGTCCGACCTCGAGCTTCGAGCGCTTGCGGATCTCCATGAAGATCTTGCCGTAGATGGCGTACATGATGGCGAGCGGCAGGTAGTAATTGAGCGTGCCCGTCACGATCTTCAGCGCCGTGTTGGTCGCGTACTCCGTGTCGCACACGGACGGCGGCACGGTCCGGATGCCGTGGTGCTCGAAGTGGTGCCAGCCGAGGATGGGCACGAGCCACAGCAGGGACAGGAACCACACGACGGAGATCATGAGCAGGGCGCGGCGCTTCGTGCGTCGCCGGATGTACTGCAGAGGCGTCGTCACCGACCAGTAGCGGTCGAGGCTGCGAGACACACAGAGAGGAGCACGTGACCGGGTGAAGTTCGTAGGTAGAGTTGGTGACATTTATAACAGTCCATCAATTTACACCAGTCGGCAGAATCCCCGGTATTTACGATACTCAAAATCTGGAATAATTTCTATAAAATAATATTAACCTATGACTACCTTTCACAATGAAACAAGAATTGTTTTAAGCCTCATTCCCCTAAACCTTCGGCGGTGCAGCGTTACGTTATGTTACGTTACGTTACGTTACGTTACGTTACGTTACGCTACGTTACGTTACGTTACGTTACGTTAAATTACGTTGTGTTACGTTATGTTACGTTGCATCACATTATAGTATATTGTATTATATTATACAATATATTATATTATACAGATCATTATATTATACAGTGTGTTATATTGTATTATTTATTATTATTATTATTATTATTACTATTGCTATTGCTATTGCTATTATTATTATTATTATTATTATTATTATTATTATTACTATTGCTATTGCTATTGCTAGTGCTAGTGCTAGTGCTAGTGCTAGTGCTAGTGCTAGTGCTAGTGCTAGTGCTAGTGCTAGTGCTATTGCTATTGCTATTATTATTATTATTATTATTATTATTATTATTATTATTATTACTATTACAATTACTATTACTATTACTATTATTATTATTATTATTATTATTATTATTACTATTACTATTACTATTACTATTATTACTATTACTATTACTATTATTATTATTTGTATTAGTATCACTAATATTAGTCATCACGGAGGCGCCGCCGCTCACCTGAGGATGAAGAGGTTGAGGATGGAGGCGGTGCTTGCGGTGTAGTCGATGCCGATCCAGAACTGACACACGGCGACGCCGAACAGCCAATCCTCCGTGAAGATGTAGATGGCGCTGATGGGCATGACGATGAGGCCGACGATGAGGTCGGCGATCGCCAGACTCACGATGAACATGTTACTGACCTGGAGCGAGACAGACATGACGTCATAGCAGGAAGACGACGGTGGAAGGCGTGTTGTTGTTGTTGTTGTTGTTGTTGTTGTTGTTGTGGGGATTAGTGCTGGTGACATTGAGCATACGGGCAGTCAAGTTAGTCGTTATTACTATGTGGCTTTAGCTTTATTTATAAAGCTGCGATACAATCATCTGTTGCAAACATGTTACACAGTTAATTTGAAACGCGCGTACAAGTAGTACTAGTACTAGTAGTAGCAGTAGCAGTAGCAGTATATAGCAGTAGCAGCAGCAGCAGCAGCAGCAGCAGCAGAATGAATGAATGAATGAATGAATGAATGAATGAATGAATGAATGAATGAATGAATGAATGAATGAATGCATGCATGCATGCATGCATGAATGAATGAATGAATGAAAGTTGATCTCGTAGTAATAGCAATATCAGCAGCAGCAGCCGTAGCAGCAGTAGCAACATATGTAGCAGTAACAATCTTACTAAAACAACAGCAGCAACGGAAGAGGGCGGTCCTTGTAGCTAATCAACTGTGTTGTTCTCAAGTGCGGATGGTTGAGAACACAATGAATGTGGCAATGCTGTTCACTGACTACCACCGTTCTACATTCCCAAACTGTCTATGGAGTGTCACATGTATAAGCGAGCCGCCGAGGTAAGTTGAGTGTCAATGCGGTGGCGCCACATGGTGAATAATGAAATAGTCAAAGATTGTGCTTGTGGTGGAAGTGTCGCCCTCTGGTGGATACAGGTGATACAAGTAAGCCGTATTTGCTGGATCGCAGCATACCATGGGCGTCTGGCAAGTCGTTATGCTTAGTTATGTTTCACCTATGCTTGACAGGCATATGTGAAGTTGTGTGAGTTTAAATAACCCAAGTGCATCCGTAATATTCGTTCTTATAGGACAACACACTATGGCGACATTATTGCAAGCTGCACCCGGGAGTACCCGGTTGAAGAATGTCTGTTTCTTTTCAAGGGCTTGTGGGAGAAAGCTATAAGATGTCGCTAAAATGATCACTGTCCGGAAGACTGAAGATGGTGATTACGACAGAACCGAGGCTCACTCAACCGTCAAACTGACGCCTTAACAGTCTCTAAATATTCCAACTACAAACCATGTTCTTCATGCTCACCAATAGCCTCTAAATATACGCCTAACTGAAATACATATCTATAGTTTCCCACACACGCCCCTACCCCTCCCCCCTATTCCGACACGCGCATTTTGCGAAACACAAAGTTTTTCTGAGTTCAATCGGAATTCAACGATGCCAGATTTGCAGCAAGATACTGGTTTGGCGCAGTCACAGTATGTCAGTTTTAATAATTTGTTTCTACGGCAACGTTTTGGAATGTTCCATTCAGAAATGAAGTACTCCCAATAGGTACACAGTTTGTACAAGCAGAAAATGAAAAACGTGAACATAATATGTGCGTTTCTCAGTATACATAATGGGATAGGAACCAAGATTCACCCAAACTGACGGATCCAATGGGTGCTCAAAGGTAACATTTCACGGAGTTTGCGAAGGTCGAATTCGCAACTGTTTTTATCGGTAAATATTAATCACATTCGAGTGAAATCCGCTGTCGATATTTCCGGCGCAATCATCCATGTGCTTCCAATTTTGAGAGAAAAATAGTAACTTGGTTTCACTAGAAAGTAAAGCGCGATGAGTTTGTGGTGGAACATGTCTAGAAACAACGAACAGTTTCAGGAAGCAACATGTGTAGACTGTAATTTTACACAGTTTGGGTCGTGATAAAATGTACAATGTATGGATGATATATTTTTATATCTTGTTAATCCGTAGTGTATTTTATAATTATTTTACATTCCATTCTTCCATTCCATTAATGAACGAGATTTAAGCGACGGGCTACTGTATAAATGTCATCAACGTAACCGAAACACACGCGCGCACACACACACACACACACACACACACACACACACACACACACACACACACACACACACACGCACGCACGCACGCACACACACACACACATATATATATATATATATAATTATATATTGTTATTTATTATGCACGTAGTTCCCTACAAAACTGTGCCTATGCCAACATCGCTGTGGTACAATTAAAAGTAGTACACGTGGAATACATCACTAGAAAGAGATTGTGTACGGCATATCAAACATACCCATACACAGTTTTTGTTTTAGAGACTGGCTTATGTTTTTGTCATAATGAAACCAATATGTTTGCTCGAACGATCGACTTTCTATACAATATACGACAGGAAGTTTAAAACCATCACGTGTTCGGCATTCTTTATCATGCATTGACTAATACGTTGCTAGGCAACAGGTCACCTGATGGATAGGTCACTTGATGGTGTCTTCTGCCAGACGATTTCGTGTGGCAATCACATGATATTTATGCTATTGGACAGTCGCAGGCCACATGGCACGATTGTTTATTAACGACAAAATGGCGTCATCAAGCCTACGTGTGGACATAAACGCAGATTATGCAATTAAGTAATTACTATGAAAACCACAATATGCCGTCAACACGCATAGTGGTGAATTTAGTATTAACCTTGACTACAAATTGCGTAATTTCTTCATTGTAGATCATTGTCAATGCTATCAATTGTAGCAATGGTGTATATAAACTAGCATAAATAAAATATTTCCACGACAAACGCGAAACCATAACAATTATATGTCTTCCGCGTCTGGCTGCGTTATTGCGTTACGTTGATATGTATCATGTTCACAGTACAGGCGGATAGTGACATTGTCACTCACTCACTCACTCACTCAGAAATAGAGAGTGAAATAGATGAAAGAGAGAGAGAGAGCGGACAGGAGAGAGAGACAGAGAGACAGAGAGAGAGACAGAGACAGAGACAGAGACAGAGAGAGACAGAGACAGAGAGACAGAGAGACAGAGACAGAGAGAGACAGAGAGATAGAGACAGAGAGAGAGAGAGAGAGAGAGAGAGAGAGAGAGAGAGAGAGAGAGAGAGAGAGAGAGAGAGAGAGAGATTACTATATATAGGTTTACGTAACATCAAACATCCTATTTAACTCCCCGGTTCATTTCGCGGGTACTTGAAACAAGACACATCCGTGCTGCCCCTATAAGATATCGCCATAACTGTCATGCCACCTTCCCTCGATGTTCCTAAGACATTTCAGATTCCATAAGCAACGCACGTGTGACGACGCCGTCCAGACAAAAGGTGTTGACGCTGTCTCGCCGGCCGCCGTATCTCCCTCGCGAAACGACGCTATTAATGTGCAACATAATCGCGATCGAAATCACTGGCGTAACCACCTCGTAGTCTTGTTTACCGCCACGCCGGGCCGGGCGGGAGGAAGTCCGCCTGATTACGCCCGTTAACCCGTATCGATCCCGGCGCGCTCTCACGTGGCGGTCCACGGATCACGTCTGGATCAGTGGATTACGTCCACCTCTCCGGAACACGCGTCTATCTCTCCGTCACGCCGTCCACTCGCCGGTGCGTCGTGTCCACTCGTTGTCCGGCATAACGAAGTTAGCCGATTCGGACACATATCGGATTAGCGCGTCCGAAGTGCGCGTGCGTCACGGAAGGGTTTGACGGAGTTGGATTATAACGGATGCCATGCTTGAAAGCCCTTCAATCTGAACCCCTTCCCCGTCTCATCCCTCGTCGGTGGCGTTCATATCGCCACTTTCCAGATGGTGCGAATAGCCAATGTGTGCGCTCGTGCGCGCGCGCGTGTGTGTGTGTGTGTGCGTGCGTGCATGCGTCCATTCGTGCATGCGTGCATGAGTATACGATAGTAAGGGATATACAGACAGACAGACAGACAGACAGACAGACAGACAGACAGACAGACAGACAAACGTGCAGACAGAGAGGCAGGCAGATAGACCGACGCATAGATGGACCAACGGAGAGCGAGCGAGAGAAACAGAGGGGTAAAAATGAAGAGAAGGAGCGAGACAGACAGACAGACAGACAGACAGACAGACAGACAGACAGATAGACAGACATACAGACAGGCAGACAGACAGACAGACAGACAGGCTGACAAACAGACAGACACACAGACATGTGTGTGTGTGTGTGTGTGTGTGTGTGTGTGTGTGTGTGTGTGCGTGTGCGTGTGCGTGTGCGTGTGTGTGTGTGCGTGTGTAATATATATATATAGAGAGAGACAGACAGACAGACAGACAGACAGACAGACAGACAGAGGCAGTGAGACAGTGAGACAGAGAGACAGAGAGACAGAGAGACAGAGAGACAGAGAGACAGAGAGACAGAGAGACAGAGAGACAGAGAGACAGAGACAGAGACAGAGTGAGATGGAAGAGACCGAGAGTTTCCGCTAGGATGAACTGTTACGTGTACTGTGTGCAGTGTGTGACGTGAAGACATTGTCGCCGCCAGCAGTGAACTAAGCACACTGAGGTAGGACCTCTACAGGCCTCTTCAGACATCGTAACAAGGTATCATTCTGTCGGATAGTTCAGGGTTCATGAAACGATAAAACTGTCAACGGCGAATTTGGCCCGTCTTTCTAGTGAGAGCGCCGATCAGCGCCTGTCATTAGCGGCGTCGAGCGGTAAGCGAAGCGTGAACGCGTATCGAGAATGTACGAGATCTCGTTATCCGGGTCAATTACTTTATGTCGTACGGGACCGATCCTGCGCGCGTGGTCGGTGCGCCACCGGAAGCGCTCTACCGTTGAAGCAACGCATGCGCACGCGCACCTGTCGTGAAGGCATGGTTCGTATGCATTTGCAAGGCAGCAGGTTGATTTTATGCATATATGTTTTGTGAATGTTGAGTATTAATTAATAAATAATAATTAAAAAACTGCAAAAATGTAATATAAATGGGGAAGAAGTGTAGAAGATGAGATTATCGCCTGAGAGGACACAGTGTGTAATGTACTAAAAGGCGAAAGAAGTAAAAGGCATTGGTGGTTAAAAGCATAGCGGGAAACAGTATTGGGTTACAAAATGGGGACGAGGAAAGAGAGTGGTTGAATTATACGGGAACTGTTGTATGAACGATAACGAGTTTGTGAAGGAAAGGAGGGATGTAGTTGAATGGGAATATGAAGCACAAGAGAAGGGAGAGAGAGGTAGAAAGATGGAGAGGAGAAAGAGAGAGAGGGAGAGGGAGGGAGAGGGAGAGAGAGAGGTAGAAAGAAGAAGAGAGAGAGACAGAGAGAGAGAGAAAGAGGGAGAGAGAATGAGAGAGAGGGGTAGAAAGAGGGAGAGAGAGAGAGGGGTAGAAAGAGGGAGAGGGAGAGAGAGAGAGAAAGAAAGAGAGAGGTGGACGAGAAGGGGAGATACTCAGAGACAGAGAGAGGAAGATAGAGGGAGAAAGCGAGAAAGGGAGCGAGGGAGTTAACGCGGATATATTATATAATTATATATATATAGAGAGAGAGAGATAGGGAGAGAGAGGAGAGAGAAACGTAGGTGGACCTTGGGACGGAGTGACGGCAGAACTACCGGACACGAGTGACCGCTGCCTCCCCGGCGGTCAGCGACGCGGCTCTGCGGTCAGCGCTCTCGGTCGTCGTGCCTCCATCGATCGCCGCGCAGAAATTGCCCATCGCAAATCGAATTACACTCATCGGACGCGATTCATTTAGGGGAGGTAGGCCCCTCTGCTAATCCGATAGCCGTTAGCATTCTGTCCCTCGCTGGGCAGGTGAAGACGACCGGCGGCCGGCGAAGGTTACGATTGTGTCACGTGACTCCGTAACGGAAGAGGATGAGTAACAGCCGAACAAACAACGGAACACGAAACACAGCCCCCTAATGAAGTGTGTAATTATAAGTGAGTCATTTCTTAGTCCGCTTTCGTCGCTACGATTTCTAACTTCCGCCTCGGGAAGTGTGTAAGCTATGCGCATTCGTACGCTTAACCGTGTGTGGGTGTTCGTGTTTACGCGTACATGCGCAACAGTAATTCGCAATACATCCGATGGCGGTGTTACCATCAAACACATCGCTGGTGCGTTTCCATTTTAAACAGACTTATCAACGGTTTCCAGATCCCCGTTTATCCCGAACTATGTCACGTTATCACCGGTTCCAGTTGCGTTCACATCAACGAGGACATCAATCGGCGACGACCGCACGGGATTTGACAAGCTACGACACCGTGTGACACACAAACGAGACTCTAACGGCGGAGTTAAGCTCACTTCCGGCGCGACAGCGACCGACGTCACTACCGATTCATGCCGCCGCCGTGACGGAACAGACGGAATTGGCCGTCAGCGAAGCGGCTGATGCGGAGGTGTATATCTCGTAGTGCCGACGAGTGAGAGATGTCGATGTCTTATCTTTATAGTACGAGAAGATTCTATACAACAGCCACGTGTGTACGTGTTTACGTGTGTACGTGTGTTGTTGCAGCACTCGTGGTCTGTGTTCGACCGTGTAAACCGGCACGGTGTCAACAGTATTCCTGCAGGTGGCATTCAAAATTCTAGTAACGTGCCGTTTGTCGTTCTGATGAAAGTGGCATTCAGAATAGTAACATTCAGAATACTACCAACGCACAACATGTCGTTATGATGAAAGAGTCGTGATCTCTTTTGAACGTGTATCATGTCTCAGGTGGTTTCCTCCAAACAGCCCAAAACTTGGGGTAACGCAGCAGTTATCCTTCTCTAGAATTAGTGAGGCCACTACAGGTTACACGTTTACTCCCCGTGTGGGATCTTTTACTTCTACTGCCATGTACACCAGATAGAAGGGACCACCGGTTGTTAGTGTCTCTTCCGAAAGACAAAGGCAAATGTGGGGCGAACGAAACTGCCTCAGTTTCGAAACGGCGGTAGGTGGGATTGAACCACCGTCCCCTCGATTGACAGTCCGGCGCTCTACTGCACGACAACTGCTCACCGAACGGCTATGTTGAATGTGACATGTACAATTCTCCCGAAAGCGATATTATGTTAATATGTACAATTACGTTTAAATGTATCTAAGAAACAGTAATGATAGTGTCACATACAACCAAGTTGAAAGTGAGAGGCACGTCACAGATGACAGCGACTTGTACAGATCTGTTGAACGTGACCTGTGGAGTAAAAACTACACACATAACTATATAGCAACGTTACCAGTGAATGTATAAACAGAACTGTGTAGATCAATATCATAGTAATCTTAAGAAATTAAGAACTACGGTTCTTTGGTAGTGTCATGAGTTAGACTGTTGAAGATGAAATTAAAACATATTCGTTGAAAACTTCTCTTAAATTATAACTAAGGAACCCATCACTTTTTAAGTTTTCAAAATCACCAGCAAAAGCTTCGCATCTGTATAATGAATTATCATTAAGTAAACTACAATAAATCGTTGCAAATGTTGTCCGATTTCTCTCGTAAATAGCTCCACACCACTAAATGTTTCACCTCAACGAGGATTGCGATGCCTTATGTCATGCACGCATATCATATTTTCACTTATCATTCTTCAAATATGTTATGTCTGACTCTCTTTCGAGAAACCGTGCTCAGGTCACTGAATGTAGGAATTTGGTTCAGCCGCTTTGTTTTTGGCGAGCATCGAAGGGATATAATAGTATAATCCGCCCCAGTTCCTGCCTCTTGATTGTCCTCCCTGAATCCTCCCTAAGGCAGACGAAGCCAGTGTTTACGTGCCGACGTGTTAACTAACTAAGAGAATTCCGCTAGTTGACGTAGTGTTTACGCGGCCTCCGGGCGACTGGACCCGGGGCGGGATACTCCGGTTATCTGAACGACCTGGATGCAGAGGCGAGACTCAACGAAGACATTCTTGGAGATACGCCGGCCAGTCATCGCCTCGTCGGGGATCACATACAAATATACACCGAATTCGTATATTATTATCACGAGCGATAGGGAGTCATTCGTTACTCTCTCGCAGAATATCCTAAATTCCTTTTCGTCTGTTCGAAATCAGATTGCAACCCGTGTATTTTACACTTCTCGTAAAACTTACGTAGATAGGCTCTACGTAATACAAAGTAGGCCATCTAAGCTGAGTGACCGAGATACCTTACTTATGAGAACCGCTTAATGTGGAGCTATCTACCATGGTATTCCATTCGTTTATAAAGCATGCACGTATGTTCACCAGCATATACTAGCGAGGGGCGGGTTGTGGACCCATCTCCATGGTATTCTACACGTTCATGAAGTATACATGTATGTTCACCATCAACGTCCAGCGAGGGGTGGGCTGTTTCATTAAATACGCCGAGAACACAGTATAATTATAACATATGGAAATACACGCAGCGGTTAGAACCAAGGAACTACCAGAAAATTGTGATTCCTGTTAGTGTGTCAAATAAAGAGATCGTAACAGACACAAAGGCACTGAAGACCAATACTGCAAGACTAGAGAAGACTGTAGCACAGGACTTGACGTCATAAGAAATAAAAATGTTACGCTATGTTCTTATGTATCGTAGAAGCTCATAGTGCTTTGCACTTTATTTCCTGGCTAACCTGGGTTCGTGTATATACCTTCTTTTCCGTTTTCATGTTGACATTTGCGAACGAAAAAGGAAAAGCAAACTATGTTGGTTGTTAGTTTTCATATATCAAATAAAAAAACGAAATCGTTTTTCATTTGTAAAAGACGGTATATACTCGGACCGACCTGTTCAATCAAACATTATCTCGACTTCTCCGGGAAGCATACACCTATGTTGGAGTTAATGCGTAACCTATATTCCTAAACAAAATATCCATCAGTCTCTATAGGCAACTACTCTTTCATACAGCCGAATGAACTAGAGCAATGTAGAGACACGGAACTTGCTCATGGCACAAAACGCAACAGGGTTCGAATGTCTCGATTGCGAGTCCGATATTGTACCCATTGTGTCACGAATGAACACGGGATGAAATGGACGAGCAGAGAAGCCGTTTGAGTCACGTGACCCTATTATGATAGTTAGATCGTCATCTAGTAAACGTGCGTTATTTGTGAGATGAACCGCACAGAGACAGCGGTCAAACGTTCCGCGTCACTCTGCCAGTTGTCCACGCTGGACACTGGTGATTGCTCCTCGGAGAATTCACGCCGAGGCACCGACGAGGTGCTCTCAAGAGTCAAGATTGTCAACATGTTGACAATGTAGCACGGATTGGTGTTTACCTGAGATAGACCACGGCGCTAAATACCGCGGATGATTATCACAATTTGATTAATCTCGCTAATTCGGACAAATCTGGCGTTGGTGTTGCGGTGTTTTGCGATTCACTGCGGGATAGAAGCAATAGTAGTAATTATTTTAGCATCCGTCAATATATACAAATATTAGAATGAATAGCTACGTCCCTATTCCGTTATTAATCAGTATTGTACCTGAAATTATGAGTTTATATGTAGAAGAATATGACCATCTCGCTCTGGTGAGTTGAATGCAGAAAAAAAGAAGTTAAGAGACGTTCGGCCTCGCTGATATGGTCACGTCCACAGACGAGAGAAAGACCACTCACTACCTGAGGCAAGCAGTAGACCTGCCTGTCCTTTGGGAGGGAACGGGAAGACCAGGAAGAAGGTGGAAGGATTGTGAAGAAGGACACGGGATTGAGGCAGTGGCATAGCAACAGGGGGGCCAGGGGGTCATGCCCCCAATCCCGGAAGATTAGGATGATGGGGAACGGAGGACCAATAACTGGTTGCCTGATCCATAGAGTCACAAAGCACAGGGGGATAAGGAGGCCTGTGTAAGACTGCTTCCCAGTCCTTCTCATTCGCAAAGAAATTTGTTTTCCCCTCCACTTTCTGGGCGTCTGTTCTCTGTGCCAGTTTTTCATCTCCCATTCTTTCCACAAATCCATGTAAAACTACTGCTTACCGATTTATTCTTAAAACTTCCTTTCTTCATCACGCCAGTTCATCCATTTTTTTGTTATCAGCTCTCTTAATTCCCACGATTATTCTTACCAGGTTGTTTTCGCAAACCTGGACCTTTTCATGTTGTTTCCCTGTTAGTGCCATCGTCTCTAGTGCAATGTGTATGCCGGGATAACACACGAGCTGAACACATTTCCTATCATTTTTCATGGAGGATTGATTGGTTTGAAATATACGAATACAATGGTCGACCACACGACAAGTAACCCTGATATTGAAACCAAGATTCTTCTATTATTTTAACTTGGCTTCGAATCGATGACTTAAAAGGCCATGGTCCATGTGTGTTGGAGGCGCACTGGTGACTGACCAGACTTTTCCTGGACATACACGTCTTATTGCAGCGACTACTGGGAAACACCTCGTAGCGGAAGTGGGCGGAAGAGTTCTCTTTCCTCCTCCACTTCTGCATGTTATCTCCATTTGTATTCGGAGGTGTAAGCTCCTTGCCTCACATTCCCGCCTCCACGTGACATGATCTGCTGCGTGGCCTTCCCACAGTTGACGGTTGATCTTACGTGCGGTAAGTGATTTCTTCAATGAGTCATTGTATATCTTTCGCGAAGCCCCACTCCCAGTGGAAATATCTCCATGCAGGACTATTTTAGCAAGCGGCTTTCCTCTATTCTTGTTAACTGGCTTGCCGAGCGCAGGTGTTGAAATCAGGATACTACACAGTAAATAAATAATTTCGTAAATGGTGATTAGGAGCGAGATACTCGTAGAGAACGGATACATGTTCGTCTTTGTTTTAAACTGGATGAAAGATGCCCATATACGCACCCTATCGTGTATAAATTGTTTTTATTCAAACATGTATAATAGTATGTCTACAAACATGTTATAGATACGTTTTTATGACTAATGTGACACAATAGGTTTTTTGCAAGAATACTAATGTGAAGATTTATTGTGTATTATTACCGACATTATGTAACTATACAAGTTTGATTAATTTCTATATATTGAACCAACACACAAAGTCATTGTCTACAATGTAATTCTTTTGTTTGTAATATAGTTTTTTGAGGATGACGGCGTTTTAATTATTAGTACTTCACATTGAGAAATTCAACAAATTCGATACAGCTTTAATTGGCTCCGCTGTCACCCTGGAATTGTACTTTATTTTGTTGATTCCTAAGATTGTTTATGTAGTATGTAATTATACAATTCCAAATAAAGATTGATTGATTGATTGATTGATTGATTGATCGATTGATCGATTGATTGATTGATTGATTGTAATTCGAAATAGTTTGAACACAAACCGGTGTGTTTACACACAAGATACCACAGAGCACACACCTAATGCTCTCGGACAATCCATCTATTTTCCTACCATTTTGTATTCTCTCGGGACGTTCCATCCACATATTGATCTGCCACCTAAATCCTCGGTTCGGATTACGGCGACGAGAATCCAAGAAAGCCTTTCCAGGTAAGCTTACCGATGCAATTTGGGCGACCCGTGGCGCCACGGCGCGGCGTAGCAATTCGCCCGCGTGATTTTGTCATTAAAACTCGCATTTAGGCCATTTTTGCTGATTTCGTTATGTCGCAAATACAGTTTCGATCGATCGATCGATGACGAACTTCAAGATAAGTGGACGGCAGACAAGCCGAGGGTCGGCTGGCCGGCGTAGGCTGCGCTCCGCCGGGCCGGTCGTTGAAAGAAGATCTGGCTAATTCACTCTCCCATACCGCATTATGGACCCGCGTGATGACCACACAATGACCAGTGGCCCGAGAGGCGTGTGACGGGGGACCCACGGACACCACAGAAGGACACAGATCGTGTCGGACAGAGCACCGACAGTAGGATAACATCGGACTTGGTCTTAAGTGGCAATATGAAGTGGTGTATTTTTAGATGGAGTTTTGTGCCGTTTTGAGATCCATAGATCTGAATAGTACCGATGTTAAAAAATAAATTTAATATCCGTTGTTTTCGATTTATAGCTTAAATTGAAGGCAATATTACAAATGCGACATTTTGATCCTGGGTTCACGAAAGCATGCGTTTGATTACGTTTGGATTACTAGTCGAAGACACTAAACTGACAAGTACATAATGAGGCTGGAAAATATTCACATCTCCCAATGACATAGAGAGCTGTTAGTTTCTCATGTATAGACTAGGCCGGTATGTAAGAAAGGCCTGCGTGTAGACTAGGCATATGTGTAAAATAGGCCTGTATATAGGATATGTATTTGTGTAGAATAGGCCTGCGTGTAGAATAGATCTGTATCTAGAATAGGTTTGTATGTAGAATAGGCCTCTGTGTATAATATGCTTCTGTGTAGAATATATATGTATGTAGACCAGGCCTGTGTGTAGACTAGGCCTGTGTATAGAATAGACATGTGTGTGGAATATACGCGTGTAGAATAGGCCTGTGTGTAGAATATGTATGTGTGTGTGGAATAGGCATATGTGTTGAATAAGCCTGTGTGACTAATAGCCCTGTGTGTAGAATAGACCTGTGTATACAATAGACCTGTATGTATAATAGACATGTGTGTATAATAGGTTGTGTGTATAATAGGCTTGTGTTTAGAATAGGCCTGTGTGTAGAATAGGTCTGTTCGACATATAACCCGATTTGCTGCGGACACTCTAAGAAAGCGGAAAGAGATGTCCGTCTGTTCATGACGGCCGTTGCAAGGAAGAAGTCATCCTCTGCTATTTTCGGGATTGGGGATACTGTGAGACGAATGCACATTCAGCAGTGCTATTTCCAGCGGACCCCACTAAGGAACCGGTTAAGAAGAAAAACGATTTCCCTGGCTTGGGAGTAGATAATACGATGACAGAATTCGTTTCGTGTTCCTGACTTGCTAACTTTCTGACAAAAAGCAGACGTCGAATACACAGACAAGAGCAGAATGTCGCTCCCAGCTCTCATCCCAATGTATTCCCACTTTGACGTTTCTACGAGGATAAAAATAAATCCTATTAATTTTAACGGGATATACCTCGATGTGTCGAGAGCTGAGCTCGACAAGCTAGCTCAGACAAAACCACGCATGTCAATTTTTATCAAGATGGTGAAACGTCACTCAAGCAAATTAATAAATTTTCACCCGTGACGAATTGTTTGTCATATGTTTGATCTATACAACAGTAGTCGTCGGTTAGGAAATCAAATATATTGAATTGCATTTGACTAATCAAGAATGTTATTATGTGCTTAAATGTTCCTGCAAAAATATCAATATTTGAGCTTCGAATTTCAAAATGAAAATACATCTCAGTATGGTTTTTGACTTGCTCAATGGGTAGCAGTGACAAACAGATTGAACACTCTGCTCCAACATTTACAAGAACATCTCTTTTTGGAGTGTTCTTGCGCTTCTATGTTATGGCATATATACAGTCTCAAACTGGTCTTATCGTGAACTGTGTTCATGTTATGATCTCTATACTTCCAAACACAGAACAATATACAACATCGATGCCACACGACGAATCCCGCCTGTCACCGCACGGGCAGATTGCCATCGACGGCCGGGGCAGCCACCGACTGGCCGGCGGCTTGCGTCGAACATGTTACGTCCATAAATCGCGCTCTTTATCTTGTTTACCGTCGGCACGAGGTCGGTGGCCGGTTCGCTTTACGAATTAACGTATCTTAATCGGTTCTGCTCCGACGACGGCCGAGTCCGACCCGCCAACGAGGGCCGAGTTACCACGGATGGCGTCGACGACGGCGAGGCAGAGTGGCGTGGTCGGCCACGCGTGACCGGCGGTGTCTTCATCGCACGTGATGCGTGACGGGTGGGATTGCGCGTGTAATGAAGACGTAGCGCTGCGGGAAGGTGTTATATGCGGCTTGGTAGTGGCATAGTGACAATGAATGCTATCGATAGGGAGGAAATGAAAGAGGTTCCGTTTACAGACGGACGCGAACGCGTAGATGGTGTACAGAACAGCATGCCAAAACAATAACTGAGACAGTGGTTACGTAGAACTCATATGATTACCGCGACTAGTTTGGGAACAACATAAAAACATAAGATGACAATATAATACAGTGGCTTCACGGTGTTGTAACTTGGAAGGCAGGTGTTGTTGTAGCATCCAGAGTGGTCAGAGCGTTTGTTTTTGATCTAAGTCACCACCCATGCGTCACACCGATCGTGGCAGCTACTGTAACTAACTGACTAACTAACCTGTGTAATTTACATCGTATATGTAACGTTGTAGCGTGTATGTAAAGTTGTAAACGTGTGAAAGATGCACTGTGGCATTAGCTGTTGTTATCGGGAAAAAAAGCAAATTGTTTAAGCAATGAGAAAGATACGTGCTTGTTGTTGACGTTACCTCTGATCGGTAATGCTGCTGTTATAGCTACCATTGCTGCTGTGTTGGTGTAACTGCTACAATAACTTCTGACGCAGTTCTACAGCTGCTACAACTGCTACCGTTGTAGTACAACAGCTGCTGTCGTTACAGCTACAGCTACAGCTACTGCTGCTGCTGTGATAGGACCATGCACTTCGCACTCACCGTCTGAAGTCTGCGTTCAGTTCTGACGGCGTGAAGAACCATCGCATTTCCGACGAACGTGAGCAACGACAGGAATGCCAAGGTCGCCGCCAGGGCGCTCACCCTCAGCCAGTAGACGGCGCTGCTCTCCCCTGTTATCGTCTCCTGCCCCGACGTATTCCCTGTCGCGCTGGTGTTACACACCCCCAGCGTAACATTCGCCATCAGCGTCCAAGACGCTTGCACGACGTCACCTCGCGTTTCTGAATACGCGTCACGTGACCCGTAGCCGGTGACGTCACTGCCGAGCGGCAAGCCATCGGCGCCGCATCGCAGCGCGCCACCTGGCGAGTGTAACCACAAACCGGACGCGTTGACAACCGCCGACTGTAACGTCATTGCAGCCACGTTGACGTATTTACAGTCGCTGATGAAATTGAAGCATACGTTTGGTTTTCGACAACAACACTGCCTTTGGTCTCAACGCAATCACATGCGTGTCGACGCGCCATTGTTTCGTCGTTGAGCGAGCGAATTCAGGAACTACAAATAAATAAAATATAATATTTAGCAAAAAACCTTGTCTTAAACAAATGAAACCAACATTACTACAACATCAGTTTTGTTGGTAAAGTAGAGGTATGTTCAATATATCTTACACGACGCTAACCAACATGGGCGTTCTCATAATTTCTCTATCGTCATGGATATTTGGTGATACATTCTGAAGAAGAAACCTCCCAAATATATCAACGAATTAGTAATAATAATTCGGCGGACCAACAGCAAGTTAATGTCAGACAGGTTACTATGTTTTGTGAATGAGCGTACATGAATGCATGGAGAACGAGAGCGAAACGACGGAGGGGAATGAACACGGCTGACGGGAACTGCCATACAACAAGAGAGAGGGGAATAAAAACATTATAAACCAAAAATTAAGGACCGTTATTGAAGGAATCGGCGAATTATTTACAACAGTTCGTTACGTCATTACAAACGAACAGCCATATCCCGGTACAACAATAATACAGATCGTTCATACAGTTCGTTATATCGTGACAACTAAACAGGCAACAAAAGAAACGGAAATTACCGAAAGAGAAAATGAAACTGCAAAAAAACATTCACGTAAAAGCATAAATTACATCAGTCATCGTACAAACCGTGATGTTATCGCTTAAATCCACGACGCGTGCGTAAAGTTCCAAAATATGTCACTTCCGCTACATGTCTGGGTTAGCATATATTTCCATAAGTGTCCTCTTGAAGTTTCGGCACAGGCTAGTCACGTTGACGATACAGATAACGTCGTGTGATAATACCGCTCAGCCAAAGTAAATATCACAGTCAGCATTTATGCTCCTTGCATCTGTAACGATCCGAAACGTGAGATCGTGTCAACAAAAACTCGACCAGCACCACATGTAAATCC
>OZ024854.1:65840308-65850308 GCA_964017155.1 Oasisia sp. SBJ-2009
TCGTGTTGGAGCATCGGTTCCATTTCGTTATCGTCCAAATTAGTGTTGGAGCGTCGGTTCCATTTTGTTATCGTCCAAATTCGTTTTGGAGCGTCGGTTCCATTTTGTTATCGTCCAAATTCGTGTTGGAGCGTCGGTTCCATTTTGTTATCTTCCAAATTCGTGTTGGAGCGTCGGTTCCAATTTGTTATCGTCCAAATTCACGTGGGAGCGTTGAATCAGTCGTGTTATCGTCTAATTTCATGTTGGCGCGGTGGTTCGGTTTTGTATCTCCTTTAAATGTTTCTTGCTGAAAGCGACTGCCTTGCTAAAGGTAATGCAAGTGAACAGTGACACCATGATATTATTTTATAGTAAGATTAGGACAATCGTCGTGGTCGATCAGACTAGAAGCCGTTCCATTAGCAAAGTAGTGAGATAAGAGGTTGTACAGACAGTAGATCGGCTGGATAATGGGAGACTTGTGATTAAGGAAGACACAATCCATTACGGCCAGACCCGACGGGTGTTGTCTCTTACATGTTCTAAGGTTTCCGTCATTTGAAGAGCAGAACTGTTTCTGGCCACAGCGTTCGCTTTTGTGAATATGACGAACAAAGGCAGTGGACACATTGAAATATATCAATGGTGTACTGTAAGAAATTATCGCATTGTATAATCCAACGATAAATTAAACCCAGTTAGCATAACAGCAATACCACGAAAGCCGTTATCTATAGTTCTCCATATGGGACCAGTAAACAGGGTAGAGCAGGAATACGACTTCTACACAATGGTGTACGATACATTTAAAATTAGATCTCTTCAAAGGGTTAGGCTATCTAATATAAATGCTAGCAAAATGGGCCTGTTACTTATCATCGGCCTAAATGTTTTTTTCTATAAAAAAAAGCTAGCACAATGGGCCAGTTACTTATTATCGGCCTTTTAGTATTTATATATTTATTTGTTATTATCCCTCATAAAGTAAATCTGATGATAGCATCTCACGTTGACATTGTTTGTCCTATATATTCCCGAGACACTCGCAGGAAACAGCAACCACAATATTATTCCCACAATGCTTTGCGCAGAGCTAAAATAATCCGAATCGCGAACAGAAGACCGATGACGCGTCGAACTGGTCGCCGTGGCAACGGAAAACAAAGTACTCGACCGAGTCCTTTGGCGGATGAGAACAAGTGGCTGTGAAGTTGCCGTAATCACAACAAGGTCAGCGGCGACGACGAAAGCCATTTGCTGTGCACCGTTCCTCTAGCGTCAAGCCCGTTTGAAGTCATCGCACCAAGATGATCAGGTTAGGCGCGCGCGCCCTGTCACTGTAGCGAATACGGCGCCAATGAAGCGGCTTGATTAGACGTTGTCTCCGGCAACGAAGACTGTGGACGATGTCACGCTTAACCAGGCCCTAATTCGGTATTGTTAACCGAAAATGTTCGCCCAGTCGCGAGATTAATCGGCGGAAACTGAGTGGCTGTAGCCCGGTCGATGTGGGCCACACCGGTGCTACCGAATTGCCCCAAAACAGAATCTGACTGCTTAGTTGCGATGTCAGTGTAACCTACCTGAAAGGAATTTTGATTTTGCCCCAGAAACAGTGGGTGTAATTACGAAATCTTACCGCCGATATAAATTTATTATTGCTACACTTATAGAATGCATTGGTCATTTCGGTGACCGAAAATCATGTCTAGAAGTATAGCAATAATCAGTTTACATCGGCGGTAAAATTTGGTAAGCGGAGCGACGAAGTGAAGGACGTTCAGGTGCGGTAAAGGACCACCCGGCCTTGACCTCCTGCGTCGGCATATGACTACTACAGCACGGCCATTGCACAGCGGCTAATGACAAGGTGCAAGTCGATTGTCCATGCAATCGTTAGACGATGTCCCTGGCGTTTGCGCGCCGTCGAAGACTGTCCTTCAGCGCGCCCCACGGGACCTCATTAGAACAAAACATACGCCGCCAAGGTGGCAATCAGGCTCGCGACAAAGCTGTCGCATCTGGGCCGAAATTATTGATGTTGTCGCTCAACTACTGTCGCAGAATCATGCGCAGCAAATAGCAACATAAGTAGCAGTCGGTGCTATACTGTCAGATAATACTTCCAATAGGAAAACAGTGTAAATGTGTGGGGAGACGTTGTCGTAGATTGTAACACACAGGAAACAAAGCAGAATTTAAGTCATTAAAATAGGCACGACTTAATAACAGTCACTACTGTTATTGAATTTAGAATATATTAAGTTTTTCCGGTGATCTCCTGCGATGACAAGCTTTGATCTTAGTACACGTGTCTCATCCCATAGAATATTTATTTTGCTTATCACATCTTTTCATTTGTACTCTGTAAATCCTATATCTTACATTTAAATATTCTTACAAGTATGTATGTATGTATGTATGTATGTATGTATGTATGTATGTATGTATGTATGTATGTATGTATGTATGTATGTATGTATGTATTTATGTATATATATATATATATATATATATATATATATATATATATATATATATATACATATATACATATATATATATATATATATATATATATATATATATATATATACATATATATATATATATATATATATATATATATATATATATGTATATGTATATATATATATATATATATATATATATATATATATATATAAATAAATATATATATATATATATATATATATATATATATATATATATATATATATATATATATAAATAAATATATATATATATATATATATATATATATATATATATATATATATATATATATTATATTTGTATTGTTCTTTTTACACTGTTTGGAAAAAAAAGGCACCCTTGACCTCCATATCCGTAGTAATTCTTGATTACACGTCGCTGTTTGTGGGTGTATCTTTCGGAAACTAACAAAAGCACACGCTTCAACTTTAGAACCATTTTAATATTCACCACTGCATAAGGTGTACGTAACTACCTATCTGGTTGCCAAAATGCAACGATATAGCTGTGAAATTGAAAAGAGGAAAACTTAGTTGTGAATAACCACTGCAACGTACGAAAGGGAAATGCAAATCTGTGAAAACCACCATTGTTGTGATTTCGGTTTTTGTGAATGTTTTTGTGAATGTTTTGTGAATGTTTTTGTGAAGGTTGTGAAGGTTGAAAGGTAAGTCTTAGCAAGAAGTAGCCAAAACACAGTAACATCAAAGTTGCAGGTGATGAAATATGACTAACCTAAACGCTGATGAACAACAATCGTGATGTTCTTGATGGATTTCTTTTAATAACATAAACAACACATTGGTGTATTTTGTAGATACATTTCTTATTCATATTTTACCTGAGACGCATCACCTTATTATGTAACATCCAAAATGTTGTTGTTATTGTTATTTTGACATACAGATATGAACGACAATTGCGATATTTTCCTTTGATTTTCAGTATGTATGACACATGCTTGATAAACGCTATACCAATGTTAACAGTATTGAATATACTATTCAGTTGCCTGCCCCCAGGATACGATTAACCAGCGATGAGATATTTAGTAGTATTAACTCGATCGTTGTCAAGGGAAGGGACAACTATTCCAGTGAGACATCCATAACGATATGGTCTCCTCTCCCCTCGGGGTATTACGACCAGATGACATCAATAGTTAAACACAATAATTGGCCTTTCAATAAGAGCCAACAATGTTGCTGTAGTGCGTGTGTATGTACGAATGTATGTATGTATGTATGTATGAATGTATGTATGTATGTATGTATGTATGTATGTATGTATGTACGTACGTACGTACGTACGTACGTAAGGTTTTAACACCGGAGCCAGGATTCGAACCCGGGTTCTCGTAGTCGAGAGTCCGAAGCTCTACCCCTGAGCCACTGCGCTCTACGTACGTATATATATATATATATATATATATATATATATATATATATATATATATATATATATATATATATATACTGGTAATAAGAAAAGTTTTTAGTTTCGTTCAGAATTCAAACCAAAATTGTGTTTGGTTGACTGACAACTGTGACACAAAATTGGCCTGTCATTTGTCATTTTGTGGGTATGACGTGAACAGCGTTAACTCAGCGACCCCAAGTTACAAACACGTTCAAAATCGACCTAAAGAGCAAATTCTTGGAAACCACACGACGCATTTAGTACAGGTTGTGGGGAAAGTACGTCTACTATTGTTCAGGAATACAAATGAGATATCGGATCCGACGATCATGCTAAAAGAGTGATTTCGTCGTTATTTTATGTATTGCACTAGGCGAACTTCACTTGCTATT
The DNA here is from genome assembly GCA_964017155.1 of Oasisia sp. SBJ-2009. NCBI lineage: Eukaryota > Metazoa > Annelida > Polychaeta > Sabellida > Siboglinidae > Oasisia > Oasisia sp. SBJ-2009. Next base: position 65,844,619 of record OZ024854.1, read on the forward strand.
CATAAGGCAATGGAGACACGGTGTCACCGAACCCGGCGAGTTAATTATTGTCACTATTAATGATGTCGCCACTGAAAACGACGATGTCGTAATCTCCACAGACCCACAGACATTGTCTACAAGCGTCTGGTGACTGGTTGCGCAGACTAATTATTTGAGGTGCACTAAGGAATCACGTTTGCTTTACCAAATTAATCACGTATGCCATAAGTATAGTGTGTGTGTGTGTGTGTGTGTGTGTGTGTGTGTGTGTGTGTGTGTGTGTGTGTGTGTGTGTGTTTGTGTGTGTATATATATATATATATATATATATATATATATATATATATATATATACAACATCACAGATACACACACATACATACTTGCATGTATGTATGAATATATGTATGTATGTATGTATACATACATACATACATACATATATATATATATATATATATATATATATATATATATATATATATATATATATATATATATATATATATATATGCATATATATATATGTGTGTGCATATACACACAGACACACTCATACTCAGAAACACATACATACACCCAAACACACACCTTAAACGCATATATATGTACATACAGTTACATCCTTAATCATCCCCTTATAGTTATAGACTAGAGTGTTCTATTTATAACTACGGTGCATACATACATTTAACCACATACATTTGCATACGCACACACGCAAGTACGGAAGTCCGCACGCCTGCACAGAAACAAAAACACGAAAACATGATATATATATATATATATATATATATATATATATATATATATATATATATAATCCCCTCTGAGGTGATGCGGTACACAATTTGGCCTCTCGGTTCCATGATCTCAAGCCCATTACAACATTGGCTTCAATTTGGTTCACTGTTTACCGTAAACAATCTTCACCATGAACCGGAATACTATTAACTCATGCTATTTCCATCCCGCGGCTCAAATCATCAGTTGCATTGTACCGTGAACACGAGGCTGCCTGCTGCCGATGTTATCAGTGAAGATAATCTAAATAACTTGTTTGTATTGCTTATTCTAAGCATGATATCGTTTGCGAGTAACAGCATGACTAAATGTACTTAATTTGGCATAATGCAGGACGTCATATGTAACATAATTCAATACTGTACGCAGATTTAATCCTGTCAACGTACTCAAATGTCCATTTTGACTTTTTTCAGAAGCAATCGAGAAAGATATATATCAACGTTCCGCAAACGTCTTCAGCTAAAGGTAAGTTTCCCCTGCATGCGTGTGCAAGCCAAACGTTTTTTGGCGATAGGACAACCGATTTCGTCAAGAAAGCTGATGACAAGAGGAAGTAGTGCAAAGGGTTTTTCTTGAACTGCTTCACGACAGAGTCAAAGAGCACTCTAATAAAAGAGAAAATCGTCGTAATGTCCGTTAAGTGCGACCAGGTGATTATGGAATCTTTGATGGTTCTGGCAAGTACGCTTAACGATTCAAGCAACCGTTTGACAATTTCTACCGCAGGTCGCATCCTTCTTTTGCACCAATAGCTTGCTGATGAATAATGCAATGACAAGAAAGTAGTTTCGATTTTGTTATTCGGTGATCGAACAACATAATTGATCTAACGCAACGACTAGCTATACCTGGGGCAATATCCTCGCAATTAAAACGAGTTTTTCAGATGTCAACTAGTTCTCTTCGCTCAGTTGCACATCGCTGAAGGCTCTGTACATCTCCGCAGCTGTCGTTGTGTGTGCCACTGACACAAGGCACAGGATGTATTCTAAATGTCCTCTGCCGTGGTATCATGCTGACACCAGCTGGTGAGCGATATCACTTGTGTCAGTGCTGTCGTCAAGTGCAGTAGATCAAGTAAGGTAGATCAAACATTTGCTTGAAGAAGTTGCGACACACGTCCTCGCATTCAGTTGGTTCATGTGTCGGCCGAAAGAGCAGGTTGTTCTGTTCAACAAATTTCATCCCTGCTTGGTAATGTGGCAAACAAGACTTCAGCATCAGTTAGGACTGGCGTTTTGAACACTTAGCTGCACGTGCAATTGCGCAAATTGGTGACAGATGACTCGTTTTGATGAAGCGCACCTGAAGACACGAGTCTCTAGACCCCTCAAACTGTCTGATGTCTGTGCTAATCCTTCCTATATGCATCGAACCATAGTGGCGTTGCTTCGTCTCAACGACTTTCGCGGTAAATAACACACACACATACGTTTTATCGTATCCGTGTAATACAATAACCCGTGCTCCCTGTTGTCATCGCATAAACAATGCTCAAAAATATGTATTAAATCATACTACATTCAATCAACAAATACTTCTATATTTTCCAACTTGTTTTCAGTAGTATATAATATATATGTTAGGGAGAGTCTCCCGAGACATCTATCGTCCTCGGCCAAATTTGGCCATCGTGCCAAGACTAGCGGAACGTTGACATCAAGACAGCGACGTTCTAGTAGGTTCTGTGACCTCGAGATTAGTTAGTAGAAGTAATGTCATTACACAGAATGGCAGCGATCACAGAAGGACCGCCATGTGAGCACCTTGAACGGTGAATAAACAAGCTATGTATACACCAGTCGTTACAGGAGGACTACACATGAAGAGTGCTGAGGACATACGCGTATGTGGTTACTTTCGACCCGGTCCGTTCTGAGTCGGCTTTACGCTCCTACGTGCTCAACGATTCAACAAGAATCTTGCCCATGTATTTTGATCTTGCATTGGTACATTTTCTTTCAAATCCACCATATAACCCTGTGTCCCCATGATAATTCTGGAAGTTTATCATGTCTTCTTGGTGGAAGTGCCGCATGTTTAAATGATTAGACTACAAAACTTTCCGTCTTTATTGTCTGAGGTTTACTGGGACATTGGGGAGGTATTACATCCTATTTACAATACGATATGTTGCCCATCATCACTACATCACGCTGAAGATGCAGTGTCGTGTCGTGTCGTGTCGTGTCGTGTCGTGTCGTGTCGTGTCGTGTCGTGTCGTGTCGTGTCGTGTCGTGTCGTGTCGTGTCGTGTCGTGTCGTGTCGTGTCGTGTCGTGTCGTGTCGTGTCGTGTCGTGTCGTGTCGTGTCGTGTCGTGTCGTGTCGTGTCGTGTCGTGTCGTGTCGTGTCGTGTCGTGTCGTGTCGTGTCGTGTCGTGTCGTGTCGTGTCGTGTCGTGTCGTGTCGTGTCGTGTCGTGTCGTGTCGTGTCGTGTATGATAGACACTTTAATATATGTCAACGAATGCTTAACACAATGTGGCATTACTTGCTGAAGTCACGGCTTTTGTTTACAATACACTTAAACAAAAACGAATCGGTTATCAATATGGCAGTGCTAAAATTATATTATGCAACGGTGTCGTCGTTTTGACGTCCAGTTGCGCAACGTTAGCCAGCGCATGTGAATCATAGGGTATAGTCACCCTGGCAACGTCAGCACTGAGATAGTATTATTACGTTGTGTTGGTATTATATCACAGTTTCGGATATGACATGTTTGTGTGTAGCCACGCGTGTCGTTGACTTTTGTGTGTAGCCACGCGTGTCGGTGACTGTTGCGTGTAGCCACGTCTGTCGGTGAAACAGCATGATGGAAATGCACTGTCAGAACTGACAGTGTTGTCGGCGATGTTGAACGCAGGTTACCATTTACAGTTGACACCATTAGCAGAGTGGGCGGCAGCGAGCCGGTGTAAAGTAGGTGTTTGTTGCAGATCGTGACTACGTGGGCGATGATCGCTTTATGGTCGAAATGGCAAGGGTAGCCCGACGTTTATCACCATCACTACTGTCGGAAAGGATCAAACATTGTCCTGGCTCGGATGACCGTGGCTAACGTTTGAGCTGTTTTTGTTTAGCAAAATATACCTCGTAGAATCGCAAATGAATTAGGAAATCGGGTAAACAGTTCGTATCTAGAAGTAGTTGAGTTATATATGTCAGTAGGAACATGTAGTTAGTACATGAACACATGTTTGTGGACCTTTCGTCACCAGACATTTCCGTTTCATGTTTCACTGATATAGATATTGTCCATATTAGATTTACTATTTTGACCATAGTATTTTTAATATCATGACATAAGCAACCCATATTGCCAGCTTTGTCTTATGAAAGTTTGTCATTCGCCTGTTTTGTTACCTTATTTTTATACATATAGAACGTATTAATAGAGCTGTGTAGTCGAATAACATCTAAGCATGATATTATAAACATTGACACGGCCTTAAGCATGATATCATAAACATTGATCAAGTTTCATATTGATCACTACTTTCCTTATCGCACTGCTACAAAATCAAGCTTAATTGCTGACTAAAATAGACCCATTACCTTGGTACGTGCCGGCAAATAAAATTGTACCCTACGACCTGAGCAACCCACAAACAGGAAACGCTTCCAATTATGTTACCCTGCGCGGGAGAGTTCTACGAACGAAAGGCGACGCCAGGCGGCGTACGTGCGGGCCGATGATTTGGTTGTCGAGCCACCCCGAGGCGGCGCACGACCGTAGTAAGCGCAAACAGGACTAATCGAATTGAAAAGCGAAGTCCATCCTCGAGCGCACTGTCATTAGGCGGTGAACCGGTTGCCCAGGAAATTTAACGAAATTGTCTGTGTTCTGGCGCGCTCACGACACTGATCGTTACCCTGAGTGAACTCGGCCGCGTCTTCCGCAGTGACATTGACAGGCGCTGGCTTTATGTAAAGTTCGTCATTAGGTTATGGAGCTTTGCCCGTAGCAGCAGAGAGACTGTCTTGTTTACGGGGTGTATTTGTCTTTCTAATGAGCAGAAATGATAGCAGGAGGTGTTGTGACAAAAGCTGCAGAACAAGAAGGAAACAGGAAACTATCTATCTGCAATGGAAGAAAGAAGACGAGAAAGAGAGATGTAATTGATGTTGAAGATAATTAGGGGACGTAGAAAGTGAAGAGAGAATCACACAAAAATTCGTGCAAGACGGAAATTAGGAACCGAGACAAGGGTGGGTGTGAGGACGTGCGAACGGAGAGGGGTGTAGGGGTGAGGAGGAGAGGGGGAAATGGACATCGGGAGAATGGAAGAAGTGGGTAGGAATGGATAGTAGAAGAGGAGAGGGGTGCATTATGGGTGAAACATTTTTACAGCGGCTATATCAAACCTGCTTACACAGGTCTTGTTTCCCAATCGCGAATCCGATTCTCCTACGTGTATGTAGTATATTAACACTTTAGGTAATGTGTACAATCTGCTATACAAGAAGAAGCCGCACATTTTAGTCTGCTAGCGAAAGTTATTGGTCACTAAATCTGGTGCCCCACGAAATCAAACTAACTGGACAAAAATTCACGCCTATCATTTATATATTTACAAAGCCCTCAAGAAACCCACACTACCAGTGAAGCCTCTCTAGGCATCACACCGTTTCTTCGTGAACCCCACTGTGACCTTGCGCTAACATCCCGCAACCTTGACGAGACGGACAACGACACGCAGGCGACAGTTCAGCGCGAGGACAGTGTCTCGGTAACGACGTTTGGCAAGCAATTGCGGGCGTCTCATGCGCCGTCTCAGTTACTGTTGGCCGTCGTCTTGGCTCGCGTCGTTCCCCGCTGCCGGAGGAGACGGGGTGAACGCTTCCGTGATTCAATGACGCTGGGCCTCAGTGGTTAATCTTTTCACGAAAACCATTTCAT
>OZ024854.1:65855308-65860308 GCA_964017155.1 Oasisia sp. SBJ-2009
TATAATATAAGCTTGCATTCTTGCAGTACACGCGGGATGTTTATAGAAATATTCTGAAAATTAACAATCTGACATCATCGAACAACACGTAATTTTATGCAAACACATGCATTTTTTTATTTTTTTAATATTACCTGTGGGTAGCATTCTTCTTATTGCATATATTTTAATAATATCATATTGTGAAGCGCCACAAAGAATTATGGATTTGGGGCTATAAGAAAAAAAATATTATAATTATATTATAAGAAAACTTGATTAATTAAGCTATTTCGCGCGTGCGAATGCAGTAAATAAAGTTTATAAATATTCGCGCGCACCACCGCGCCGCCTAACGTTTTTTGTGTAAATCTAACTTTTATAGCGATGTTACGGTAACCGAACAGCCTGAGTTGCCGTCGGGATCTGCGATCGAGTTACTTTTGTGAATTTTCTTCGTTAGAGGAATGCAAGTGATTTTATTTTATAACATAGTGTATGTATATAATAATAATAATAAGGTTTATTTCAGACAAGACGTCCATATATGTATACATAAAATACAATTAAAAAAAAAAATACAATAAGTACAAGTACAATACATATAATACAATCAAAGCAATGAGATCAACGTAAAAATATAAGTGTAAAATTTAAAAAGTTATGTCTAAATATATGAGGAAATGAATTAAATAAGTTGTAAAAATAAATATAAAATAAAATAAAATTAAAAATGATTAAAAAATAAATACAATACTAATGACATGTGTACAATAAAGACCTCCAGTATGAGTACAAATGGCTCTTAAAATGAATGTCGGTATGAAGGTAATTAATAAAAAGGATATTATCTGACTGATGAAGACGACATAAAAGACTGAATATTGATGAACGAATGCGTTCATTGAAGGATTTAATATAGTATGTAAGACAAGTGATGAGAAGTTTGGCGGCTGCTGGCGGTCGTTTTCATGGTTAGGTCGGACAGTACATGTCATTGTTGACACCAGCCACTTCTGAATCCGTGCTATTTCCGTCAGACGAAGAATCAGAAAATCCATGTTATTATTTACGCTCTTTTGTGAGCGCAAAGTCACAGCGCCACCCGACGGAGTTGCCAAGAAGTAGTACGACAACCACTGGCCTATCAGTGGCGGCGAGTCTCATACGTCACTGTTTTTCTAAAATGGCGTTTTCCATAGACTTTCTATAGATATATGTTCTACAATTTTTTTCTGCTAAACCGCTGACGTTAAAAATGTGATTGAGGTTGGAAATTGTTAGTTTTTCTTAGCTCTATTAGGCCCATATCACCAAACCGTTGCCTTTGTTTTCCCTTTAAGATTCTTCATATATGCCATTGTGAATTGTATTTCATCAGTGTACACGCAGATGTATTGGTTACGCGCGAACATCTCTAGGATACCGATTAGTTGGAGCTTGGAATGATACATCGAAATCTGACCTTTCAAATTGACAAGTTCTACGACATTACGGACATCAAGAAGATGTCATTGTCTGTCATTAGTTATCGTCGGTTATCCTTTTGGTAATAGCATATATTTTGAACTGGTAGTTGGCTTTGGGAGGGATATTAAAACCGGGGGGGGGGGGGTAGTTGTAATGTATTATCCATCCTAACACGAGAGAATGGGGCTACAGCTTACGACATACGCTTTGACACCGACACCTACAACCGGACGTGCGACTTATATTACCAAAACATGTCTCATTTGCAGCATCGAGCACAATTACGACGTTGATGACAACCGACGCGTAACTGTAATGACAACACGTAGCGCTGCGGATGTCAAACGATCCATTTGGTCGTATTTTCGACAACAAACCATGAAGCACGCGACTCGGTGACCTCAATCCATGCACGTCTACCGAGTTCTATGCGAATTTCGCACGGCATCTGTCTCCGATTATGCCAACCGCTACGTGTAATTCAACATAAAATGAAAGTTCGTCTCGAGTGACGGATCACAGAGACGCGTTGACGGCGACGGAGCAAGCGCCGGAAGTGAGCTGTCATTGGCTAACGGCCAACGGATACGCCTCGGTGCGGCCCCTGTTTTCAGACCCGGAAACGCAGGCTGTGGCTCCGCAAGGGAGCCCGGCCGCGGAATGTGACGAGTACGTGATAGTTGCGCTGATATTGGCAGAAACGTGATGTCGTCATCGCCTTCTCGCTTCAAAGGTATTCGCGTCGACAGAATGTCGCTCCCAATAAAATTACGCCAGCGTTGAAGGAAGAGCGCGTGAAGACAAGAGCGGAGGCTGGAGCAAGGTTCCTAGGTTGTGGCCCGCGTTATCGGCAGGTACTGAATGCACTCAGTCACACGGAACTGCGCTCAGTCCATGGCACGACTTATCCACTCGGACAGGCGTTGATATACGACCACGACACGGCTATGTGTATTCTTGGGATAATGTAGTAGGCCCCTTTGTCCAACAGTTGTCGATTGTAAACAAATGAAAGCACAGTGAACCAGCTGGCATTGTGCAATAACGTATCTTGTTTGACCTGTAGCTCGATACAGCTGTTGCAACAAACAATCATCAATACACCAATACCTTGTGTAATCTCTCGCTCTTGCAAAATAATACATTAACATATCTCACAATGAACATTATTAACGCTGAAAAGACGATGACTTGTTTAAAACGCGGACATGGCGCGGCCGTACAGATCTTCAACCAAAGAATAACCACCGAGAAGCTAGTCGAGAGAAAAAGAAAAAAAACTTGAAACTTCACCGATTTGACCAGACTTTGTCAGAGTGTAACACACTGCAGTATGTGTATCACGCATAACTGTCGCCAACTGTAACCTCGGTGACTATATTGAAACACGTCACGAGGGGCCTGGACCATTTGTCGTACTTCTTCAGGCACAACTCATTACTGACATGACACGACTATCAGCGCGTGTGGTTGCGTGTGATGCGCCGTGGTGGTTGTTGAAACCAGGGAAAGACGAAATGCCGCCCAACATTGAGTCTAAGTAATGTTGCTACAAAAAAATCACCTTCTGTGTGTTGTTGGAAATGGAAATGCATATATGTTACTTATGCGCGCCATCTTATATCTAAAGAGTTTTACCCAATTTTTTTCGTTGCTCCCAAACCAATAGTAAGTATATCAAAACTAAACTAAGGCAACGTCGCGTTTGGTGAATGATGCGAATCTACTACTAGGACTGTCAGCTGCATTGATCTAGTTCAAACGTACCTATTTAAGTGCGTGTCCTTGTGTGTACCGCTGGACGCAAATGTTGAGCGTGCTGACAAATTCGATATGGTAACCAGCTGACGGTAAATGTTTGTTTAAGCGAGAGAAGATTGGCGGTTTATGGCGGCCCCCATTGATTGGTGTATCGAGCGTCACCCGCGGTACGTTGTGTAACGAAACGATTTCACACCAAGTCTGATGTGACACAGGTGCTCATGTGCAGCGAATAGATAAGATAAGAACACAGAGAGCTGAAGACGTGGCACAGAGAAACTTGAAAGAACACAATAAATATGAAAGGCAGTGTGTTGCGAAATTGCAAAGGAGATGGTTGAAGCCATGAAAAGTAGAAGACCATTTACCAAATCAGAGATATATAGAGGAAAATTGTGAAAAATTAACAATGGGCTACGTTGTAAAATTGCCTTCAATAACAGAATTGTCCATCGATACACTCCAGGTGTCACACCAACAGTGATTCTTACTTCCCATAGATGCATGTATCATGCGAACGATGTAGTTTTTGCTAAGACAGGGAATGTGCACACGAAACGATGGTTCCTTTGTCTGCACTGCGGCATCCTTTTTTCTTTGAAGCCGAGTTCATAGCCAACATCCCAACTTGTAGCTAATATACTTGCAGAAAATTGCATTTCTTGATGCTGCAATTGGGACAAAGTTGATTTACCTATGCGTGCGAGTGGGTCAGCGTGATGTAAGCGTGGTCCGTGTAAGCAGTTCCAGAAACTTCACCTCAGGCTGAATTCAAAATCACGCATGTTGACACAATGACCCAGTTCTGCATTTGAAACCATGGAACCGTCACGATGACCTGACCCTCGGCGTATTCATTAAAGACGCTTCGGTGTTACATCGCATGGATGTGATCACATATTCGTAAGGAGATACGACGCGTTCTAATCAGTCGCGGCAACAGAAACTGTTCCAACGCAAACGACTGTCCGCACAACGCCGCGTGATGCGCGCTTATTAAGTTCTCGCAATGTATTTATCAAAGATTGTGTTACCCCGATAGGGAACCCACTTCGGGGATGGGTCAGTAACCCGTGGCTACTTTGGCCCGATGTTGGCGAGTAGCTATGCCAACACAAACACGTTTCGCTACACGCAGATAAGGCGGCATCGTACGGGACGGGACGCGGTTGTATGTGGTGAGAGCAGAGTCGAGACGGTAGGGACCACAGCGCCACGTTGGTTTGCTCGAGATGTAGAAAACGACATCCAGTTTCGTGGGCGCTGCGAAGGATTCTTCTTGGTGTGTTTTGACATTTTAAAAGACCGCGAAAAGGACTGACCGCCATTATTTTCTTTTGTGCGTTAATCTGAAAATAATTACTATATTCATACATACATGTACATATACACACACATTTTTATATGTATATATGTGTATGTATATATATTTATACATACATATATACATACATATACACACGTACATATATATATATATATATATATATATATATATATATATATGTATATATATATATATATATATATATATATACACACACACATATATACATGCATACATACATACTGTATACATACATACACACGCACGTATTTGATATCCGGAGTGTAATAATATTACATGTTCACACATATTTCTCACTCGGTCTATCGGATTGATTGCGCCATTACAAAACAACCCCTTCCGCTATAACTACCAACATTCCACATCACTAAACAAACACACACAAACAACAACAACACGTTTTGGATGCTGGTAATCCGATTCAGGGATGAGTGCCTTGTAT
>OZ024854.1:65865308-65870308 GCA_964017155.1 Oasisia sp. SBJ-2009
GTCCACACGAACATCAAAGGTGGATTCCTACTCGGTTCAGATGATATGGTTTCATAATCATGACGCAGATATAAAAGTTACGTAATCGCATAGTTAACACGACAATCAATTACTAAACATTCTCAAGAATAATTATTTTATTCGGTCTATTTCATCTTAGTACATCCACAGATTATTACATTGTCTGTTGTAGAGAGGGGTTCGCATATCGTCAAGATGACTTCATCACTAGCGGAGACCGGGACAGTGAGAACCCCTGAGCTACGTCTTAGACAAGGAGACATTCCCCTGTCGTGCACGCGCAGACCAACATACCATGTACTGCTGCAATGAATGTATCTATCTGCAAGCGCTTCATTTCAACTTACTAAATATAACATGTTTCACTTTACCTCGGCCTCCCCATGTTGGATAACATCTAAGGAAAAGAGACATTACTCAACCAAGATGAGGTATCAATGAACGTTCACGTCACTACGTATGATGACGTCATAGGCCCGGAACGTCACAGACAATGTAGACGCCATCTTTATGAGCAGCGAAAGGGAAAGTGTGTACAACAACAAAAGGTAATCTAATCTTTGCAAAAACAGAAACCACAGTAGAGACGTGGAATAGCGATATCCTATATTATTAAGTAGAGTTAGCTTGGAACATTATATATCGACTTCAAATATTCAGAATTAATAATAATAATAACAACAGCTGTAAAAGTAAAACTTCTATAGCGCATATACCCTTAATAATCAGGCTCAGAGGCGCAACAAACAAAACCATTTACCTAGTCATACACAGGGACAGGCAAAGGTTGTCACTGGAGCATGGAACCGCCCAAAATATATGGTGGAAAAGTAATTTCGAACAAATGTGTTCAGGTTTTTACGAAAGGTGTCTATAGTTTCATAAGATGGAATCGTAATATTATAGCGTTGATTCCAAAGTGTTGTCGCAGCCACAGAGAAAGCACGTTTGCAAATATTCAGTTTAGTTTTAGGAACAAAAAGTTGCTCAAATCAAAATCGTTTCACTGAAATAACAACTTCTACTTCAACTATTGCGTGCTCAATTATTGCGTGTGCTTTCCAGGTTAACTCAAGGACGCTTAACCATAAATATCTGAGTAATTAGCGTGGGTAGGCCTTAGTTATGCATACCAATCTCACAAAACACGTGCGTAATTCATTCGACAACTAAAGATGACGCGATTTCCTACTAGTATATTGCAATATATTTCCGGTTCTATTTCGGTTCAAGAGTGCTTTAAATATACCCTATCCTTGGCCCAAGTTGTATTGAGGTTGTCCACTGGACGTGCGTAGGAAAGGCGTTGTCGTCATAAGTAAGAAAAGAGCTGTGATCGACAACCAACGGCCACAATAGGGCGGTCAATCTAATATCAGGTTCACGTCACGTGCACGGCTTGTGCACGCAGTCAGGGCTCAGGGTCGATCACGTTTACCGATAGAAGACGTGCATCTTTCACACACAATCCCGCTGTGATTTGCGTTATTTTGACCGGTACTATCGCTGAATAATTCTTATAAATGAACACCATACGTAATCGACTTGATAAAAATGAGTCTAGATTTAGCCATACGTAAGAACTACCGTTGTGCGAATGTACACTCTCATACACGCATATACACATGCATACACACGCAGTACACACACGCATAAACACATTCACACAGGTGCACACACACATACATACGCACACACTCGCATACACGCACGCACACACACACGCACTCTCTCTCTCTCTCATACATACACTCTCTCTCTCTCCCTCTTTACCTCTTTCTCTCCCTCTCTCTCTCTCTCTCTCTCTCTCTCTCCCTATCTCTCTCTCTCTACCTCTACCTCTCTCTCTCTCTCTCTCTGTTATACACACACGTACATTCACACGTACACACACACACACACACACACACACACACACACACACACACACACACACACACACACACACACACACACACAACTGCATCATGGAGCAGCGAGAGAACATTAACAAAGCATGAGAAGTCGAGAAAGACGTTTATATCGAGTCAGTAGGGTACAGTAGGGCAAAGTAAAATACCTTTCGACATTTCATATTCCATAACATCTAAACACAACTGCCTGTCTTCATTATGCTACAGTAATGACATTTGATCATTAAGGTGCGTTCACGTACGCGATGTCAGAAAGCCAATGAAGTTAAGACAAAATACTAAGGCGATTCATCTTGTGCAGGCATTGCACGCTGTTTCAGAATATATTAGTATGTTTAAATATGATTTGCAATCAGCGGGTGCCTTTGCTTTTTAGTTTGAGTTTGGAGTGGCCTTGTGGCGTATGTTTAAGACAGTTTCAGAAAGCAGTGCCTTGTTGCGATGTTTCCTACGCAATCTGGGGCGGAGTGTGCTACCGAGTACACAATAGTCGTAAACTTAAAATATCTAACATTCTAAAGAAATGTTAATTTATTTTCATGACCACATGGCCCGCCCAAAGCTGATAATGACAAGTTATGCTCTCTTTTCTTAGACAAGTGCTAAAATGCGTCCGCCGTTAAGTACATCAGGATTACTGTACCAGACTGATATACTTATGTCATACCAGCCGATGGTGAACTGACAGCCACAACGTAATCCTTCATAATACAACACAGAACGTATTCACTAGTTAGCAGAAGTTCCAATCAACTTCGGGATATTGTAATAATATGCGGGCGTATATTTGCATAAATAGATAACTTTGAAGCCGGGTTCATGTATGTTAACACATTTCAAGAGTCTTGAACATGAATTGGATATCGCAATATTTACGGAACACACGCAGGCATAAGGTCCGAATATCACGTCCTGCACAAGTTTTCATTTCTGCTTATGTCACGGCGCAGTTCCAAATAAAACACAATCGAAACACACCAAAACATATTCAATCAATTGGTGTCTTGACATAAAACAAACATACCTATGCGATGCGATACTGGAGTAGCTGTTTCCGCTATCACACAACGGCTACAAAGCGTTCGCTGTCTGAATGTCGACGTCGCTTTTTTCGTTGCTTTCGTCAATATGTCTAACGACCTCCCTGCCTGGCAGCTGTAGAGAGTACAACGTCAGCTTTGTCGCAGGCGCTGATATCCAGGTAATTGATTGATGGCTTTACAATGCCGACCTCTGCACGTGCCGGACTGCAAGCATCGGACCCGACCATCGAGTGGTCAAGAGCCTGTCGCGGTCCACCGGTTCCACAAGTGGACACTCGAGTAATCGTAGGTCGAGACGTCGCGAGCCTCGCTCGTACCAAAGTGGACCGCCGTGTGTAGATCGGGATCAGAAGCGACTATACAACAAACTCGTGTACTTTGGATTGATTCGAAGTCATCGATTCCGCGCCGTCCGGAAGTGAGAGGAAATAACGGTATACCCGTTGGTGATGATGGTGCGATTTCGCAGTTGCTGTCACGTACTGCTTCGAAGGCACGTACGCGTAACATGTTAATGGTATTCGTATTTTAGAGGAATGCTAGGTCATTTTCTAACCATGAATCGAATATGGGCTAAAGGCGGAGTAGCTTAACAGTTGTTTTGATTTCTCCGTCACAGACGTGCTTTAGATTCGTATACAAATCGACCGTATCAGTTTAAACGTGATGCAACGGTATTCTGTTGGCACAATACAAAGTCCAGATAGTGTGACGATATCCTTAAAACTACTGCTAGATGGCGTTGGATGTGAAACTACCAGACAACACGTATTTGCCAAAGAAATGGTAGAAACTAAACAATTATCAATAATGGATGTAACACATACTTTAGTCATACATGAGTTGCCCTAGTAATGCGTTAATCTAGGTCAGTATCATTAACCGTACATCAGTTTCTTTCTACGCTACAGCGAAACCAGAGCGAGACGCAAGGAAAGGTCCAAGACTATGCCATATAAATAGTCAACTGGATTAAATCGGAAGAACAATCAATTCACCCAATTCCAGCTATGCAGAGTTTCTGTGTCAATAGAAGCTGGTTAGCTATATACGTGTGCGTTGTGTATTGAACTGGGACATTTGTATTCAGTTACGCGCTGCCACAAAACAAAGTTTATTGGCACGTATTGCTTCAGTTCATCGGCGCATATTAACATGCACTGAGAGACGCTTCGTGGCTAACAGTGTTAGCAGGCCACATGACATTAATCCTACATTAGTTCGCAGTGCATATTACATTACCATATCTGTAATCAAGTAGTCGTTAGTTAGTAAGTCCTGCTGTTTATGCCATCATATGCTCGTCTTGATTTCATCAGCAGGACACAGGCAGTCTAACAAGTCGTGTTTTGCAACGACTATGTCTATGAATTAGTGTGTCACCTTCTCAGACGTCACGTGGATTGCACAGTTTTGCTGCGTCTTTAAAATAATTCTGTCACATTAATGGTACGACGAAAAAAACATATATGTAAGCAAGAATCGTATATGGACATTACAGCAAGTATTACATTGTTCATTCGTTATTCGCAGCATTACAAAAGGTTGGGAAAGCAAATGTAATTGCGATACTGAAATTAAAACCGAAACTGTGGTCAGTCGCAACCATCTTGACTTAGACGTTGGCTGTACGTTGAGTATTCATACGACGTTTTCACTGCTACAATAAACACTTTCAATATGTACACCGCCCGCCACATTGTGGCTAATATCCCCAAAACAGGGAAACGTATGCAAATCATCCATAGGCATTTACCCGACCTGGATAAATGAACGCTCAATGGTAAGGCTTAGCCGTAATATTTATGAAATCCGGTTACGTGTGTTACTCCTCCACTGTCTCATCCGGTTACGTGTGTTACTCCTCCACTGTCTCATCCGGTTACGTGTGTTACTCCTGCACTGTCTCGTCCGATTACGTTTGTTACTCCTGCACTGTCTCGTCCGATTACTTGTGTTACTCCTCCACTGTCTCGTCCGATTACGTGTGTTACTCCTCCACTGTCTCGTCCGATTACGTGTG
>OZ024854.1:65875308-65877808 GCA_964017155.1 Oasisia sp. SBJ-2009
AGCAATGCTAGCATCAGTTATTTCCAAATTCACTCAAATTCAATTAAATTCGTTGGCAGCATATTATGAGTGTCAGAATTCCTTCCGTTTTTGTAGTTTACGAACTCAAATACGAACTGAATTACGTTCTAACTTTAATTCAATCTTCATGCAATTAACAAGCGAATATCATTCGTACATAAATATCCACCAGCTTCACTGTCTTGTATAACCACACGGTCAACAAATGTATCTTCATGTATTGGATTCTCTTACTACATGCCGTGTCGTAGACCTACTATGACTCATCTGGTATTGCGAGCAGCTCCTGCTTAAACCTCGACGTAATCCGGGCGCAATCGCAGACAGACCCAGCTGCTTTATCGACGCCACAAAGCAAACCGACGCGGTGCATGCTAAGGCCGCCATGTTTTTTACGCTTGGCGAGAATGACGGCTAATTTATTCATTAAACCGATGTATCGCTGAAACTGGCATTCGGTCATTTGTCTCGAGATGTCACTTCGTGTGCGTCGCTCAGTCAAAACTCTGTTGACACGTCTAATTGCCCCGCTGCGACGGAGGCGTCTGTCAACAGAGCGCCCGATGTCGTCGCGACTCAAGCAGACGACACTGTGCGTGCCGTGACGATCGGGGGATCGTCCATTATTTGTTGTGTTGACGTGAATTAGTTCCGCACACAAAACGGCGCTCCAGACTATCACAATGACGTCTGTTTACCTATGGCATGTCGCTATTTTGGAAATTCACTGAAACTATACAAATTATTCTCGACATAATCAATGTGGCAGATCTTTCAAGTCAATAAAAGACGTTTAGTTTACATACGCAACCTTATATCTGGAGTGCCTGGAGCCGCCTTATATATATGTACTAAAATACATTGATATTAATTGAAAAGTGTCTTAATAGAATGAACTAGTGACGGTACCAATCTCAAAGAAACATGGCCACCGCATGAATTTGGAGAGGACCTAAGTAATTGGATCAGAGAAGGACGTGGATCTGTGTGTTATCGTTAATGGAAGTAATTCGATCAGAGAAGGACGTGGATCTGTATGTTATCGTTAATGGAAGTAATTCGATCAGAGAAAAGGACGTGGATCTGTATGTTATCGTTAATGGAAATAACTGGATCAGAGAAGAGGATGTGGATCTGTATGTTATCGTTAATGGAAGTAATTCGATCAGAGAAGGACTTGGATTTGGGTGTTAATGGAAGTATCGTTTAGCAGCTGAGGCAGATTTGTGTACAACTTGGCGGAGAAATGTATGAGATTGGGGACGTAGCAAAGAGAAGGGAGTGAGCCAGGGTGGTGACACGGAGGAGAATGGAATGTAGAGTGAAAGTAAAACAGGACGTAAGTTAACATTCATAAAACAACTCAAGAGAAGAGTGTTGAAAGCGCGAGTTGTACCACCTCGTGTCGGTATGTATCGGAATGCGATCACTGGAGCCTATAAAGAAACTGAGAAAAAAGTAATAGAGGCAGAACATAACCGGATCAAAAATATACGCAAAGTGACGTGCGAAGACAGACGAGAGATGGCGTGCACCTTGGCAACAGATCGGCGTGAGACATACAGGAAAATTATAGCAATCGGTAGTACGCTGACATGTGCACGGCCTTTAAAGTGACTAGGTCAGAGAAGATTGAGATATCGAAAGAACATTACAAATATGGTGGCAGAAGTAGAAGAGATAGACTCATCATGTGATTGCAGAAGGAGAAATAGAACATATAGACCAAGACTTAGATTGCAGAAGTAAAAATAGAACAGACAGACCCATCCTATGATTGCAGAAGTAGAAGAGCTAGACCCATCGTGTGATTGCTGAAGTAGAAATAAAAGGGATAGATAAATCATGTGATTGCAGAAGTAGAAGAGATAGACAAATCCTGTGATTGCAGAAGTAGAAGAGATAGACACATTCTGTGATTGCAAAAGTAGAAGAGATAGACAAATCCTGTGATTGCGGAAGTAGAAGAGATAGACACATCCTGTGATTGCAGAAGTAGAAGAGATAGACACATCCTGTGATTGCAGAAGTAGAAGAGATAGACACATCCTGTGATTGCAGAAATAGAAGAGATAGACAAATCCTGTGATTGCAGAAGTAGAAGAGATAGACAAATTCTGTGATTGCAGAAGTAGAAGAGATAGACACATCCTGTGATTGCAGAAGTAGAAGAGATAGACACATCCTGTGATTGCAGAAATAGAAGAGATAGACAAATCCTGTGATTGCGGAAGTAGAAGAGATAGACACATCCTGTGATTGCAGAAGTAGAAGAGATAGACACATCCTGTGATTGCAGAAGTAGAAGAGATAGACACATCCTGTGATTGCAGAAGTAGAAGAGATAGACAAATCCTGTGATTGCGGAAGTAGAAGAGATAGACACATCCTGTGATTGCAGAAGTAGAAGAGATAGACACATCCTGTGATTGCAGAAGTAGAACAGATAGACACATCCTGTGATTGCGGAAGTAGAAGT
>OZ024854.1:65882808-65885308 GCA_964017155.1 Oasisia sp. SBJ-2009
TTATCAGCCATGATGCTTTCACGTGAAACCGAACCTCTGCAATTACGTAGCTTCTTTCCGAAAACGCTGCAGTCTTAGCCGCGCCGCTGACCCCAACAACTGTACTTTCGGGACGTTCCCCCGGTGGAAATTAACTTTAAAAAACGCCTGATCAGCATGCGCCCAGACTCCCAAAAGATGGGCTCATGAATAACTGCATATCGATGCGATTTATTCTGCATGATGTTTCCAATGGACTGCCTTGACGCGGACGCATAATATATCACCAAACGCCTCGCCGACGACGTCAGCGAAACGCGGACGATCGCGGATGCAGTGGAACGGAAATCGTAGACATTGCAGGCATGCTGAGAGCTGGTTGTTACCAGCCTCACTGCTCCGTATCGAGACACGTGTCGTACTCTGTGATAACCTTCTATCCTTGTTTACGACATGCGAAATCCACACACGTGTTTGGACAAGCTGTTTGTTTCTAGGTTGAACGTCGTTTGTTGTATGCGTTGCTGAGCGTCTGAGTTACGTGAAATATACGTTAAAGGTATTACTGGCCGAGTTACCCAGCGGTGCTTGGGGAAAGGGAGACACCCGCGCTAAAACGTTTGAAAAAGGTGATCCCATGACATCCCACCCGTACTGGCCTGGATCAATATTCTAGCTGATTTGCTCGGCATTGCACTGGAGAAAAATAACTGTCCAGATAAAGCAACGTCTATGTTAAAGTATTTTTTAATGACATCTTACAGAGTGCTTCCAGTAATCTTATGCATTTGAATGGGTTCTAATTTCAACTTATTTGAAATGAAATCTAACAAACGTATTGTTGGGACAATCACAAACACTGAAAATATATAAAACCTCAAAAGCTAATATTTAAATCCCACCCCACCCCACCCCACCCTAACCCAAATATTCCCAGCCTATCAGCATTAATTAGTTGTAACCGGTCAGCGCCCTATTTGTTAAAACAAACTTGGCCGCTGTACTGAAAAGTCTTAATTATTATTGTTTCAGTATACCCCAGAAATGGGTCACGCGCTCAAAGCAAAGTGCGGCATACACAATTGTTGCAGGGATACGCTTCCGAGATTTTTTAAACCTAAAAAATTGAATTGTTCTCGCATCCAGTGACACAGCTTTAGATGGCATAATGATATTTACGATGACATATAAAAACATGAACTACCGCGGCTGAAACTTCACGTACAATCTGGACTATGAAACCAAGTATTTTCTACCCACCCCCCGACGAGTTTTGAAAAGAATATGAACTATTTCAACAGGCCCGCTAAAGACCACATGCAAAAGTTCAGCTAAAAACACGCAAATCTACCGGTAATGTGGTTCCATAAACATGTAATCAATCATTCATAATGTATTCAGAAGAACAACTATTTTATAATATTAATGTCAGTCACTATCATGTTTACTAAGAATGAACGAAATAGTGTTTAGTAGTGTTTATATCATGCCTCAAATGCGTAGTATAACAATAAGCTCTGTTATATTCTACATGCCATACACTGGATATGTCTGTCAGTAAGTTTGTGTATGCGTGTGTGTATGTGTGTGTGTGTGTGTGTGTGTGTGTGTGTGTGTGTGTGTGTGTGTGTGTGTGCGTGCGTGCGTGCGTGCGTGCGTGCGTGCGTGCGTGGGTGGGTGCGTGCGTGCGTGTGCGTGTGTCACTTTCTATTTACTCACTAAACACAGTTTCCTAGCACACGGTACTGTCAGAAACACTGTATAGCCGTACGATGTGGACAGGTTTCCAAGATTCGCACTTTCTGTAAGATTCCATAAACTGCCGGTGTATTAATATACTAATTGTAATGCTATGTCCACACTCTTTCCAAATAGCAGCACGTAATCATGCAGTGTATTTTTTACTTTGTAACTTTATTTATTCTGGTCACCAAATGAATGTAGATTGAATGAATTGCTCAAATAAATTCACAGCATACATGTGAGTATAAAATTTAATACCAAATTGTAACCGTGGATATAATATAGAAACTCCTGTGTTGCTAATATTATTAGTAAAAACGCTGAATATAATCGAGTGCTTTCTTATAGTTACATAAATAATGCATACATAGATATGATTATGGAAAGGAAAAAAAAAGAATAGCGAACAGAAAATACAAAAGTGAGCTCAACAGGTGCTCAATTAAAAAGTGCAAGAGATACATATCTAATTGCCACGAATGTCAGCCTACACGCGATGTCGTAATCCCCAATGACCATTCGCTCCGACACGATTAGGTGTGATTATACATGCAAAAATTGGCCGGGCGGTTCGTGTTATTTATCAGTAATTATAATATCGGCGACTGCTTCTATTGTGATGCTGATCACTCGCGACGTTAATGCTTTCGTCAATATTTAGGCGTCCGCATTGCCCATTACCGGTTTTGATTAGAGTCGATAGCTATGCGTTTTGACAAATACGGCGAGTATTGAATTACGAGAGTGCGGCTACCTGGTATGGCCACCGTCTGTCGGT
>OZ024854.1:65890308-65901057 GCA_964017155.1 Oasisia sp. SBJ-2009
AAGTACCGTTAGTCGGACCAACAATGTCTAACGGTTGCAAACCCTGATATATATATATATATATATATATATATATATATATATATATATATATATATTTATAATTATATGGGAAGTGCACGTGATGTGATTATGTGAAGCCATTGTCCGCCCACTTGCTTGTCCACAACCGTCGATAATCGAGTTTAGAGGATGCTTTACGTGCATCGATGACGCGTTGAATTTGGAACGTAGGCGACTCGCGTAAAAGTGGAACATACGCATGACGTTATAGAACAATACCTACGCGTAACGTGGTTGAAATAATAATGGCTGCACGGTCATTATACGTAACAATAGGGAAACCAAGGAAACCAATATCACGTCAAATAGACTTTTTTACGTTGCGCCTCCTGCCCACGCGTAAAACTACGTCACTAGTCTTATCGCGTCATCATCACAACTCGCGAACGCCAACGGTTCGGAAATAAAAACACCACACTGTCCTGAAACAAGTTGACAACTATAGTATCGGCTGTGCATTCTACGAGAGGTCGGGTATGGTTTACACAATACCAGCTGTCATCAACTACTGCAATTTGCATGCAATGTTGTGGGCGTATTATTGTCAACGGATTCGTTTTGTTTTTGTTCTGGCGGTCTGTTTGACGATCGGGTCATGGCCGCCGTCTACCATTACGACACCTACTTCTTCAGCTATTTACAAAAAAAGGTCCTCAATGTTGTTGTTTAGTTTATAAAACGGTGTGTTTTATTATCTCCGGCAGGTCAGGCGGCCATAAGAGTAAAATTCTCCAGCCGTTTCTGACCAGCCGAGTAGGTAAAGGACTTAATTTATTTATATCACTGGTGACAATCGTGTATACGTATCTGGTGCATACTTATTATCTCTGTTACATTCGTGATCTAGAGAGACGGGTATGAAAGATTGAAACACTTGTAATATCAATCCATGAACGAAGTGGTATCGCTGTAAATCTGAACAATGAGAAGCTTGGCACTCTGTGAGGCACGTGAAACTGTCCGGGGTAGATTATCAACGAGTGAGTTGGCATTATTTAATATAATGTGAAATAATGCGCATCATTTGTATTGGCCGTATCACTATTGCCAACACAATTCAGAATCAATGTGGTACGACCTTACCTGTGTGTGCGATATTTGACATTATCACTCAGATAGAAAAGGGCATTTCTAGAACCTGACTTAATTATTACCACCACGACCCAATATCGTCATTTCCCCTAAAATACTGTTAGGCATGTAACATTAATTCTAATAAATGCGCATCAACGAGTATGCTCCAGAAATACGTGTGCTGTTATAGTATATAAAAATACTACGTTTCACACGTGAGTTCGCCCACGATATGCTATTTGTGCATTAATAGTATCAAAGTATGGATACACTCGACGGTGATGCGGTAGCCAGCTCAAAATAAACTTAGATATGATCGACAGAGAACCGGCCCACCAATTGTTGATGAAAACACTACCCACGTCCACACTGTTCCTAGATACGAACTGTAGAATTGTCATCAGATTATTCACATTTATTCTGTTCATTTTAGTAAAATCCATTACTAGATGGGATTACGACATTGGTTTGCTTGTGAGCTCAAACTGTGATAATATAGTGTGTTATGCGCACGTTCGCAGATGCTCTTTATCGCACGCACGCACGCACGCACGCACGCACGCACGCACGCACGCACGCACACAAACACACACACACACACACACAAACACAAACACACACACACACACGCACACACACGCACGCACACACGCACGCACGCACGCACGCACGCACCCACGCACCGAAAGAACGAACGAGCCATCTAAGAAACTAATCAAACAATCTACAGATGATCAAAGAAACTACAATAATGCACATTGTTATAACCCAAAGCAAAACATACCTCAAATTACCCACGTTCCGACGGTGACAACCAGGTACACTGTATCCTCAATCAACAACGCCGGTGAAACCTAGTCTGCAGACCACTGCCTGGAAATTACGCTTACCTTTATGAAACCGAACGAAATTCCCAGCAACTCTGGAACCAGCCGCTTCTTCCACACATAGATTCTAGTAACACGCACACGTTCGTCGCCGTAAACTTGCGTTGCCTACGCAGTCATTGTCGACGTCTTTATAGCACTGATGGCCCGTTATTCTCGCATCACGAGGTAACAATGAAGCGAACGACGACGCAGGAAGTTCGCGGTGACAACAAGCTAAACACTCACCCGGGCTGCTGTTTGTTTTGTAAACGTTATCAGATCATAACGCCACTAGTCCCAACCCCTCGCGTGGGCATCACCATCGCATCCGATCGACTGTTTTATCCGGTTCGACTGTCACTAGGCGTGACAGACACCCCGTTATTGGCCGTTCACCCGCAATCAGACACTTTCTGGTCATCAAACTTCATAATTTCGCATTTTACATAATCAGATCGTAAAACGCTAAATCAACTGGCTTCGCATTCGTCGTTGTCACGTATAAATCGTGTGATGTTACGTCCAACTGTGTTACATATACGTGATTACCATACACGTACACGGTTTCCAAACGTGACGTGTTTCCTGGTCCTCACGCACGAACGTTCGTAGTCATTTCGCAGCTTCCTGGAGCGGTCTGGTTGCCGCGCGTAAACACGGACACAACGAGCCGAGGCTGTAGCATCCGGCAGCAGCCAGACGCGCCAGGCGGGGCGTTATCGACGTGACGGCTCACCGCGGCTTAGGGCGCCCGAGCGGAGGCGCTTCCTCGCGAGGCCCGGCTACGGCTCGCTGCCGGCGTCGTCGCCGTGAGGTCGTGCGGAACGACGCCCGATGAAAACACAAGGCCGCTGTCTCGAGCGTGTGTAGCACAAAACACCGTTGGTTTTCCCAACGCAAGTCACGTCATCCTGTTGTCTAGTTATAAAAAGTGACCACAACAAATTTATGAACTTTATCATATCCCACGCCGACGTGTCTGTGATTGAACGATGCTCTCCAGTATTTACAGAGATGGAATTTACGACGTCCACGTCCGTCGTGGTAGAAATGGTACACAACTTGTCAAACAATCCACCTGTTACAATATACGAAGTCCGTCGTTATACACATTAACCTGATATAGTCCTGCGCAATTGTACTCGGTTCGCATACAATATGTCATATATTATAGTTTACTTGACCACATTCCGAAGCTTCCTAAATGTGATGGAAATAAGACAATGCACATATGTCCAATGTGTGATAGCCATTTAATACTAATTAAGGTTGCCCGTCGATTATCGATTACTGGGCACATGTCTAAGTTAACACATGTAGATTAAATAAAAACGAATGATCAATGAGTGAACATCTTAGCTGCCCAAAGCGGGTCATGCAGAATACGCTATATTTAGTAACCTACATGTATATTTACAGCACAAATGTCACGAGTTTTTATTTTAAGCTGACCGGTCGCTGTTTATGGGTATCGACTCAGGCGTTCACTAGTTTTGCATTTCGCGAACACACGCCTATAAACTACAGTGCGTCCGTAGTAGGACATCGTTTATTGGGGTCGCATGTCACACGACCCCAATTTCATAACTGCATATTTTCCAACTGCCCATTTACTATCCCATCCGCACACAATTTTGACAAAGATACACCACCTTTAAATTAGCGATGCAACAGTTTGTGCATTAATACGTTAACTTTGGAGTATAGTATTTGCATCTCCTCCGAGACGCCGGTATAAATTCCGTTCTGTGCACATTCACGTGCTGTGATATTGGCGTCTAAATACCGATGTATTTCAGAAAACTCAAGAATAGTTTTTGTTGTGTTTATATTTATCTTATGAAATTTCGCTGACTTGTATACCTATAAAAAAAATGGTGTATGTGTATGTGTATGTGTTTGCGTGCGTGCGTGCGTGCGTGAGTGAGTGAGTGAGTGAGTGAGTGAGTGAGTGAGTGAGTGAGTGAGTGAGTGAGTGAGTCAGTCAGTCAGTCAGTCAGTCAATCAGTCAGGCAGGCCGTGCGTGCGTGCGTGCGTGCGTGCGTGCGTGCGTGCGTGCGTGCGTGCGTGCGTGCGTGCGTGCGTGCGTGCGTCCTACAAAACACTACAACTCCACAATAACACATATTCTGACCTAGCTTGCGGCCAAACGTAACACTGGTAACTGCATAGCGCCATGAGATAGTTGTCCTTCACGATCTCCGCGGACCAATACAGCCACCGATGACACCCGAGCGAAACCGATCTTCGTGCGGGATCTGGAATCGATAAGATAGAGTAGCTTTAGCTCACACTTTCCTGTCAGCACGTTGGCACAGCACCCGCTGGCACAGGCGCCGGTGATCACGGCTGTTCCGTCAACCACGCACACCCCACCGGTGGCCTAACACTGCACGTGTCTAATAAGCGTCGATCTACGACACTGTTCTTACAAGTTAGCGTAAACTTTCACGAACACTTGCTTCGCTCGCTAGGCGACGCCACTGTTACAATATATTTTGCATCCCGACCAGTGACGACAATGACACTCGTCGTGCGTAATGATTGACGAGTTTCGTGATCTTCATAAATTAATGCGGCCCCACCTTTTTAGCCGCAGGCGTGTTGTCAACATAATGTTTTAAATAGGTCAGCAAGCGAGAAAAAGTAGGCCAACTACTCGAAATACGTCCACAGTCAATTCAACAGTCATTAGCACTTTTACCTCTGGTGTCATCCCAACGGTCGTTGGATGGTTTGGGAATCTCCGCTTTATGTTATTCTAGCATTTAAAATATCTCCCGATAATCTTCCTAAACCAACCTATAATAAGGGGTCATCCATAATTATCATCATTTTCACAAGCGTACAAACCGTACGCTGGGGGGAGGGGGTATGACTTGAACGTACGCTTTATTTAATGTTGAAAAATAATGACAAAAACGAAGTGCCCACTTATCGCTCGCTCGCTCATCCTCACACAAGGGAGAGGTAAAGACCGCCAAAACCAAAAGAAAATAGTGCTCGAATGATTTGCTTGTATACTAGTGATTCATCAGAATGACGCATTATTGCGAAACATGGCAACTGTGAAACACTGTCATCATTTTCACCATTTACATTTGTACACTTTCAAGGGGGGGGGGGTCAGAAAAAGTTTACGGTTTGTACGCTTGTGAAAATGATGATAATTATGGATGACCCCTTATAAAGCACCTACAATGTTTCGTGTCCGGTAGACATTGGCGGACCGGTTAGTTCATCAATTTAGTCAGATGGTGGCTTAGGGGTTGATGCCTGAGTCCCACTCTAACCCGCCAAGATTTTTAGAATGCCCCCCGTTTTGGCGACCAATTGATGCTATTGTGGAGCCTCAATGTGGATTTTTCTGGGTTTCAAGATGGTGCAATTGAAGGTGTCCCCCAGAACACCAGATTTACATCCGCCCATAGGTAACTTAAAAAAAACCAAAATTATACGGCTGTGTGTCCTTTTATGTTGTATTAGGAATGATTATCGAAACAAAATACAGAAAACGTATCATTTCGAACAATGTCTAAAGCTTCAGAATAAGCGAGCTAGGGACTGTTGAATTGAGTATTTATAGACGTGTGTTAGTTGCGTCTTTTTGTTCATTTAAATATCTTTCTCTCTCTCTCTCTCTATCTCTCTCTCTCTCTCTCTCTCTCTCTCTCTCTCTCTCTCTCTCTCTCTCTCTCTCTCTGATAATAAACCTGCAGAACAAAAACAGTTCGAACAATAATTTAATAAAATTATGAGTAAAATTGTTTCAGTGACAAGTAAGGATTCAACAGGCATCCAATGTTTTGGCTTGCTGTGACCGTAGTGCCTCCGCTAGCGTTGGTGAGAGGTGTGATTACTGATTAGGTTACGCCAGCAACAGCCGTCTAATTACACCACACAACTGTGGCGGCCGGGCGATGGCGCTATCTATCGCCCGCCGGTAAGGATTCGATTACGAAGCTGATACTCGACTGTATTGTGTGGTGATAATCCCCGTAATTCGTTACGGTAATTGAGGTGGGCTGTAATTTCGTCATCTCCGGTATTATATCCGGAAAGGGACAAACATCGGCGGTTTTGTCAACAGTGTGAGCACAGCTCTGCCGTGCGATGACGGGGCAGGCTTCGTGTCAATGCTATATACGTTAGATAGGTGCTACCTAGGCAGTTGATTAGGACTGCTGTGGAAATATCGTTTTAACAAGATTTTACGATGATAATCGTATAATATGCATACTAAGTTTTGCACAGCCAAATATTTATTGGTCAGAAATAATGTTTGTTGTTGTCAGCTATAGTTTAAGTAATACAGAGTGATCTAATGAAAGGTCACCAGTGACTGGTAGTTGGTCATTATACTAATAATAAGTAATTAAATAACATATACATACAACTACACACACAGGCACACACATGCGCACACACGAACACACACACACACACACACACACACACACACACACAAATGCATAATATATATATATATATATATATATATATATATATATATATATATATATATATATGTACAAAAACATTTACAAACAAACCCATAAACGTGCGCACACACGCACGCACGTACATACACACAGACAATTAATTAATTAATTAACTAATTAAACTAAATTTTATATTAAGTTCGGTAAAGCAAATGCAGACGGATAATAAGACAAACAAATAATACAGTACAAAGACACTCATTTGTGTTTCAAATATTGACAACGTATCTATATAAATTGTGCATCAAGCGATAAACAGAAAACGTTGAAGTCACTACAGTAAAACAGGCGCCATACATTGATATAATCGGACTAAAGCGTGGCACATTGGACAGAACACGTCGAAGGGCGTGACTAGCAAAGAACACAATCTCTAACCTCGGATAAGCTACGGCTTCTTCGCCACAACACGCCTCGCGAGGCTTCCTACACAACGCGGCAATCTGGTAGACATTTGCTAATCACTGTCACCAGGAGGGACGCCTCTCTGAAGCCGCAGACGCAAGACGACAATGAGGGGGTCGACCGCCACGCACTGACGAGAGTACCCAGTTGAAGTAGGATTATGCAGGTTGTTTGACTTTATGCGAGGACTTGTGTAGCGTTGAATGAGTGGAAATGTTGTTTTGAGCAACGCTGGGAAAATTTTCAAATTATGACATATGTCAGCCGGTGTTTTCTGCAAACTGATACTGGTTTCGTTTTGATTGGTTATGTCAACACGACATATCCCTGTCTGATTCTCGCAGATATGAAGGGGTGTCAGGTTTCAAAGTGGTTTGCGGATCAGTGGAGGTTAATAAATGTGCTGTGAAATTGTCAACAATAGAACTTTTCAAATTGTGTAGGAAATGAAGGAAACGTTATAATGACTAGCTATGGAAAAATAAAGTGTCAACAGAGTTAGACTCGGCAAGACACCCTCAGCCATGCATTTTAGTGGATGGTACCATTTCTCGTGTAGGTGTGAACGCTGGTATCAGTAGTGTAAGTAGGATCTATTCTATAGGGAAATGAGACGGACAAAGAGGGGCGCGCGTATGTGTGAGTGTTCCTATCCACACTCATACGTCGCTCGTGTTGAATATTATTTTAGTGCTCGGATCCTCGTGTTTCTTATTCGGTCAGAAAAAATGGGAATGTCTTTTTTTTCAAGTATATATAATATTACTGTTGTTTGATACAAACTGTGTTTGCTTGCGTGCGTGCGAGAGTATGTGCGGGCTTGCTTATGTTCCAAAAAGTACACACATAGCCAATAGCGTATGGTTTAATTTCTTCATTTACAGTCACGTGAAAGCGGGCAGGCACGAAATGTCTCCTTCTGACCAGCGGTCAAGCCGTGGTCACGTCTGTCGATGTACCAGCACTAACACGACTGTCGCACTGAGCGTCGCGTCGACAGTCAATATATGACGACGGGCACAACCTTTTGGTGACACGATTCACATTCAATTCACACTCGACGACAAACAATCAATATCCATGGCGACTTTCTCATTTCCTCGTATAATAAACCAACTCAGAAAGGCGGTGGCGCAGATGATAGAATCAATTTGTAGCTGAAAATACGGACCATACGGTTGTTTGCTGACGTCAGGAGGACGACGCGGTTGGAGAGGAACGTGTACGTTGATGGACACCGACAGGTACATGTACGTACTTGTACGTGTGTACGTACAACTAGTCCACTACCTCATTACCACTGTCGCCGCACCCGTCACCGACACCGCCGCCGTAGTGGCAGCCTCACCCTGCCGGTGTTGCTCGTGCTAATATGTACCCAACACACACCTCCAGAAGTGACTGTGTGTGCGTCCGTGCGTGCGTGTGCGTGCATGCCTGCGTGCTTGTATGCATAGGTGAATGAGAGTGAAAGTGAGAGTGCGTACGTGAGCGTGCTTGTGCGCGTGCTTGTGCGTGTGCGCGCGTGTGTGTATGCGTGTATGTGTCCATGGGCATATATGTGAGTGTATGTATGATGTATGTAAGTCCTGGTATGTGTGTGTGTGTGTGTGTGTGTGTGTGTGTGTGTGTGTGTGTGTGTGCGTGCGTGCGTGCGTGCGTGCGTGCGTGCGTATGTGTGTGTCCGTGTGCATGTGTGTGTGCGTGTATGTATGCGCGTGCGTGTGTGCATGCGTGCGCGTGGACGTGCACATGCTCGAGCGCGTGCGCATATGTGTGGGTATTTAATCAATTAATGGGCCTTTCATATTGGAAACTGAACAGCTTGCAAAGACTTTCACCAAACCTATTCCATCAGTTTACCAAACCTACTCCATTATAATAAGAAATAAATATTATTACATAACACAACCATCCCAGAAAATCGCCACTTAAAAAGCAATTGATAAAATCCGTTGTATTTCAAAATCGAGCACTTGGTCAGCGATCGACTACAATCGATTACCGGAAGTAACGCTGATGTTTTCAGCACATTCAATGTGCTAGCTGTCGTCTGCTGTCCTACTACGTCACGTGACCTGCTCAACCGAGGTCACACAATCGATGCCGTCCTGTCGATGCAGACACTCGTTGGCTGCGCGAATCGCGAAATCGTGCTGGACAATTAGGGTAGTTTTCTAAATTTACATAGGATAATTACTTTATATAATTTGATTTCCATTGAATGGCTTCGTCAGAGGAACATTAACACGTGTGTCAGGGTGAGTCAGGGTAACTCTTCCATTCTATCCTTGAGCCCGCTTTTTGTAATTCGCCAATCTTCTCACAATAACATTTTATATATGACGGTTGAGGAAACCTCAGATAATTCGCTAAATTGATATATAACATAATCGTGTCATAGATTGACTTGAAATGCTTGAGGAGTACATTGAAGTGATATATTGCAAAATACCATTTTCGTTTTCCTCTCGGGATCGATGCATTTAGTGTGCACAGTTTATTAGTTTTACGTGGTCAACTATTATTTTGTATTTGTTTCCATTCCACAAAAACTGGAAAACTGACAAGCGATAACCGTACAGCTTTGAATACAGAGTAGGATAGACATTTCATATGTCTGAAAGAATGATAAATACTGGATGTTCACTACAATTATGTGTCGATGTTTACCTACTTGTACGGACTTCTTGTCAGCTCACAAATTGAAATGATTTAAGAACCGTGTCACTTCCAAATAGTTAGATGTAACGGAAGCTGAAGTATTACATGAAACGTAAAGGTGTGCTAAACTTACCTTCCCAGTGGTGTGCATGCATATGTTTAGTACCTGTGCTAAACTTACCTTCCCAGTGGTGTGCATTCATTTTCCAAAAAAATGGAGGCCAAAGGTCATCATTCAGGCATCTGCGCAGTCATTAGATGGATGGAGGTTGGAGAAGTAGAATGAGAATGGTGTAGTCATTAGATGGATGGAGACTGGAGAAGTAGAATGAGAATGGTGCAGTCATTAGATGGATGGAGACTGGAGAAGTAGAATGAGAATGGTGTAGTCATTAGATGGATGGAGGCTGGAGAAGTAGAATGAGAATGGTGCAGTCATTAGATGCATGGAGACTGGAGAAGTAGAATGAGAATGGTGGAGTCATTAGATGGATGGAGGCTGGAGAAGTAGAATGAGAATGGTGCAGTCATTAGATGGATGGAGGCTGGATAAGTAGAATGAGAATGGTGTAGTCATTAGATGGATGGAGGCTGGAGAAGTAGAATGAGAATGGTGTAGTCATTAGATGGATGGAGGCTGGAGAAGTAGAATGAGAATGGTGCAGTCATTAGATGGATGGAGGCTGGATAAGTAGAATAAGAATGGTGCAGTCATTAGATGGATGGAGGCTGGAGAAGTAGAATGAGAATGGTGCAGTCATTAGATGGATGGAGGCTGGAGAAGTAGAATGAGAATGGTGTAGTCATTAGATGGATGGAGACTGGAGAAGTAGAATGAGAATGGTGCAGTCATTACATGGATGGAGACTGGAGAAGTAGAATGAGAATGGTGCAGTAATTAGATGGATGGAGACTGGAGAAGTAGAATGAGAATGGTGCAGTCATTAGATGGACGGAGGCTGGAGAAGTAGAATGAGAATGGTGCAGTCATTAGATGGATGGAGACTGGAGAAGTAGAATGAGAATGGTGTAGTCATTAGATGGATGGAGGCTGGAGAAGTAGAATGAGAATGGTGTAGTCATTAGATGGACGGAGGCTGGAGAAGTAGAATGAGAATGGTGCAGTCATTAGATGGATGGAGGCTGGAGAAGTAGAATGAGAATGGTGTAGT
>OZ024854.1:65901257-65903757 GCA_964017155.1 Oasisia sp. SBJ-2009
AGTCATTAGATGGATGGATGGAGGCTGGAGAAGTAGAATGAGAATGGTGTAGTCATTAGATGGATGGAGGCTGGATAAGTAGAATGAGAATGGTGCAGTCATTGGATGGATGGAGGCTGGAGAAGTAGAATGAGAATGGTGTAGTCATTAGATGGATGGAGGCTGGAGAAGTAGGATGAGAATGGTGTAGTCATTAGATGGATGGAGGCTGGAGAAGTAGAATGAGAATGGTGCAGTCATTAGATGGATGGAGGCTGGAGAAGTAGAATGAGAATGGTGTAGTCATTAGATGGATGGAGGCTGGATAAGTAGAATGAGAATGGTGTAGTCATTAGATGGATGGAGGCTGGAGAAGTAGAATGAGAATGGTGTAGTCATTAGATGGATGGAGGCTGGAGAAGTAGAATGAGAATGGTGCAGTCATTAGATGGATGGAGGCTGGAGAAGTAGAATGAGAATGGTGCAGTCATTAAATGGATGGAGTCTGGAGAAGTAGAATGAGAATGGTGTAGTCATTAGATGGATGGATGGAGGCTTGAGAAGTAGAATGAGAATGGTGTAGGCATTAGATGGATGGAGGCTGGAGAAGTAAAATAGCAGCGCTCACCATTATGTACGCTGATGGTACAGACATGGAAACATTGATCAACACCTTCAACACAACAGTGACCAACACCGCCAGTGAGATCCTTGGCACACATCGCCCAGTCAAGAAGCCCTGGGTCACAGCTGATTTACTTGATTTGTGCGACAAACGAAGGGAGTTGAAGAAGAAGAAGAAAGATGCAGAAGGACCAAGGCAGTACAGGGCAGTCAACCAAGAAATCAAGAAAGGCATGAAAAAAGCAAAGATGGACTGGATTGAAGAACAGTGCCAGGACATCGAAAATAACATGAAGAAAAATAACAGCAAGAAAACTTACCAGCTGGTGAAAGACCTGACCAGCACAAAGCAAGGGCGAACCACCACCATACAGGACAAGGATGGAAAATGTCTGACTGAAGAACAGGACATCCTAAAGAGGTGGACCGAGTACTGCTCGGAGCTGTACAACTACAGAGCCACAGGAGACCCAGAAGTACTAAACGTCCCTCCAGCAACCGATAACGACAACTACCCCATCCTTCGCGAAGAAGTGGAAGCAGCGGTGAAATCGCTCAAGAAGGGGAAGTCAGCAGGAGCGGACAACGTCCCAGCAGAGCTGGTGCAGGCAGGGGGAGAAGCCACGATAAGCGCCCTACTCACTATTTGCAACAAGATCTGGCAGACAGGGGAGTGGCCCACGCCGTGGAACCAATATCTCATCATCACCCTCCCCAAGAAAGGCAACCTACAGTTATGCCAGAATTATCGTACCATCAGCCTCATCAGCCACCCGAGCAAAGTTATGCTGAAAATCTTGCTGAACCGACTGAAGCCGCAAGCGGAAAAGATCATTGCCGAGGAACAAGCTGGCTTCAGACCAGGACGCAGCACAACAGAGCAGATCTTCAACCTTAGGGTACTAAGCGAGAAGTACCTCCAACATCGGCAAGACCTCTATCACGTCTTCATTGACTTCAAGAAGGCATTCGACAGGGTATGGCATGCAGCACTATGGGCCACCATGAAGCATTTCAACGTCAACGCCAACCTGATCAGAATGATACAGAACCTCTATGAAAAGGCCACCAGCGCAGTCTACCTTAACAACAGCATAGGGGACTGGTTCAGAACCACCGTCGGAGTAAGACAAGGCTGTGTGCTCTCCCCCACCCTCTTCAACATCTTCTTGAAGAGAATTATGACTGACGCACTGAACGACCATGAAGGGACAGTCAGCATTGGTGGCAGAAATATCACAAACTTGCGTTTTGCCGACGACATAGACGGCCTGGGAGGAAGGGAAGACGAGCTAGCTGACTTGGTGGAGCGCATTGTTAAGACTTCTACAGCCTTCGGCATGCAGATCAATGCAGAAAAGACCAAACTGATGACCATGGAGGCTGGAGAAGTAGAATGAGAATGCTGCAGTCATTAGATGGATGGAGGCTGGAGAAGTAGAATGAGAATGGTGTAGTCATTAGATGGTGGAGACTGGAGAAGCATGAATGAGAATGGTGTAGGCAATGTGCAGGCGACAACAGCGGTAGTGGGAATCCAGGGAGACACATGGGGACAACTCGAAGTGGACGTAGGACTCGGACAGGGAAATGCCTTCAGTCCCCTGCTTTACATTAGGGTGGTGGACCTGATCTGTGAAGAGATATCGGAGCAGGAAGAAATGAAGAAGATACTGTACATAGACGACCTAAGAAAGAGGAATTACATAAAGCATTGCAAGAATGGGGAACACTTTCAGTAACACGGCCTCGGAACAAAGGCGGAGAAGACGTAAATAAAGTGGACAGCTGAAGAAACAGTTGTGATGGAACAAGTTTTGTACATTTGGGCGGTGAAGTGTGTGAGGATGGAGTGATAGTAGATTGATATAAGGGCGGCAGGGCGGCGGGGCGGCGG
>OZ024854.1:65908757-65931257 GCA_964017155.1 Oasisia sp. SBJ-2009
GTTATTGTTATACCCTTTACAAAAAATGGTATTTAAATACCATTCAAATACCATTGATATCATTGAATGGTACTTGAATGGTCGTAGTTGGTATTATGGCCAAGGGTATCTGAATCGTTTTTTGAATGATATTTTGGATTTGAATGGTATTTTAAATTACCGTTGAGAGTACCACTGAGTCCTACTGAAATATCATTGAATGGTCCACTGGTACTGAATGATACTGAATGGTATTCAATGGTAATCAGTGGTAATCAGTGGTAATCAGTGGTATACCATTGGTGTTTTTTTGTGTGTAAAGTACACCCAAATTTCAATTCAAAAATAGGGTGTGGATGGTAAATATGGTGATAAATATTATGTTCTTACATTTTATCCTGTGAAAAAGGTTTTCTTACCTATCTATCGATTCACTGATATTGCACGTACCGTCAACAGGTACTTTCACAACTCAACCAAGCCCTTGTATGCAATGTGCGGAGTGAATACGTGAAGACGATGTGTAAGTTGAAATGAAACATGCAGCGTCAGCCGTAGTATCCGATGTAGACAAAATAACCGGCGTCGCGATGGGAGAAAAGGATCCCATCGTTCTTAGTTTCCAAGACAGTCTGCTTCGGCAATCAGATGTAGAATTGCTTGACGGTAATAGATGGCTGAATGACAAACTTATCGGATTTGCGTTCGAGTGAGTCATTGATATAATTCAGTTAACGGTAACAAATTATAAAATCATGTTACCATTTATCGCCCAGCTTTTGCCGTTGCAGACGATTATTTTTGGAATGTTTTGTTAGTGTTATTATTAGCGTCAAACTTCACAGGATAGACTTGATCAATCGATATACTTTACTACAGGCAATTAAATGGGCCAAGCATAGTGTTAAGTGAGTAATGGACATAGACGTCATAGTCTCACTCTTGCTTCTTGTTGCGCTACCCATGCCATGGCACTGACAATATTTTATAATAATGTTCTGCCACTCAGTAGTGACTAGTGTAGTGTTGAATGTGGCCGGTACTAGGTCTAGAGGTGGTACCCGATAAAAGTAGAATCTGAAGTTATTTACATTGTTATCACTATTTAAATTGTCATCATTCCTTTGCCAATATCATTAATTATAATGGCTAAATATATAGTTCAAACAATCCTGAGACCTGACATTGTCATAGGCTGACAAGTGGTATGCCACCCAGGTGATGACACTAATGACGAATCCACTGTATGTGTTAGGAAAATCACTAATATGTATACATAACATGTATACCATCAAATTTGTGCAAACAAGCTGTTGGAAATAGACCAACGACATCCATATCTCATAAGAAAGATATCTGAATCAAAAATTGTGCAGTGTAAAGCATTGTATGGCCAGAGCATATCTGGGCTGATTATGCTCACATAAATGGAAGAAGATCACACAAATCAATACGAGATCACATAATATATTAAAATAGACAGCGCTTTAGAAAACAAAATTACCGTGACAGAATATTTAGAACAAATTATCTGGTCATGAATTCATGTAATTTTACCAAGGTGTATGTTCAGGATCTACATAATTGTTCAGCTAAGTAAGAGTTTATGGTAAAGTTAATTTCAGAGTGCTCATCTAAAGTGTGTGAGTCGGACAGAGTCCACTACATTACAGAGTACACATTTACCCTACCCCTGCATGTGCCCTTTTATCTCCTATGCTATGGACACTGTATAGGATGAACACAGATATTACGACAAATGAGGTGGGCCGTCTTGTTGTTTTTCTATGCCATCTCACTCCAAATAAGCTTAAATTGCCATCTCACCACTTTTTTTAGAACTAATGCTATCAACATGTTTATATGCTAATTGGTAGGTTTATTTATTCCCACTATATGCCATTGTATAAGTTAAAATACATCTTAATGCATCATTTTGAAGCCACACTGTCATCTTTAAAATAGTCCCAGGTGGCATGCCACCAGACCCATGTTGCATTGCATCTTTGGGGCTCACTCGGCTCACCCTGCTGTTGGAAAAGTTGTCCCTTAAACATTAAACTGAATTAATCTGCTACCAGTTTTTCTATATTTTCTTGTTAAAATTAAATCTACTTTCTATATTTTTTAATTTGAAACATATTTGGATATCTCATATTATATTACTATTTGTAATTGTATTTGTTTAATTAGCACATGAATAGCAATTAGATGTGAACAGATTTAAATTCACGTATAAATTGCATTCAAATCAAGATATTCAGATAAAATAGAAAACCACCAAATAATACAAAATACTTCTAGTTCACTACAAGATATTTGGTCAGTGAGATTGTGTGAGTTAATAGATTGTAATATTTTTCATTCAGAGTAATAAGGATTACCCCCTGGTAGGTTAAAATTAAATGATTGCAGATACTTTGAGAAGGTGGAGTTCCAGAATATCTCGGAGAAGGTCGTCTACATAAATCCTGATGTGTCACAATTCATCAAGTTAACATCAGGTACTATATTTGTGTCACAACTGCCGTTTTATAAATTTCACTTTTGCAAAAAGACCATGTGTGTGATGTTTTTATTATGCCTTATTTTAAATATATACTTATAAAAATATTATTGCCAAAGAAAATATCGACAGAAACATTAATTATTATCACCACAGTGACCCCACTATGGTGTATAAAAACAGCCATATCAACAAAACTACCATTTTAATGTTTTAGACCCTTTTGTTGGTTGTTAAGGTCCTTAACAACCAACATGCAACAATCTTCATGCACGCTGCTGCTACACATACACACTCACACATATGCACATAATTTATTTGTGTTTAATTATACTAGTTCCACCCATGTCTGCTAGATGAAATGAAATGGTAATAAAACGTCACCTTTGACAAGTGTAATTTTGATAAGTGAATCTCTTCCAAGAGTGTGATGTGCTCAATTCCACCAGCTACTGGCTTGCAATCTACTAATTGGCGGTATATCTCAGATAATACAATGGATGTTTTGGACTTGGCATGGCATAGTGTTTTGAACATGCTGTTTTTAGAGACATTTTTACCAACATGCATTGATACTATGAGTGGTATGTCCAGACTGTAAACATTCCCATATAGTTGACCTGTCCATGACGTGACTAATTCCTTTGTAACATGGCCCATTCAGCTACAAGTATTGGAATGGAAACGTGTAGCTACCAGACATTCGATCATATATTTATTTTCTTTGAAATTGTGGTTCCTGACGTGTTTCTTTATTATAAAGACATAGGACTAAACTGCATGTGGGAGACTTTCGTTTAGCTGATGATTTCATACTGCTCTTCTGATGTAAGTTATGTACCCATACACCCATAGCAAGCCGACATTGGCGGAGGTAACATGCATACCTCGGTAGTTTTGATTATGGAGGGGTGACTGGAGATAGTATTAATGCGGTGCGCGGACAAAACCCCCTCCGGACAAAACCCCCTCGGACAAAACCCCCTTGGACAAAACCCCCTCGGACAAAACCCCCTCCATACATAACTCCCTCTAGACATAAGCCATTTCCGGACAAAACACCCTTGGACAAAACACCCTTCATACATAATTCCTTCTAGACAATCCATTTCGGGACAAAACCCCCTCATCAATGATACTAGACAGGGTATATATATATTATATATATATATATATATATATATATAATCAAGCTTTATTGCCATATTCAATGTGCATTACATGATGAATTGGAATATAGTCTAGCGTTGACTCATACAGTGCCTATATATATATATATATATATATATATATATATATATATATATATACACACACATATATATATATACACACATATATATATATATATACATATATGTATATACAATTTCATGAAATATGGCAAATAAATATAAGCTATAGATATAAGATATACATAATTTGTTCTTTAAAATGAAAAATATATTTTAATATAATAAATAAACAGAGACAAAATTAAAATAATAGATTATCTATTTAACAATAATTGTGGTGTAAACTAGTTAATAAATAAATATATCTAAAATGTCCTTTAAAATTGTTTAAAAAAAATATATATATTATCTTCTGAAAATATAATTTAAATTAGTAGACATACATTATAAGAGGACTAAAATATAATTTAAAATTATAATTACAATTGAATGCGTCCAATTTTGTTTAAAAAATATATTTATACAATTATAAGTTAAGATACAGTTTCAGGAGAAGAGAAGATTGTTGTTCAGCACCACCGATCCACTGTATTATATATAGTATGCACAAATATACAGCCAAGCTAAGTTTACTTCTTTTGATAATTCTTGAGGCTAGTATCTATGATGAGGGGGTTTTGTCCGAGGGGGTTTTGTCCGGAAGGAGCTTATGTCTTGATGGAGTTATGTATGGAGGGGGTTTTGTCCGAGAGGGTTTTGTCCGGAGGGGGTTTTGTCCTACCTTCATTAATGCCTGTAATATTTAAGGGAAGGATGTGGATTTTCCGGTCTAATTATACTTGATGGGGCGGCTGCATGTTGCATTAGACCTAGATATTTTGGGTTCAGTTTGAGTATTTTCAAGAAGGCTAAGGTGGATGTTTTAGGCGTGGAGATGCGAATCGAACCAACTGCAGAGCGCCAATAACTTACAATAAAAGTTTAGTACATCGCTGCAAAAATTGTCAACAGCAAGTCGCACGCACGCATGCGCACACGCGCGTGTCTTCCGACGTCAAGATTCGAGACAGCGCGACGAAGGAGTGGTCCTGAACCTCCGGCTCAACCCACCGAATATTAATTTCGTCTGGGCGTCTGTCGCATCTAAGTCAAGCATTGCCGTATACGGAAACAATGTTGTGGCCATGATTTCAACAAAATACACAACGGATTGCGCAGACTCACTACGTCTTCGGCATCCATTTGTGATGGCTTCACTGGTCGAGCTGTTGCTAGACAACAAGATCACGTGATGGACGTGTCAATAACGTGCTTCCCGCCCTTCTCGTATACTTATTTACGACCCTACGTTACGCTGATGCAAACGCTGACTTCACCACTGTCATCTTAGAGACAACGTAGCCAGAAGTGACGTGTTAGTTGGCCATCTGTGGCACGTGCGGCCTGGCGCGTGTCCGCCGTGACCTCGACCACTGGCCTGCCGCCCGGGCCGCGCGCCCGGGCTATCAACTGGCCGTTTGCGGTCGTCTTCGCTAATGGAAGGAGAAGAGTTGGGTTTCGGCGTCGTAAAGTCGTTACCAGGTGTGACGGGCTGGTCCGATAATCCGGTTTCCGTCGTAGGCTAGCTCGGCTGTTCGTCGAAAATCACAGATGAGTTGGAATCGGATTCGTCTGCGGCGTTTCTGCGTACGACAGTTGATAGTGATTTCCAGCGAAACTACTGGGGTTTCTTACGACTTTTATCGATATAGATTCCGTGGGCCTTACAACTGAACAACGACAAAACTGTTGGCCGTTTTCAGAATGTGTTGCATTTTCACTGACCCACGTCGCCAAGTTACTTGTAGTTATGTGCAAGTTCAAATGTCCGTTTTAATGTTAACGAATATGAAACTTCGTTGATGCCAAGAATCACCAGCTAATCTTTATTTATAAATTATATCGGTCATATATCCAAAATAAATCAAGACACACACGCCACATGTTCAGATATGTATAAAAAATAGTTAATAGTGTTGGTTCGATCAAATAGAAACGTGTCCTTCAAAGAAGATAAGCGAGAACGTGGAAAGAGAATGTACCCTCGGCATGCTCCTGTCTCACACGTGACCTTGGAGGACTCCACATTTCCCATCTTATTGTGTTGGGATAAAACTTCTCAGTTTATACAGAGTTCACCCGCCACCTGCTGTAAATAATAAAGAAAATATCGCCAATAAAATGTTAACATCAGCAGCCTGTGTTATATTAACACCAAAGATGTTCATAATAAAAATCACTTGCTAATGTGACCGGACCCGTGCTGAGTAGTGCCTGTCAATCCAGTGTATATCCATCTCACGTCCCAATTCCTTTCCCACTGTCATCCCAGTGCCTGTCGAATTACCATCCAAGTGCTTCGTGGGTTCCCTCCAAGTCATGTCCCCATGGCTGTCAAATTCCTGTTCGAATGGATGTTATATTCTCCAATGCCTGTCAAATTCCCGCCCCAGTGCCTGTCGAATCTTCCCATGGTGCTTCTCGAATTCCCATCCCAGTACCTGTCAAATTACCGTCCATACTCCTGTTGAATTCCCGCCCCAATGCCTGTTGGATTCCTGTCCCAGTGCTTGTCGAGTTTCCATAAACGTCAGTTTGCCGTCGATTCCGTTTTGTTCGTTAACCTCGTCACGGTGCCTAGTTAGCGGTATTCAGCGGTTTCGGAATCGAATTTGTTGTTGGCGACCCAGAAAGTGGACACGATGCTCGTGTGACCTGGCGCCACCTTACGCCAGTGTTGTCCACGGAAAGTCGATGGACTAGCAAAGAGCGAATCTGGTTTGTCTTTACTTGTTGACGAAGAACGCCATGTTCCGATGCGTTTGTGCGACTTCCGATGTAAGATTCTCTACACGCAGCGATGTTTCGTTTTAGAGTATGACGCGGAACCTCGCTAGCAATCTCAGACATTACTCTACGCGGTTTTCTAAAATATTACGGCAATCGACCCAGTACACTTGCTGTCTTGGTCACTCTATTTTTCTCTTACTTGTGTATAACTGCGAAGGGGCTAATCTGTATGGAATTGTCGTTAATGTGTGTAAGTAAACACTTACACACATTACGTTTGCATTCGATATCCACTTAGCAAAGAAACCCTTTTGGTAAATTGCTCAACGACAACTCGATGTCAGGTATGTCAAGTCCACGGTTTCAATGGAATAGGATACGAATAAGTCTCTTACGATATCGATATAACAACCTTCGTGTGAAAGTGACTGCAACGTTACAAGGTGGAAGCCAGATATAAAAATTGTAGGCAAGAGACTTGCTTATAGGGAAGCGGTCAAGGAATTGCCTGAAGAAAAGTCCGGTAGGTGGCAGGACTGGCACCTGGCGCTGCTTCTAACGAAGTCACGGATGGCAGTTATACGTACTGAAAATGGCTGTGTTAAATTAGCTCACATGTCTTTTTTCATGACACTTGTCGAATGATGTGTGTGGGTGGTAGGAGAGGGAAGAGGGAAGAGGAGGCTGTGGTTGAGACTGTAGCGTGGGAACAGTGGGCGAAGAATTAAAAGGCTCAAATCAAGAGCAGCCTCACCCGTGACGTCAGCCAGAGAGAACAACAGCAGATCAGACGTGTCTGTCTTACACGAAGAACACTTGGACATATCGTATGTTAATATGTCAACGCATTTAGGGAGTCAGAATGTATCATTTATGCAAGCCCTATATAAACTGATTTCACGATAAAAACAAAACAAATTATCGCGTAGAACATGATTTGGAAACATTCTGTATAGTAAACCCTATTTTGATACCCGAGTTCCATATTCTTCCATTAACTGTATGACCGCATCCAGATGTAACAGTGTATTTTATTTCATTGTGTTTCGTCATCGTGTACGACGTCGTCTTTATAAAAGCTGACTGTACTGGCGCAGTGTAGATTCCAAAGTGACATGGCGCGTGTTGTCTTCCAACGCGCTGCGTTGTGTGTGCTTCAGACGACGAGCTGGACTCGTTCCTGGAGCCGCTGGCCCTGCATTCGAAGCAGCGGATATTCCTGGCCGTCAACGACAACCCGGACCTCGACTCGGCCGGAGGCTCGCATTGGTGGGTAGAATCACGCGTGTCGTGTTGACAGCAAGACGGTCGTTGCTACTCAGCCGTAAAACAGCTAGTGTAAAATGTCTTGAGAACCCGACATGAACATGGAACAAACCATTAGGATTTATTTGCATATGAACAGTGCGGACATTATTAAGAAAAAATGTATAATTACGCAACTATTTGAAAATATAGCGATACCAATACCATACGTTTGCATTCGATATCCATGGACAGAAACGTGTGTTCAGTTACTCATGTGAACTGAACAATGTTCACTATGGGCATTGTAGTTGAACTGCTGTATCCCTCACGGTAAGCTCATAGTAGATGTTTTTTTCATGAAACACCTTTCAAGTAATTAACTTGTATTCACAGAGGATGCAATTTGCCTCTCGCTCTCTTGCTCTCATTTTCTCTCTCCCACCCCCCATGCACTCACACACAAGCACACACGCACACACGCACACACACGCACACACACACACACACACACACACACACACACACACACACACACACACTTCCTCTCTATCCCCTCTCTTCTCTGTCCTCCAGGAGTCTGTTGATGTTCGACCGCGCCGACAACACCTTCCACAACTACGATTCCTTCCACAGTAGTAACGTCGCAGCGGCTAAGGCAGTCGCCACGAAAACTGCCCCGTTCATTAAAGGTGAGATTGTCTACCGTTCTTGATTCCTGGGTTGGGACACACAAAATGAGCCGTAAAAACCTCCAAGTGTTCTCGAAATTACACGGTCGTTGTGACTCCGTCCGCCAGTTTTGCTTTCTGCTTGAACGGGTGTCCTTTTCCTATGTCCATTGTCCATAAGCCAATGAGCAGCCCTGACTTTGACGCCTCTATGTCCAGCAAGCAAGTGTAGTCAATGTTTACATTTTTCTGTTGTTTTGTTATGCCTATTTATTGAATATCATAATTTATTTTTTATCATTTAGCGTAAATTACCTTGAAGTCACACAACCAGAATTTGAGTCGCTTGTTTGTTGTTGTAACAGAATTGTTCTGCGACATGTGCAGGTGATATTTCAGACACGCGTGAGGGACATCAAATACCAACCAGGAAGGTCTGTTGGATTTTGTTTGGGTAGAATTTCACCAATGGCTTCCAGAGATCGTTGATTTCAAGTACAATGAGTGGTTATCGGTTTATATTTCTGTTGACGAATATCAAGTTTCAGTACACATGTGCACATATTTAACGCCACACATATTGTGTTTAATTTAATTGTCTTTCAGGCTCAGTACAAGTCGTAGGCTTTGTAGAAGAAAGGGCAGCACAGCAGACAAACGGTTGGTATTGTATACACTTTTAAATAAACACTGAGCAAACATTTAAAGGACAAACAAAGTTAACTTTTACGTGGCATACATCTACTAGAGTTAATATAAAGTAACAATTTCCACATATACTCAAATTTTTAACGCCAGCGGTTTACCAGAAAAATATTTTTTAACACCCAGCCATCCAAATTCTATGCGCTACCCCATCTTAGACGAAGAATGACGTCACGACGGTGATCGAGGCGCTCTCCACGTAGATTCCCTGCATAAGGTTTGGCTGTTGTCATGAAATGGCTGCAACTCGGCAACGCGCGTAACATGCTGATGACGGTAAATATAAAGTTGTCTATTATTGTTATCGCTGAAATCATCCCATCAACTGATGATACATGTCTACATCAAAGCATTTCTCCTCAAAATGGACCGAGCAAAGTGCCAAACAGTACGCCCGCAAATCACCAACGTGAATCCATTGCTTCAATACTACCGGTTGTTTAAACTATTATTGCAACCGTATGCCGAACACGAAGGCATAATTACTAAAGTTTACCATAGATTTAAACACATATTTAGATATACGTCTATAAGCAGCTGCTAGATGTCACGCCAACTGAACGAACTGTCGAAGACTCGAAGTTGTTGACCCTTAACGACGTCGCCGGAAGCTGACCGAGATATAGAATGCCGCGCGCTGAATGGCCAAGCCAAATTAACCCTTCACCTATGGCGGCGTCTAGACCATCGTGGATTTCGTTAGAATGTTAGACTTTAAAGTCACATTCTGAGTAAACCGCTGACGTTAAAAAATTGAGTATATGTGGAAATTGTTACTTTGTATAAACTCTATTAGGTGTATGACACGAAGCCGTAGCCTTTTTTTGTCCTTTAAATTCAGTGTAGTACTTCCAAACATGACAGTGTAGTACTTCCAAACATCCCCAACCACATTGGCGTAATGACCTTCGGATTTTTGCTGATTATGACATGGACATTGTAATTAACAAAAATCATCGTGACGAACTTGTCTCTATGTAGCTAACACGTTCTATCCGGGAAAGGTGCTATATATAAGGCACCACCGTAAAGTTGTGTGGGCAATCTGTGGACAGTTGTAGTTTCACTTCTTGTCATGTTTTGTAATATAAAATAAATTAACACCCAGAGACCCGGTTGTCGCGCGGTAGAGCGCCGGACTGTCAATCGAGGGGACGGTGGTTCAATCCCACCTGCCGCAGTTTCGAAACTTATGCGATTTCGTTCACCCCACATTTGGCTGTATCTTTCGAGGCACTAAAAGCGGGTG
Source organism: Oasisia sp. SBJ-2009 (assembly GCA_964017155.1). Lineage (NCBI taxonomy): Eukaryota > Metazoa > Annelida > Polychaeta > Sabellida > Siboglinidae > Oasisia > Oasisia sp. SBJ-2009. The sequence continues at coordinate 65,919,117 of OZ024854.1, forward strand.
GTCCCTTCTATCTGGTGTCTATGCAAGAGGAAGTAAAATATCCCACACAGGGGTAAATGTGTAACGTGTGATGGACTCACTACTTCTAGAGAAGGACAACTCTGGAAACCAATGACAATAATGGTTAGGAAGTTGACTGGTGGTAAATAATGGAAGAAGATGTATAGTGCCTATAATAATGCCTAGACACGCATGCCCATAGATATTTACAAAGTATGTTTTGACATACACCACCAGTTAACAAATACGCCATGGCAGAAATGTGTAGCGGTTTTTCGGGTTTGTACAAGTTCCGTAAAACATCCCAACCAGTCGGGTAAAGCAGGCTTTGCTTTTCCTGTCGAAGTGACGTTATTTATCCACTGAAATGTTGATACTCGAAGTGCCAGCGGTCGTTAACACGGGCACACGCACGTATGCACACACGCACACACACACACGCACACACACACACACACACACACACACACACACACACACACACACACACACACACACACACGACCTAGCCAGCGTGTCTTGTTGCAGGCTGTGACTGCGGGCTCTACGTCATCTGTAACGCCGAGGCACTCAGCCGACAGTTCGCTGCCGGCGACTTGTCTCCCGTCTGCGACAACGTGACCGAGTCAACTGTCTCGCAGAAACGACAAGACATGAAAAAACTCATACTGCGCCTGGCGGAAGATCAATCTTGATCCCATTTTGGCTGCAATTTCCTCATGTACATCCGGATTCCGGAGAGAAAAATCCTCATTCTCCAGGTATATCCCCACTTCCGGGTCCGGACAGGCGAGCTGTGGCATTCGTTAGTACCGCAGAGCAAGTGTCGACGAATTTGGTCAAGTCACCAGTTCTTCGGCCAAACATCTCATGAAGGCTACAGTGATACCGTGGCGTAACTGTCGACATCATGGTTGAATCTCTTTTGAACACAAACACCGCATTTGTCGTTTTTATTGTTTACACCGATTTGTATAAAACATCAACATCACATATTATGGTGCGTATATTGACTCTAGAAAAACATGTTATCATGCTCGAAAATCAGTCTGAATTATTCCATTTTCCCATAAGATGATCAGCAGGTCGTGGAAGGCAGATGCATTAACATAACACTGGAACAAGAGACAAGTGTGCACAAGTAGAATATATTGACTTACATGTTGATTTAAAAATAACAGACAGTTCATGAAGGGGTGAATTAGTACATGTGAACAACAGCTGTACACTCGCAGTGAATTAGTACATGTGAACAACAGCTGTACACTCGCAGTGAATTAGTACATGTGAACAACAGCTGTACACTCGCAGTGAATTAGTACATGTGAACAACAGCTGTACACTCGCAGTGAATTAGTACATGTGAACAACAGCTGTACACTCGCAGTGAATTAGTACATGTGAACAACAGCTGTACACTCGCAGTGAATTAGTACATGTGAACAACAGCTGTACACTCGCAGTGAATTAGTACATGTGAACAACAGCTGTACACTCGCAGTGAATTAGTACATGTGAACAACAGCTGTACACTCGCAGTGAATTAGTACATGTGAACAACAGCTGTACACTCGCAGTGAATTAGTACATGTGAACAACAGCTGTACACTCGCAGTGAATTAGTACATGTGAACAACAGCTGTACACTCGCAGTGAATTAGTACATGTGAACAACAGCTGTACACTCGCAGTGAATTAGTACATGTGAACAACAGCTGTACACTCGCAGTGAATTAGTACATGTGAACAACAGCTGTACACTCGCAGTGAATTAGTACATGTGAACAACAGCTGTACACTCGCAGTGAATTAGTACATGTGAACAACAGCTGTACACTCGCAGTGAATTAGTACATGTGAACAACAGCTGTACACTCGCAGTGAATTAGTACATGTGAACAACAGCTGTACACTCGCAGTGAATTAGTACATGTGAACAACAGCTGTACACTCGCAGTGAATTAGTACATGTGAACAACAGCTGTACACTCGCAGTATGCGGACATAGTTTCATTCGCAGCCGAATTCTTTGAAGTTGTTTTCATTGTGTTGTTGTTGTCCTGTTCATAAACGTATTTATAACGATTAACTTTATTTAATAAATATAAAAACAAGCAGTAAAGAGGTTTCACAACTCAGAAGAACAGGCCGTCTTTCTGGAGTGGTCTACGTTAGTTCGTCATTTTTGTTAATATATATATTGGTATGTGCGGTCATTATATCTGTAAAATAAGGGATGCGTAGCCATTTTAAGTATTGTTAAAGTAAATTCAGGAAACCCTTATTTGGATGTTTGCATATGTTAAGTGAAAACTTACACTTAGTTGTCTGTGCACAAAAGACGAATGCGCATGTGCAAGTCGCATTTAATTATGGGGAATACTACGGCTATGGCCGAAGTACAGATGAACCGGTTCCGTATGGGTCAATCGTTCAACAGACACTGGAGGACTATTTCTTCAAACGAACTGTCGCCTATCTAAGTTAAATAATCAACAAGAGCCAGTGTCGATAAATATGCTTCAACAGCACATTGCGAGTAGAACATTATCCAAAATAAAGGCACTATTCTACCTCAAGTGTAAACAATAGCAGGGTAACCTCGGACTAAACGACTCGGCTCCCAAACTATAACAGTATCTATCAAACTTGTGACCATAAGTCTGGGTTGAATACTTTGATGTTGGCACCTAGTGCCACCTACCGAGTATTACAAACAACACCGAACATTTCACATCCTCCGTTGCGATATACTCTGCAACATTCCAAGTAATTTTAGTCACGTGATCTAGCTGCACGCTACTTCAACCCAGTGCATTAACTGTTATAGCAAACAACTATAAAAAAATATAATAATATATATATAGTAACTCTTGCCTTGGTGATTCCAGCAAAGCGTATTCAGGGTGTGCTGAGGCCGAATGGTTTCCTTCCTATTTTGTTACATTAAACATAACACCGTGGGCGTGGGGAATTAAAACAAATCTTCCACGTGAATCTGAAAGCGAGTCAATAGGGCATATTATAATAAAAACTATAAGCTGACATATTGAAGATTGAATTGAAAATATGCCTATTTTTATATAGAAATAATGAGTTTTCCCACTGAAAATCGCGGGTCGGGGCCTATCTCCACCATGTATGAAATAATTTTCAAAAAACCACAGCCGTTAAACTGTTGCAACCAGGCTGATCAGTAGTGGAAATTCTGTTAAGGATTTATTTCGAATAAAACTAGACATCTATTAAACCACATTCAGCATCGACAAACCAGGTCTGGTCATCGACCGAAGCGAAACCCGAAGAAACGGCTTCGCTGCAGAAACGCTTCGTTACGTCACTTTGGCGTGACGTCACGGGAGATCTACACAGGCGGTCGCGGCGAGAGATCCCACACTGCTTCCCCTGCGGAGCGTGTCTCGAGCAAGGAACGGCTGTCGGCGGCGATGCTAGCGTCGGTCGTTCGTCCGATCACTGAATATACCGGCAGCACAAGACAGCGCGCAAAATCGTGTTAACATGGACGGCGACAGAGATGGGGTAGGGAAAGTAAGTTTGCTCTGATGGGCTGGGCAGTTCCTCGCGGGCCATGTGGCCTGGGGTTCGTTGTGTACACAAAGTGAAAAATGTTTTCGGTTTCGAACTCATGAAGGATACTTCGGTGAAACGATTTGTTGCATCCTTACCTATCGCAAACGGTATAAATGACACCAAAAACGTCGCAGTGTCGGCCATGTGTTTGAGTGAGGGGAATATTTGGTAGGAATGGCTAAATTGAGGTTTGGGAGCAACATAAATGCTCAAGATAGTAGTTAATAAAAACAAACGTATATTTACTGGGGATAAAAATGTTGAACAAAATCGCTGTGTAAATCACTCTATATTAGACTTCTAATCACTGTCACATACATCAGAAATATTCCTGGCTATTCGTCAACACAACTTAAATCGAATACACCAACAGACGTGTTATTGGGTTGACAGAACTCAGATCCCAATGTGCCGGACATCGAGTGTGTCCCGGAGTTGGTGACGGCGACCAAACTAGACCGCGAGTCTCGCGACCCGACAGAGGGCAGGACGATCGGCGCCGTGTCGTCGCACTCGTCAGCCTCGTCTGTCGTGTGTCGCATCTGTCAGCTGACGGAGAAGGAAACGGGTGCGTGTGTGTGCGCGTTCACACAGTCACGACGGGGATGTTACACATACGCACACACACACGCATACATACGCACATATACACACATACACACACACACGACACACACACATATATATATATATTCACACACACGCACACACATGTACACATTCACACGCACACATATACATATACACACATTCACACACACACACACACACACACACACACACACACACACACACACACACACACACACACACACACACACACACACACACACACACACATACATACATATACATACACACACATACACACACATACCCACGCACGCGCGCACAGTTTTGCGAACCCGCTAGGTCGGAATGAAATTAATAATATTGGGGGTCTCACCCGAGGCTTCGGCATTAATTCTACCTCCATCCCCATTCTTCATCCGTCCACAATGGTCCTGACCTTTGTGGTTTAGTATTGATTCAATCAACCACCACGCCAAGACGGGATAATAACACGTGACTTTCACGTGACTTATGGTACAATATGGATATCATCGCTGTATGTTTGTCAAATAATATTTAAAATGGCTGCACTGAAATATGTGTGATCACGTGACAGGAAACAAGGTAGAGACGACCGGATGTGCGTGTCACGGGTCGCTGGGCGCGTGTCACCGCGAGTGCCTGCAGCAGTGGATCAACACGCGTCGCAACTGCACGTGTGAGATCTGCCTGCAGAGCTTCTCGCTCGGCGTGTCGCCAGAACTACTGGCCGAGGACAGCGACAGGACCACCGTGAGTTGACCGTCTGTCGTCGGCGTACGGCCAGTCATGTAGCGGCCGTCACAGCACTGCTGTTGTCTTTGTCTTTCATTGTAATTAAGGCGGTTCGGCGGGGAAGAAAAATCGCAGTTGTGTGACGGTTTTGGTTGGTTGGTTGGGTGGGTGGGTGGGTGGGTGGGTGGGCGGGCGGGCGGGCGGGCGGGCGGGCGGGCGGACGGACGGACGGACGGGCGGGCGGGCGGGCGGGCGGGCGGGCGGGCGGGCGGGCGGGCGGGCGGGCGGGCGGACGGACGGACGGACGGACGGACGGACGGACGGACGGACGGACGGACGGACGGACGGACGGACGGACGGACGGACGGACGGACGGACGGACGGACGGACGGACGGACGGACGGATGGGTAGGTCATCTGCATAAGACAAGAGTCATTGCGCTGCGCTGTTGTAACACTGCCTAATCGTGTCCAAAACATTTGGAGTGACCTATAAAACTATAGCAATTATAGCTAGGGAAACACGCAAATAATTTATACGTCCCAATTTGAAGATGAATATACGAGTAGTGGGAATCCCAATATAATGACTGATTAATGTCCAAGTATTGCACGTACACCGCGCAGCTCGTGGCCGAAATGACTGGAGGCCGACCACACGCCTCCTAGATGGTTTTCATTGATTGACCTTAAAAGAAGAGTTTTTCAAAGAGATGTGCTGGGGTAAAGAAGAACTGGTACTGGTGTAGCCTCGGTTACCCAGGCTCCGTGAGGTGGCAGCACTTTTAAGCCCCTCAACTCTGTCTTCTCGGCGTAGTTTAGCAGTCTACAGACAGTCGGTTAAGCGAGACTAGTATTGGTGTAATCAGCCGCACCGACCCATGGCGCGCGGTGATGGGGTGGACGAATGACCCAGGTCCAATGATGTTCTCGATATTAAAGTGTAATTATAAAAAAGGTAAATTCAACGCAGAAGTGACACTGTAGTGAAAGTTAATTTTGATTACCGGTGTTGTGGTTTTGTTTTAATTGCCTCGTTCTTGTCTCTGACCTTGACCGTGTCCAGTGTTGTTTCGTTCCCAGATGGCGCCACTCGACCAGACGCTGATCTGCGCCGACAGTCGGCGCACCTGGTTCGTCATCATCTTCTTCCTCCTCATGTTCGCCACCGGCGCCGCCGTCGCCCTCACCGTGTACACACACCGGGACTACCTCACGATACAGGTGAGTACCTCACCGTGTACACACACCGGGACTACCTCACGATACAGGTGAGTACCTCACCGTGTACACACACCGGGACTACCTCACGATACAGATGAGTACCTCACCGTGTACACACACCGGGACTACCTCACGATACAGGTGAGTACCTCACCGTGTACACACACCGGGACTACCACACGATACAGGTGAGTACATCACCGTGTACACACACCTGGACTACCTCACGATACAGGTGAGTACCCCACCGTGTACACACACCGAGACTACCTCACGATACAGGTGAGTACCCCACCGTGTACACACACCTGGACTACCTCACGATACAGGTGAGTACCTCACCGTGTACACACACCGGGACTACCTCACGATACAGGTGAGTACCTCACCGTGTACACACACCGGGACTACCTCACGATACAGGTGAGTACCTCACCGTGTACACACACCGGGACTACCTCACGATACAGGTGAGTACCCCACCGTGTACACACACCGAGACTACCTCACGATACAGGTGAGTACCCCACCGTGTACACACACCGGGACTACCTCACGATACAGGTGAGTACCCCACCGTGTACACACACCGAGACTACCTCACGATACAGGTGAGTACCCCACCGTGTACACACACCGGGACTACCTCACGATACAGGTGAGTACCTCACCGTGTACACTGTACACACACAGGGACTACCTCACGATACAGGTGAGTACCTCAACGTGTACACTGTACACACACCGGGACTACCTCACGATACAGGTGAGTATCTCATCGTGTACACTGTACACACACCGGGACTACCTCACGATACAGGTGAGTATCTCATCGTGTACACTGTACACACACCGGGACTACCTCACGATACATGTATATATATATGTGTGTGTGTGTGCGTGCGTGCGTGCATGAGTGAGTGCATGCATGCATGCGTGCGTGCGTGCGTGGTTCATCGAACAGATGTGTGCCTCACTATACATACAGTGTGTGAATCGCCATACATGTGGGCACCTTACAATAAAAAAAAATGTGTGTGTGTATATGACATCGTACAGGTGAGTATCTCACCATGCAGGTGCATAGTGTACATCATCATCCTGGTGTGTTATATAGATGTGTACATCACAATGGAGGTGTGTATATTACCACACCTGTGTCTCGCCATGCACCTGTGTACCTCACAATACAGTTGCATAGTACAGATATGTACCTGTACAGGTGGGGCTACCTCATCATAGGGGTTAGTCAAAGTACATGTGTGTGGTGTGTGTGTGTGTGTGTGTGTGTGTGTGTGTGTGTGCGTGCGTGCGGGCGTCCGTGCGTGCGTGCGTGTGTGCGTCCGTGTGTGTGTGTGTGTGTGTGTGTGTGTGTGTGTGTGTTCGTGCGTGTACGTGCGTATGTGTGTGTGTGTGCGTGCGAGTGTGTGTGTGTGTGTGTGTGTGCGTGCGTGTGCGTGTGCGTGTGTGTTTGTGTGTGTGTGTGTGTGTGTGTGTGTGTGTGTGTGTGTGTGTGTGTGTGTGTGTGCGTGCCTGCCTGCGTGCGTGCGTGCGTGCGTGCGTCTTTGTCTTCGTCTCCGTGCATGCGACGTGACGCCCTGTCACCGAGCCTGTACCGTCACGTCCACCCACCCTTCCAGATGCACGTGTTCAACACGACGTCGATGGACGTGAGGACGGTGCAGGACTACCGCTTCGTGTACGGCCTCAGCATCTCCATCCTCATCTTCTGCGCGTGTATGTGCCTCAGCGTCGCGCTCGTGTGGGCCTTCGCCGAGGTGTGCCTCTGGCCCCAGGAACGCTTCCTACAGCACCACCAGATCCTGGAGCTCACTCGCTACGGCGACGACCTCCCGAACAACCCGACGGAATTCGTTTAGGGCTGATAGTTCCGACTAATCCGTCAGGTGGCGCCTCCGTACATTTATAGTGTAACGTTTGCCGTCAGACGGAGCCACATCGAAACACAGCAGTGTGTGTGTGTGCGCAGATAACTTGCACATTGTTTTCAAATCCGAATTGTTCCCTTTTTCTTCACTGCCTCTTGATAATGACTAAATGCTGTTATTGCTGCTAAAACGGTCGTATTGGTTTTGTGGTTTGACGTCAGACATTTTTTACGACCTATAGTTTATTTTATTGGTTATAAAACATCCGTAGACCACAGCACCTGTTCTATATGAGCATTAGGACCTAATTCGATCATTTACTATATCGAGTCGTTTTTGTCTCGTTAATCTTGTTAAATATAAAATTATGCAGATTATGATTACTTTGTCGAAAGCAGTAGAACTGCCTGCATAAAATATATTTTATTCGAGTTTACTCTGCATAAATCTACCTCATTACTATGTGCAAGCATCTAGTATTGGTATAATTCCACAACTGGCATTACCAGAACTATTTCTGTCGATATTCGACACTAGATTTGTAAAATAGGCATTGCTAAAAGTGCCGAATTAAAATGCCAAGTCCAAAGCAAGACGTGGTTTAATAATAAACATCGTAAAATCTCAAATAGTAACAATGAACACAGTGAAATATGAGAGCTTGAATATTCGTCAAACGGAACAATCGACGTGAGTAACAATCGTCTATTGACTCTAGTGCACATGATGCGCATTCAGAAGACTGCAGGCGATTTAGCAGTATAAACACCACCCTTACGCGAATATACAAAACGTTACGTTTAGAAGAATGATCTAATTTGATACATAGTAGGATTATATTTATTTGCCGAAGGTTGATATTAGCTTATTTGTTGTTTCTTTTGTATGATTGATTTCTTTAGTTGTTTTGTTTGTATGGCTGTCTCAGATTAAAAGTGTTAAATGTTCTGTTTATTGTGCTACGTAAATAAGTAAAGTAATTTAAGTATTCAGTGTCTGGTCCTTGTGTCTTCAAGATGGCAGATTTCATTCGACAACTCGCCAGATCCAGTGAATATACAATTTTGAATCCATGATGCTTTGCGCAAAGTCAAAATGAGGCGAAAGGCGAATTGTCCATGGCTGCTAAACACGACTCTCTATTGACCTATGCGACACCATTACGACAACAATTATCCACATTTTACGGTATGAAAGAATTATTACATAATATTCCTATGAGAATATTGTCGTTGCGAGGAAGTCGCCAGACCGACGTTCACCGGGAGACATTTTTGAAATATGAAACTGAGCAGTTTCATTATTCCCTCGAGGAAACAGTCGTGATAAACACTTCCCGTAGTTATGCAACGTGCGGTTTCGCAGTTAATCGGCAGGGCAGTTCAAATTGCTTCCCTGTTGCTTACTTGCTTTGGACCGTGGGCTGATCACAGAAATAAATAGTATAAAGCTACTTTTCAGGAAAGAAAAGCAGAATGCTACACAGAAAACATCCATTTTTCTCTGTATTCACGAGACATCGTCAGATGCATGACAACCCTAACTCTGGCCCAGAACAAAGATTCTCCTGCCATTTACAGAGGGAACATTAACAATTAATTTACATTTTATTTATTGATTTTAATGTCTCCGAAATGTTTTATATTTAACTGTTATTACTTGCACGCTCCTACGTTGTGGCTCTCAACTGGAGGAGGTTCACAGCTTACGGAAGAGTAAGAAAACGAGAAAGGTGATATTTTGGCCGCACATTTATTTCGCTCAGCAGCTCTCTCATCATATCCGAGTAGTCTTGGTCTTCGCTCTGAAGTGTGCTACGTTGTATAGGTCAGCGCTCTGTCTGGACTCTATGTAGACGCCATCCCCCATGTCTTGGAAAGCCTCGTCGAGCATCGCTGATAGAAAGATGGAGAAGAGTGTGGGGACTTGCTTGACCCCATTTGTGACATTGAACGATTCCGAGACTTCCCCTCCAACACTAACATTCGCCATCAATCTGGTATGTAGGGCCTCGATCATTGTTGTGAACTTCTCTGGGCAGCCATACTTCCTCAGTAGCTGCCATAACCCTGTCCTCCCAACTGTATCGAACGCCTTGCTGAAGTGTACAGTGGTCGGTCCTGCTCAATGCACCTTTCTTGTAGTTGTCGGAGACAAAATATCATATCGACGGTGCTCCGGTTACCTCTGAAACCACATTGTGTCTCTGGAACTACCTCTGGTGTTATGTGGGTAGATAGTCTGTTGAGGAGGATCCTGGCGAAGATCTTGCCTGCTATGGAAAGAAGAGAGATTCCTCTATAGTTCCCACACTCTGTTCGATCACCTTTCTTGTAGATGGTTACAATGCTGGCATCCTTCCATGCTTGTGGTACATAACCCACCTCCCAGGCATTGGTGAATTGTTTGTGCAGTCTGCTGAACAGATTGTCTCCTCCGTGCTTCCATGCTTCTGCAGGAATTCCATCTCCTCCAGGTGCTTTGCCATCGTTCAGGCCGCCGATTGCTCTAGCCATTTCATCCATAGTTGGATTCTCATCGAGGCTTGTCTTGATAATGCGCTGCGGGATGTTGTCCAGAGCTTCGTGATCTATGTCGCCAGGGACGTTGAGTAGCTTCTGGAAGTGTTCGCTCCATCTTGCCACAACTCTCTTGCTGTCAGAGAAGATCTCCATTCCAACTGTTGATTTCAGTTGAACAGGTCCCTTCTTTTTGGGTCCCCACACTTCCTTCAGTCCATTCTAGAAGCCCTTCATGTTGTTACTGTCAGCTCCACTGCCTTCCTTTACCACCAGTCTGACTTCAGTGCACGGATGCGTTTTTGTAGCAGTCTGCATGCATCTTTGTATGCAGAAGTGGTGGATCTAGTGCTCCTGGTTTGCAACACTCTCTGGTGGGCTTGGTCTCTTCTGCTCATAAGAGTCTGTAGCTCCTGGTCGCTGGGGTCGAGCCAGTCCTGGTGTTTTCTGTTTGGCTTGCCAAGATATGTTTTGGGTGTGTTGTATACGACCTGGTGCAGAGCTGCCCATTCCTCGTCTGGTGTTGAGTTTTCCTTCTCCTCCCATTGTCCATCTCCTGCTCAAAACTCTCCCTATGGCTGGTGGTACTTAGTTTTGCAGTGTTGAGCTTGGTCGGCTTACTTGTCCTGTTGTGCTTTTGTCGTATTATGAAAGCCATTTTTGCCCTCAGCATCTAGTGATCAGTCCAGCAGTTTGCTCCACGAATAGCTCGGGTATTGTGGATATCCATCTTATCCCGACACCTCGTGATGATCAAGTCGATCATATGCCAGTGTTTGGAACGAGGATGCATCCAGATGGTCTTGCGTTCATTCTTGTGCTCGAACATGGTGTTCGTCACTATCAGTTCAAACTCTGAGCACAGAGCCAGTAGAAGCTCGCCATTGGAGTTGCATTTCCCTATCCCATGTTTGCCCATGACCAAGGGCCACTTGTCATTGTCTCTTCCTATCCTCGCATTGAAGTCTCCTATCAGCAGTAGCTTATCTGTACGGAGGATGCCACTGAGCACACTTGCCACCTAGTTGTAGAAGGCCTCCTTGTTTTCATCTGGGTTTGTCATTGTTGGAGCATATACGCTGATAATTGTAGTAAAGTTTTCCTTGCTCAGAGGTAGTCTCATCGAGATGATTCTGTCACTTACTGGCTGTGGCATTTCTGTCAGCTTTGTGACGATGTCTTTTTGATAGCAAAGCCCACTCCAGCAAAAGGTGTTGAAGGGCCGCTGGCTTTTGCAAGTTACTAGCGTCGCTAGTAGCGACACTCTCTTGGGGAACAAATAGAGGTCTCACACCGGCAAGAACATGTCAAGACAGGCACAAACTATTTGTCCCTGTAGTGGCTGGTCGAGAGATGTTGGGAGTTCCATACATCAACCGCCCTTGATGCTGCCACAGTGACATGGTTTTCTGATTAGGGTTTGCTTCCTTAGCCTTCGGTTCTATCAAGAACCTGTACCACAAGGCAGTGGTTTACAACTCTGCATGGCAGGGGCGTCAAACTCCCTGAGGTAGTGTAGTACCTGAGGAACTGCAACACCTGCATTATATATATATATATATATATATATATATATATGTGTGTGTGTGTGT
>OZ024854.1:65936257-65953757 GCA_964017155.1 Oasisia sp. SBJ-2009
TATATATATATATATATATATATATATATATATATATATATATATATATATATATATGTATATATATATATATATATATATATATATATATATATGTATGTATTAATTTGTTATAATGTTGATTAACCATGGAGACGGGGACATACACGTGGTAAAGCTGGAGACCAAGTAGCGTGACGTCCGTGACGCTATTCCCTCGAGGGATTGGTGGGGGAAAGAGCCAAAAACAGATGAGTCTAGTGTCTACTCGTCACCGTCCATGCTGCGTCCTCATTGACGACTTACACTAATGAGCACGTGTTAGACATCTTTGTTATATGAGTCGTTCTGGTGTTCCTATGGCTACTAAAACCCAGATCATCAAGTTTTAAACGTTCATACCCTTGGCAAGTCAGATAAAATAGATAAACAGTATAAAATACTTCATTTAATTGTTTAATACAATATATTAATTATAGTATTTTCTTCCGAAAAATCGAGCTATACTCCTTACCCAAAGCCACGTTGTCAGTACAAACAAGACAACTATTAGCGCCTCGTCTGATTCGCTGACGTCGCACCTGGCTAAAAATACCCCCGTTTGTTTGGTCTGATCAGCGATGACGTCATGTCATCATCACGGCGCCCAGGGTCGGCCTTGCCCACTAGTTAAGCCGTTATTCCAGCAGAGCTGCCGCGGAGAAGAGTTAATTAGCACTGTACGACAGCGCCAGCGCCTGTGTCAATGTCGTCGCCTCGCTGTCAACGTGCCCTTTAATAGGCGCGTCGCCGCCGAGTATTAATTCATAATAGTAATAGTCACCCCATCAAACGCCGCTGTCGATGCTTGGTGCTTGTTAGCACGCGCCGACAAGGAGATCGGGCATTGTTTAAAAACGACGTTTCTTTTTTAACACGTTCGATTCGGATAATTGATTTCGCCGTAATAAATTATCGTAGAACGTTTGAAGCAACGTAGGATTGTTGTTGCGTATGTGCATGCAGGTGAAAAAACTTGATTTTACAAGAGTGTTTAAAAGTATTTTTATTGAAGACGGTTATGAATGGTTCGTTGTTTAACAAATGTACGTTTGGATCGTTCGCACAGTCAATTGGTTATATCGTTGCACTTAGGAACGTCTAACTTCGCCAATTATATCTTTGCCAGTGCCTTATTGTGTGTGTGTGTGTGTGTGTGTGTGTGCGCGTGCGTGCGTGCGTGCGTGCGGGCGGGCGTGCGGGCGTGCGTGCGTGCGTATGTGTGCGTGCGTGCGTGCGTGCGTGCGTGCGAATGTATGTATGTACGGTGTGCGTATATGTGTCAATCTGTGCGTGCGGATAAGGATAAATTGATGAGGATAAATTAATCTACCATAGCCAACTCGTTCGTGCAGCAATAATTTCAGCAGTGTGATATATTGGGTATTTTATAATAATAGTTGATCTTATGGATAGTTGCATTTAGATCTCTAATTCGTAACCATATTGTCACTACTGGTTTCTAAATAACAAATCACGCGAGAGGATACAAAATACAGTAAATGGATCTATGACATAGTTCGCTACAAAAACATGTCACAAACGTGTTTCATCCATCACGCAGGTCGACATATCGCCAGATACACAGGACATAACATTATATAAACGGCGGAAACATGTAAAAGTCCACAGACAAAGCGCCACAGCGCGCAGCCTTCCTACGCCAGCAGCCGCGCAAGATAAACGGTCAAGCACTCGCCTACATAGTTCTGTCGCGCATTGTTCTCTCTGGGCGATCATTATGCTGACCGGTGTACGGCTGTGTGCCGAGACATCGCGTCTATTGTTGCGTTGACAGTTATGCCACGTGGCTGTCGCCGAGACTTTAATGCCTGCGCTGACTCGCTGAGTTTCGCGACGGAAACAAAGCCGGCGAGGAACATATGGACACAACGACCGAGTCGGGACGAAAACACATTTGTCACGCCCGACCTGATGACGGCCTGGACGTTGGCGCCACCTGCTGCCAGAGGCTGGCGTCACTGGAGCGTCGTGGTGATGACGTAGTTGGTGCGACACGGAGAAGCGTCTGCGTTACGGAGTTGATGCCTCGTGGTGATGACGTCTACGTGACGTAGTTGGTACGTCGAGGAGAGGACTTCTTTGGGTACACCATCCGACAATTAACGGATCTAACTGTGCTTGTAAATAAATTCAAATACTTATCAGTATTGTAATCTTCACGAGAGTGCGCGACATGATTATACTGCGGTATCTGTGTTGACGTTGATGATGATCTTTTCTCTCTCAAATAAAATGTAATAATAAATATTCAATAGATTGAAGGTTACGTGGCAATTAGTGTATTGCAACTTGCCAACTACGACGAAGACAAATAAATATGTTCGACAATATAAGCAAATACGCATTTATTTGTGAAACTGTTTGTAGGTATTATTTAATCTATTAATTTTTCCTATTGTCACGTATCCGAATTCACAAAGAGCTGAATCAGTTTACGCCACAAATAAAGGATTAAGGGTTCCCGTTGTCACGCACAGACAGCTTTACGGCACTGTCAACAAACGAATAAACAATCACCATTGAAGGTGAATTACAACCTGTTGCACTGGGTGATTTATCCGGATGGTCTATCGAAGTCTCTACGTCCCATGCAATAACAGATGATGTATAATGCGATAAATTAAGAAGGCATATATGAAATATAATTCAAGACTGTCAGATAATTGATGCTATAAATTATACTAAACCGCCAAACACGCTACTAATTCCGTTGGAGTGATCCAATGGAAACTGTTGAAGCATTCCCTTTAAAAGTCTGTTCCTTTTTATTACAACATCAAGTTTGTGGACTAAACCTGTCTAATAAGACCGATACAATGTGTTTTAATGAATAACACTGTTTTCGTTAATATCCAACTTTAGCTATTGAACATTTCCACGCGAATGCCAAATTGACATGGCGTATGCTACGAGGCAAGACTGGAAAATTCAACGTGAGTGATCTTTTAAAACTTCTGTAAGACATAACTTGAAGAAAAAAATAAAATAAAAGACTTATCGCAGTGCAAGCACAGCAGTCCCTCGAGTTAGACCTAATAAACTAACACAACCGTAGTTCCCCACTCCGTCGGGTTCCGCGAAAACGCGATACGCCCCAAAGCGTACATCGTTCAGTTGGCGGCTTTGTGTCGGTGGCCACTTACAACAATGCGGTGATACAAACGACACTCAGCCGACAAAGACGTCCCAGCAGCCGCTCCTAGCGGACGGACATCGTTTGAGGCAACCCATTAAACGCATTAGACAGATTAGATCATTTCAGGCGGACTCACTTGATTACCCAAAGATGCACTTAGGCAGGCAACGGTCGGGCAAAAGTTGCCGCGTCAAATGCCAAACGTCGTTGCGCTGTCAACATCCGGGCTCGTAGTCGTCTCTTGTTACGATGATTAATTGCTCGGCCTTGGCCAACTTGTCTGTGTCGTCGTCGAGGGATGTTCACAACAAATGTGTCTCGGCTGGAGCGATGCTGTCGAGGGATGTTCACAACATGCGCGTGTCTTCTGTTAGGGCAATGATGTCGAGGGATGTTTATAACATGCGCGTGTCTTCAGTTAAGGCAATGATGTCGAGGGATGTTCACAACAAGCGTGTGTCTTCTGTTAAGGCAATGATGTCGGGGGATGTTCACAACACGCGTGTGTCTTCTGTTAGGGCAATGATGTCGAGGGATGTTTATAACATGCGCGTGTCTTCAGTTAGGGCAATGATGTCGGGGGATGTTCATAACATGCGTGTGGCTTCTGTTAGGGCAATGATGTCGAGGGATGTTTATAACATGCGCGTGTCTTCCGTTAAGGCAATGATGTCGGGGGATGTTCATAACATGCGCGTGTCTTCTGTTAGGGCAATGATGTCGAGGGATGTTCATAACATGCGTGTGTCTTCTGTTAGGGCAATGATGTCGAGGGATGTTTATAACATGCGCGTGTCTCCTGTTAAGGCAATGATGTCGGGGGATGTTCACAACAAGCGTGTGTCTTCTGTTAAGGCAATGATGTCGGGGGATGTTCATAACATGCGTGTGTCTTCTGTTAAGGCAATGATGTCGGGGGATGTTCATAACAAGCGTGTGTCTTCAAGTAAGGCAATGATGTCGAGGGATGTTCATAACATGCGTGTGTCTTCTGTTAAGGCAATGATGTCGGGGGATGTTCATAACATGCGCGTGTCTTCTGTTAAGGCAATGATGTCGAGGGATGTTCATGACATGCGCGTGTCTTCTGTTAGGGCAATGATTTCGGGGGATGTTCATAACATGCGCGTGTCTTCTGTTAAGGCAATGATGTCGAGGGATGTTCATGGCATGCGCGTGTCTTCTGTTAGGGCAATGATGTCGGGGGATGTTCATAACATGCGCGTGTCTTCTGTTAGGGCAATGATGTCGAGGGATGTTCACAACATGCGCGTGTTTTCTGTTAGGGCAAAGATGTCGAGGGATGTCCACAACATGCGTGCGTCTTCTCTTAGGGCAAAGATGTTGAGGGATGTTCACAACATGAGCAATGATGTCGGGGGGTGGTTTTCACAACATGCGTGTGTTTTCTGTTAGATCCATGCAAGGTAAAGATGCAGTCAGTTTTTGGAAAAACGTATCCAAAACATACAAAAAAGGTATACCAAATGGTACGAATGTCAATGGTGCTAATGATCCTACGGCCATATCCGCCATGTGGAAAACACATTTTGAATCCTTATTAAACAATGTAACCACAGATGCAAATATGCAAAATGTGAAAGAGTGTGTACATAACACAGAATATTTGTGTTATGAAAATAACTTAGTCATAACTCCTTGCATGGTAAAAAATGCTATCGATAAGTTGAAATGTTGAAAAGCATGTGGTAACGATGGGCTATCTGCCGAACACTTTTATTCATTCAGATAGGCGCATAACTATACTGTTGTCCATTTTGTTTCTAATAGAGTAATTTCTCATGGTCATCTACCTGATGACTTTATGAAAATTATTATAATTCCATTGATAAAAAAAATCTGGAGACATGAGCAACGTAAATAACTACAGACCAATAGCGCTTGTCACCGTTGCCTCTAAGATATTTGAAATAATTTGGCTGGAAATGTTGACACCATATCTTAATACAACCGACAATCAGTTTGGATTTAAGAAGGGACACTCTACTGACCAGTGACCACTGTATATTTGCTTTAAAAATGTTATTCAATACTATAAAAGTAACAATAGTCCTGTGTATTCATGCTTTTTAGATGCTTCAAAAGCATTTGACAGAGTCAACCATTGGACGCTTTTTAGAATATTGCTTAATCGAGGTGTGCCTGTTATACTTATACATATTCTGTTGTACTGGTACAGAACCCAAACATTCTGTATCAAATGGGGTTCTATAACATCATACTTTTTTAATGTTTCGAATGGTGTTCGACAAGGTGGGATTTTGTCCCCATATTTATTTATCGTATACATTGATGATCTGAGCAATATGATAAATAGTGCTGGTATAGGTTGTCACATACACAACTGCTGCACTAATCACGTGTTCTATGCCGATGACATATGTGTTATTGCTCCCAGTCCTAGTGGGCTTCAGGGTTTGGTGAACAAAGTTTGGCTTTGATAATGATGTTGAATGTGGTCTTCAAACCACGTGGATTTAACCTGAAATGTACAGATAGACATATGAACATAAACAAGCTTGCATATGTCACAGAAGCCAAATAATTAGGTGTGATAATATGCAATGACCTGAAAGATGACGGAGATATTTTTAGACATCTACGTAATTGTTATGCTAGATCAAATAGCATTATCAGAACATTTCACCACTGTTCCGTGGGTGGTAAACTACATCTGTTTCACACATATTGTTCTACAACTTATTATTGCCAATTATGGGGTAACTTTAATAAGGGCTCTTATTTAAAAGCTAAAGTTGCCTACAACAATATGCATAGACGGTTTTGGGACATAGCCGACGGGACAGCGCGAGTGGCATGTTTGCTAATAATGCTAGTGTTTATTTACATGAATTAATTGCATATTTATTATACAATCACATCCTGTATATTGCTCATTATTTTATCTGTTTTTCTACAATTTTACATTTATCTAACTTATAACGTTATTTATTTTATATCTATTCATTTTTTAACATATTGGATCTTTTATAGACTACTGAGATGTTCTAATGTATGTACCAATTGTATATGTTTTTTTTACCTGAAATAAATGTATTCGTATTCGTATTCGTATTCGTATTCGTATTCGTATTCGTATTCGTATTCGTATTCGTATTCGTATTCGTATTCGTATTCGTATTCGTATTCGTATTCGTATTCGTATTCGTATTCGTATTCGTATTCGTATTCGTATTCGTATTCGTATTCGTATTCGTATTCGTATTCGTATTCGTATTCGTATTCGTATTCGTATTCGTATTCGTATTCGTATTCGTATTCGTATTCGTATTCGTATTCGTATTCGTATTCGTATTCGTATTCGTATTCGTATTCGTATTCGTATTCGTATTCGTATTCGTATTCGTATTCGTATTCGTATTCGTATTCGTATTCGTATTCGTATTCGTATTCGTATTCGTATTCGTATTCGTATTCGTATTCGTATTCGTATTCGTATTCGTATTCGTATTCGTATTCGTATTCGTATTCGTATTCGTATTCGTATTCGTATTCGTATTCGTATTCGTATTCGTATTCGTATTCGTATTCGTATTCGTATTCGTATTCGTATTCGTATTCGTATTCGTATTCGTATTCGTATTCGTATTCGTATTCGTATTCGTATTCGTATTCGTATTCGTATTCGTATTCGTATTCGTATTCGTATTCGTATTCGTATTCGTATTCGTATTCGTATTCGTATTCGTATTCGTATTCGTATTCGTATTCGTATTCGTATTCGTATTCGTATTCGTATTCGTATTCGTATTCGTATTCGTATTCGTATTCGTATTCGTATTCGTATTCGTATTCGTATTCGTATTCGTATTCGTATTCGTATTCGTATTCGTATTCGTATTCGTATTCGTATTCGTATTCGTATTCGTATTCGTATTCGTATTCGTATTCGTATTCGTATTCGTATTCGTATTCGTATTCGTATTCGTATTCGTATTCGTATTCGTATTCGTATTCGTATTCGTATTCGTATTCGTATTCGTATTCGTATTCGTATTCGTATTCGTATTCGTATTCGTATTCGTATTCGTATTCGTATTCGTATTCGTATTCGTATTCGTATTCGTATTCGTATTCGTATTCGTATTCGTATTCGTATTCGTATTCGTATTCGTATTCGTATTCGTATTCGTATTCGTATTCGTATTCGTATTCGTATTCGTATTCGTATTCGTATTCGTATTCGTATTCGTATTCGTATTCGTATTCGTATTCGTATTCGTATTCGTATTCGTATTCGTATTCGTATTCGTATTCGTATTCGTATTCGTATTCGTATTCGTATTCGTATTCGTATTCGTATTCGTATTCGTATTCGTATTCGTATTCGTATTCGTATTCGTATTCGTATTCGTATTCGTATTCGTATTCGTATTCGTATTCGTATTCGTATTCGTATTCGTATTCGTATTCGTATAGAGCAATGATGTCGGGGGATGTTTACAATATGCGTGTGTCTTCTGTTAGAGCAAATATGTCGAGGGATGTTCACAATATGCGTGTGTCCTCTGTTAGAGCAAGGATGTCGGGGGATGTTCACAACATGCGTGTGTCTTCTGTTAGAGCAAAGATATCGGGGGGATGTTCATAACATGGGTGTGTCTTCTGTTAGGGCAAAGAGATATATATATATATATATATATATATATATATATATATATATATATATATGCTAAGCGCCTAAAGCCTAAACACATTAAACGCCTGTAATACTATGCAGGCGTTTAGTTAACCGGAAATTCAACACCAGTATTAATAACTACACACCTAATTGTTTAAATGTATGATGGACGTTAATGTTAATATCTCAACGTCTTAACAACAGAAGTTGTACACAGTGTAGACTTCAATATATATATATATATATAGATATATATATATATATAGATATATATATATATATACATATATATATACATATATATACATATACATATACATATACATATACATATACATATACATATACATATACATATACATATACATATACATACACATACACATACACATACACATACACATACACATACACATACACATACACATACACATACACATACACATACACATACACATACACATACACATACACATACACATACACATACACATACACATACACATACACATACACATACACATACACATACACATACACATACACATACACATACACATACACATACACATACACATACACATACACATACACATACACATACACATACACATACACATACACATACACATACACATACACATACACATACACATACACATACACATACACATACACATACACATACACATACACATACACATACACATACACATACACATACACATACACATACACATACACATACACATACACATACACATACACATACACATACACATACACATACACATACACATACACATACACATACACATACACATACACATACACATACACATACACATACACATACACATACACATACACATACACATACACATACACATACACATACACATACACATACACATACACATACACATACACATACACATACACATACACATACACATACACATACACATACACATACACATACACATACACATACACATACACATACACATACACATACACATACACATACACATACACATACACATACACATACACATACACATACACATACACATACACATACACATACACATACACATACACATACACATACACATACACATACACATACACATACACATACACATACACATACACATACACATACACATACACATACACATACACATACACATACACATACACATACACATACACATACACATACACATACACATACACATACACATACACATACACATACACATACACATACACATACACATACACATACACATACACATACACATACACATACACATACACATACACATACACATACACATACACATACACATACACATACACATACACATACACATACACATACACATACACATACACATACACATACACATACACATACACATACACATACACATACACATACACATACACATACACATACACATACACATACACATACACATACACATACACATACACATACACATACACATACACATACACATACACATATATATATATATATATATATATATATATATATATATATATATATATATATTACATCTAACTATAATCGAGTTTGCGTATGTTTAAATAAATGTTAACGTTTTCCTCTTCCTTGACAGTTTACAGTGTAAAGGGCAATTATCATCTGTGTACGACGTAGTATATGTAGTGCGACATTCATCGCTAATACTTACGTCACAAAGTCTGTCCGAATACAGCGGGAAACTTTTCTACTACGTGCATTTGCATATACCACTGGGAACTGGGTTACCAAGCGTAATTGTTCACAAACGTAACCATAACACGTTAACATTATGAGTGTGGTGTGAATATGAAGCATGCCCAACCCTGTACTCAACTAATCGAGGATGACAGTTCATGTAGGAATTATTCGATTTCGTTGGCGAGGTTCGTCGTTTTTGTGAAGAAAGGCAGACCCATAATATACGTAGTCAGTCCATTTGTAGAAGTAGTTTACAAATTAGATTTTATGCTTCAAAATGAAGTGAACATTTGTCAAATCCCACTGTGAAGATTATGAAACAATGTTATGAAGGTAATTAATTAATTTTGGTTGCATCATTTCGGATCCATTCTTTTACTGCGACACAGTTTCACGATCAAATGACGGGCGCTTGACACAAAACGTTTCCCCAAAAAGTGGTTTAGCTGGACGATTGGTAAAGTACACGTATCATATCGATATATGTGTAGTAGTAGTAGTGGTAGTGGTAGTGGTAGTGGTAGTGGTAGTGGTAGTGGTAGTGGTAGTGGTAGTGGTAGTGGTAGTGGTAGTGGTAGTGGTAGTGGTAGTGGTAGTGGTAGTGGTAGTGGTAGTGGTAGGTAGTGGTAGTGGTAGTGGTAGTGGTAGTGGTAGTGGTAGTGGTAGTGGTAGTGGTAGTGGTAGTGGTAGTGGTAGTGGTAGTGGTAGTGGTAGTGGTAGTGGTAGTGGTAGTGGTAGTGGTAGTGGTAGTGGTAGTGGTAGTGGTAGTGGTAGTGGTAGTGGTAGTGGTAGTAGTAGTAGTAGTAGTAGTAGTATAGTAGTATACTTTGCCTTCAGTTCTGCTACTGGGTCCACAAACCAATTGATATGAACCAGGTAAACACGACCTAACGGCCCATGCAGCGAAGACGCGCCTGTGAAAACGGACGACACTCGCGGAACGGAAGCTAATGGCTGTCGGAAAGTGCCGCTCGGGAGACGCCGGCCTATAATTAGTCGTAATTTGTCGTCGTCCCTGAACGCGCCATAGAAACCAGCCGTATCAGCCGATTGATCAACGCTGGACACAGCTGAATAACATGTTGTGACTGAAGTACATACGCTTTATAATCACCCTAATCACGCCGATCCCGTGTTGGTCAACAGTCGGTAAGGAGATACCGCTCCGAATGTCGAGATGGCCGATTGAACGGCGCAAGGGTGACCGAGCCCTCCCGGACGGTCGACGGAACAGACAACACTGGCGCCGGACAACGGAACAGCGGCGACAAGAACGTAATTAGACTGAGAACCTGACTATTCCTGGCGCAGAACGGCGAGAGGTCTTGTTCCAGGAACTGTATGATACTATAGTTACTAGGCGGCGCACGGTAATTTGTCGCCCATTGTCAAATGGCTAAACACAACTTTCATTGTCCGATGTCTAGACCTATTTTGGTTTTCTGTTTAAAAATAGTTTACAACGGATTTGTTAGAACAAATAAAACTCAAATTGGAATTCCACGCTACCATGCATTCATTGTTGTGATACTTAATTGATTCGCTTCCATAACATCTCGGCTGGTTAAAATTATTTATAGAGACGGGGTTTTGTCTGGGTAGTTCACAGCATGAACATTTCGGGAACACTCGATTTGACGTTGAATAGCAATACGCTAGTTTTTTACGACGGTTTTACGAGAGTTTAAGAGACCATTTTACTTCGGTTAAAGTCAGGTCAATAAATCGTCATCTTTGATAGTGAAATATTATGTTTTTCAGTGGGTGATTTATATCACTGTCAAATTCACATTTTATTCAATTCGTGATGGTAAATTTACTACACTAATAAACATTAAAACAACATTGCTAATTCATTTCCTTTGAAATAAGAAAATTAAGAGCATTTGATTAATGTTATTATACAAAAAACCGCAACTACTATATCCACTGCCAGTTGTACTTTCTTTTGTTGGACGGGTTTAGAAGGTTTTGGTCAGGGCCTAGAAGCGAAATAAATCGTAATCATTGTTGTTTTACTGCTGGTTCATTAGGCACTCGCCGTTGATATATAGGAATACAGCTGTGGATTCGTTTGAACAAACTCGAAGACGGAATGCCAGACTATGTTATTATGTAGTCACATGTAAAACAAAAATGATTGCTTCATTTGCCAAAAAAATGATAATTATGAGAAGATCGATAAATAAAAGTTGGAAAGAGGAGGCTCCTGATATTAAACAATGAAAAGGAATCTCAGTGATATGATCATACTACCTACATAACCCTCATCGATGTATAGATACACCGCACGGAATACGAGCAAAAGCAAATATATAAATGCAGTGTATATTAAAACTCAAACCGATATTGCAAAATGTTTTGGATATCACCTATAACTCCACACGGACAGCGTATCTAAATCAGTAATCAGATGCATAACCACTATATGGTGTGTGTGTGTGTGTGTGTGTGTGTGTGTGTGTGTGTGTGTGTGTGTGTGTGTGTGTGCGCGCGCGCGCGCGCGAGTGTGTGTGTGTGTGTGTGTTTGTGTGTGTGTTTGTGTGTGTGTGTGTGTGTGTGTGTGTGTGTGTGTGTGTGTGTGTGTATGTGTATGTGTGTGTGTGTGCGCGCGTGCGTGTGTGTGTGTGTTTGTGTGTGGTTGTGTATGTGTATGAGTGTATATATAAATATATAAATATATATATATAAATATATATATATATATATATATATATATATATATATATATATATATATATATATATATATATATACAATGCGTGGTGTTGTATTTTGAGAATACAAAGCAAAGTGTCAGTTAAAACAAAATTGGTATTCTTCACGGTTCCGTTTTAGGAGCATAATTATTTATCAATAATTTATCATTAATGACACCTGTAATGTTTTTAAAGTGTTTACGTATACATGTGTATTTTATTTACCAATGATACAAACCTATAATGCTGAGACAAACACTTAAATGAACTTGTTCGGATAATAAACGGTGGGTTAGAGCAACTCCAGGCGTGTTTTAGGTGTAGCGAGTGATGACAAATTAAACTGGAAAAGACACATTTTAACAGTAACATCTAAGCCATGATTCGTGCGTGGTGTCTCTCAATGGAAAATCCGATGCGCCAACCACCTCGCCACAGCGCCCCACGTGTATATCTAATTACATATGTGCGTGTATATCTAAATAATAGTTTTGAAAGTCAAGTGAATAACGCCGCTGCATAAAACCTACAATAATTACAGTATAGCCAGTTAGCCACACGATGATAAATTATTGATCCACGAAGGCCCACTGAGAACAATCGAATATTACGGTCATGATATCTACTGTTCTTACGACGGAGCTGGACACTTATGGTAAATAAACATCAGCTGTGCCTTACTCAATATTCATATTCGAAGCGGCATGGGCCGCACCTGTTGTACACGGGCTTTAATGTCGTGTTATCTTGTCGACGACACAACCGTGCCCTCCATCACCACGAACGGACCGCCGACATCAAACCCCGTCGACCGCGCGCCTGATTATATCTTTATGTGCGCGCGCGCTGTTGTCCGTTTACACTGGTAGTAATTAGCCGCTATAGCGGCCGTTAAAACCGGCGACAAAGCGATCAAAAGTGCAAGCGGTTTTAGCGCCCCACAAACCCCGCCCCGCGGATGAGGGGAAACGTGGGGTCGGGGCTTCGCGCGGGGAGGGCGCAACATGTGGGGTCGTGTTCACCCTCGTGGGGGGTGCGAACTGTGTACGTGGCTGGCAGTCCAGGCCAGCTGTTGCAAATGTTTAAATCCGCCTTTAAAATGGAGGGTTGCGAGAAATGTCAAAAACAGACACATCTTCTTTACTTTTTGTAACTGTCATGGGCTGTTATTGTTAGATATACTATTCGCATAATACCCAGTTAACATTGCTTCAATGTTGTTCACAGCGATGCATTTTGAGTTGCCTAATATACCTTTCACGTGAACGACAAGGCCTATCGTAGCATTAAAAAAACATGATTTAACGATCCCTGACGTCAAACAGTGACCTATCATTCTATGTTACTTAAAAAGTCGTAGCGATTCTGGAATGTGGGTATTGCAAACGTAAGAACAATTATGCATTATCCTTTTCACCTACATCTAACAGAGCATAATGTAGCAGTATTTCCCGGTAGAATAAAATTATCAATCTGTGACATGATGACTGAAAAATAAACAACATATCAAGCATACACAATTCGCACCGTTTGCAGCAAACAAATATATATTTTCATAAATACTCGCCTATTTATATAATAATAATTAATAATATATAAAAAATATTTCGTATAGCGCCACATCCATAATAATGTTAGTGGCGCTTCGCAACGTATTATTATTAAAATACCTAAAATACATAATATATTATACAGTTTTTAAATAATTATGTGTGTATGTGTGATATATACCAATCAAAAACACTATACAGTTCGTTTCAGAAAGTTACACATTACCCTACGAGTATTTGGACTGCCTTAATTAATACAATTACGACCACGTAATAGTTCGTATTTAGCGTAAAACCGCCATTAACGAACAAACACGGATGTGTGTAACCGACCACATTCGAATACATAAACTGTTGAATTGGAAAAGCATTTAATAGGAAGACGTATTCGCAAACTGGAATATGTTAATGTATATTTCCTATGGATAAAGCTAGCAACTAAGAAATAGTGCACAGTTAATTATTAAACAAGTAGCATATATCATTTAAAATATGTGTGAAAATGTGAAGTAAAAATATAGTAAAACTGACGTGTTAATATTCAAGATTTATTGCCAAACACATGGTAAATAATACACCTCGTCTATATGCTTTGCTAATTGCAGCAAATAAAACTTACAATACTAAACAATCCATTTAAAAACCTAACAAATAATGATATATTCGCAATGGCGCGAAAACATCCTTGAACCATTATTGTATTGTGCACGAACAAAACATCGTCATCAAGACGATTGTTTCTCTCCCCCCTCACGCACTGTTCACAAGGTTCTGGTCGGTTCATTGCGCGCCGATCACTCGAGCTAACGTTGTTTCTAATTGATTCTGATAGGCCCTAATTACACGGCCGTCGACGCCGTCGTTTTCTGCAGCGCGCAGCGGTTAGACTTGTCCTTTAAATCGTCGACGTTACTCCTCGTCTTTGTATACAAGCCCCACGCGGCGAAGTCTTCCGGGGCGAGGGTCTCCGGCCTTTATCCCCCTCCACGGTCGACCCCCAAGTGCCGAGCGAGAAGTGTTCGTCTTTCTTTCTGCTGTCACCGTGCCATAACCTCGCAGCCCCGTCATCTTACGCCGATCGACGTAATTACAAGGGACGCTGTCACCCGTCACACTGTCCCCGCTGTGTCGCTCAAATAATGTCCCATGCAAGAAGCTTCCGGCCTCTAGGTAGATTCCCCTGCGCGTTTACGTTTTTGGGGTTATTGCCACGGGCATGTTTGGGATTTAGCGCCTGCAAGAAAAGTGTGACATGAAAAGGATAACTTCGACATCAGACAACCTTACAGTAGTTTGCTTATTTTGACACGCACGTGTATAACTCGTTCATATCGATTTGTTTCGCTGAAACTAATGCATCTATTTTAAAACATCCTAGTTGTCCAATATTTAGACAAATGTTATTACATTTCTGATTGCCCACCGACGCAACAGTGACCTGGTCGTGTTCAAACAATTGTTCCAGCAAAAACGGAACGAATCATGCGTTTCAATTTTAATGTATGCGTGTACGACAGCTGTGATTCTTATCGGCCAACTTTTTATTACGATACTGATATAGTCTGCGACGTGTACGTTGCGGATGCATCGATAAAGCACGTGCCTCCGTAAAATCAATCCGTTTGATAGTTTGGACGGAAGCCATTGAAGTTTTATGTGTGTTCCTCTTCCAACAAAGCTCAATTGTCGGGAGAATTTTGATGAGGCTTATGTCACAATTAAACTACCGTTTTCGCATAACAAATAGTTCATATAAACAACAACCATGTTGTGTATTGATAAAACTATATTTATGAACGTAATCTTCCTTATTACCATAACAATTTAACTAGTCACGCTTGCGTTCGCACGGGTAATGTTACATTTGTCGCATCACTGGACAATGTTGCTTTGATACCATGTAATATGAAAACGCAAAAGACGCCATCTGCTTAAAGCAAATACGTGCGCACGCATGCGTGCACGACGGCGTGCGCACGGGCATGCGTGGATGCACACATTTAGCTACGTTGCCCGATGCGTATAAGAGGATTAATTACGAAGATGTCATCAAAATGGTTAGCATTAAATGCGTTTTCAAACATTAAGCCTTAAATTAGTTTTATTATACGTAAAACATAACGAGTTTCTCTGCTATATATTGTGTAGCAACCATTTTTATTCATGAATATTTCCAATTTTCATAACTAACTTTCAGTGCAACATAATTGAAAAACATGCTTTATTTCGTTTTAGCAGCTTTAACTAATATTTACAGGGAACGCCAAATGAAGCGTTCGAATATACTTGGAGTTCCAATCATTTCAAGACTGAACTTTCTGTGAACTTTTTGTGAGTCGCCATCTTGCATGATGATGACTGATCCTACGATTAGAAGATTATTATCTGACTGCTCATATAAACACCTGCATTGCCAATATACGGGCTCACTTTGTCTTTTATCCCAAAATCTCCAGCACCCTCGGTACAGCCAAAATTTCAATTTCGTTCATTCCCGACCGACTCAACCGACTCAACCGACTCAACCGACTCAACCGACGAGCGCATGGCGGAAAGCGCCTGGTGCGACCGCAGTCGACAATCGACGTTTTCATGCATAAACACTGACGGGGAGCAAATGAGGGGGTTGGAACGGGAGGGCATTTACGGCACCACCCTCGTCTTAATTAGCCACCGCCCCTCCCACTGAGCGATTGTGTGCGGCGCTGCCCCGATTTATCGCTTTCTCATCTAAATGAACAAATTGAATCCAATCAGCGCCGAGTTCGACCCTGTAGCGCTGCCTCGCCACGGCGGCCGAGACGGCCGCTAGCGCCCGGCTGGAGTTACGCAACGTTACTGGCAGCCAGCGGCGCCGATAATATGACTTTGTGAGATTTGTGTTTAGTCGTGATCGCGTCAAGCCAGACAGGTGATTACTGCTGTCAGTGCGCCGATCACGTCCCGTGGCAGAACCGATGTCGCTGGGTATAAACCTATGTCGTGGGAGTTTCCATGGCGCATGCTATATATACGACAAGAAAAATTGCAGACTAGCATAAGCGGAAGTTTTATTTGTTATTAAAAGTTTTAATTATCCAACATATACAAAACATGTAATCTTTCAACAACTTTAGCGAGAGTACTTCGATAATGTTTACTAAATTACCTTATGCCTACACAGGCCTACGTATGCGTGTATTGTTTCTACCGCAGATAACATGATACAATCAAATTGAAGCCAGGTTTTGGGTAAATTTGTGTTTACGTTGACAGTTTCGTACACATATTAAATAACACCTAAGCAACATGTTTAGATTATACCAATGTAACATTACGTACAGTTTATGTGCAAGTTTGTGTAATTTATATTTATTACCAGTCTAATATTAACGAGATAATTACTTTTGTCTATACCGACACATCAAGTTTTCTTTCCAACACACCGTATGATTCAATTCGCTACTGGCCGTGTCGCTGCCAGCAGCATGAATATGTGAATCTTTATCTCAGAAGAACGAGCTACGTATTCACACAATATCTTTGCATTCTCGTTAAACAAACAGCTTCTTATATTATTTGTATTTCATATATTATGTGGTTTGCTAAACACAATTAAACCACCACAAGCTTATCACAGATCAATGTATATATATATATATATATATATAT
>OZ024854.1:65956257-65958757 GCA_964017155.1 Oasisia sp. SBJ-2009
ATGTGGTATTGACTGAAGTCAATGTCTACGAGATACATCCACCAGGTGGTCGCATAAAAAGGAGAGGGTTCGATGTTATAGTTGTAATAAAATAAAAAAATCTTGGTTCTACAGCCATAGCCAGTTTCTGTCACGAGAGACACGCTTCGTTGCTATTTTATATTTGTGAGCTACGCTTAATGATAATTATATGGTAGCATATTTACGACAGACACATTATAACAACTAATTTTATATTACAAAATGTTTTATTTCTATGATCGATCCTGTTGTTATAATGTGTGATGGTTTCATTTTGTTTAGCGAAACCACATAATATATGAAATACAAATAATAGTTTGTATTGTTACATATATATATATATATATAATATATATATATATATATATATATATATATATATATATATATATATATAATATATATATATATATATATATATATATATATATATATATATATATATATATATATATATATATATATATATATATATATATATTGCCTTTAAATTTGTAGTTTTATTTTGATAGTTTTATTTGATTTTGACATTCGTCTTAACAACAAATGTCGTGTGAGACAAAACGTAAACACACTTAGGAATATATATCGTATATATATATATATATATATATATATATATATATATATATATATATATATATATATATATATATATATATATTCATTGCTAGCATATTTTGTGCTTACGTTAAAATATGTGTACATTTTAAATATGTATATACCCATTAATTAACATTTAAATATTTTGGTCCAATTTGTTTTACTACACACTGTATCGGAATAGGAAAAACGAACCATGCGTGATTCACTTGTACGCGAGGGCAACTGTTGCGGTCACATTGCTGAATGCATCACCGATCTATAACGGGAAGACACCACCGATATTAACACAGGCAGGCAAGTGTGTTAAATGTTAAATGATAAATGACACGTTACCTGTACAAGCATAAGTATAGGCTACACATTAAACAACGCGAAAACCTGCAGAAACAAACGCACCGGTGAACACACCATAGCTAATGTAACCACCAGCCATCTAAAAATGTAACTTTAATGATATCGGGAACACTATTTATTGTCGCACAGCTACACAATAGCACGCTACATGCGATGTGAAAACTCTCGAGAAACTAGACATTTGACCATTTCGCATAAGATTCAAGTGCTTCAGCTAGGCAGCGCCGTACCAGGGCTGTGTGCGCCGGTTCCGCAGCCAACATAAAGGCCCAGCGGCTGTCACGTACTCGTGCGCCGCCGTTGCTACCACTTATTACCGACGACATTGTGGCGAGCAGCGAGTGTATTAAACGCGAATAGAAATGCTCAGACAAGTGTGGCGCGGTCGACTTAGCATTGTGAGCCGCGCGTTAAATTGCGAGTAATTTGTTCCGACTCTGCCCGCCTGTCAACAGCCGTGTTGCTGCGACAACGTAGCCGATTTTAGCGCGGCGACCATCTCCCGCTGCGACAGCGCCCGTCAATCACCGCGCCATCGTCGCCGCTGATTGGACGCCGCGCCGGTCGGTTGGCCAATCACGGCGCCTCGCTTGCGCGACCACATTGAGGTGTTTATTTTTGCTGGACCGTGTCAGTAAACGTTGTCAACTTGGACGACAGAACTGGGCTCACACCCTGCCAAGAGTTGTCCATATGCAGGCGATGTGCGTTTTCCGCTGGTAGCCGACTGGGAAGGTTGTGCCTTTTATTCCACCTTTGGAGACTTACAGAACGGAAGCTCGAAGGCACGACGACAGCCAGACGTGGTTCATACCCAAGTTGTCAGCGAAGCGGAGACACTGATCACGACTCGATTAGAAACCGCTTGACATATTACACAAATCAGGTAAGAAGTGTCTTATTATAACTTGGACATATCAAGGGTTAAACAGCGAGAAATTAACGGTAACTTTTGTAAACTGACATATTAGACAAATTTAATTGTCACGAACGTGTATTCAGACATCAGACATCAGACACACACGCACGGGAATTCGTGCGTGATTCGGATCCGGCTCTAGAATAACAGTTCTGATGTTAGTAATGCTATTGCGTTTATTTAACCACACACGGTAACAATGCACCGCTGTTGAACATGTTTACTTTACTGTCTCGACACAGCCTCGCGGAAGACGTAGCAGATTGTGGAAGCATGAAACCCCTGTTAATCAAACTGGCATAATCGCTTTAAATTTAACGTCATTATTCGACGACACTGCGGGTTTATGACTGAACGGCGCGGCGACAAAGTAGATTATTCAGACGTATCAAACGCGCATTCGTGCAAGATAAGAACCCGAGCGACATACAATAACTGATTGCGTAAGACTATTTTAACAGAAAATGTGAGCACGTGGAATTTAGCATGCTGTCGACGGCCAGGTATAACTCACACACAAAAAGAACATTTTATTTCCGTTACTGGTAATTAAATTATAAAGATGAATAGACCATTTATCTGTCACGGCTAAGATTTCAA
>OZ024854.1:65968757-65981257 GCA_964017155.1 Oasisia sp. SBJ-2009
TGCACGAACTGGGATTGAAGACCAGACTGGCTCACCGATGAATCGATTCAATGCACAATTGAATGTGGTTAGAGTAGGAGAAAAATAACAAAACGTTGGATAACATAATAACGTGTATACACGCAATAAGTACAATATCGGTGCCTGAGTGGGCGTGACGTCACATTACAAAACGCCCGCGGTAAATCGGTTTAGCTTAAAACCGGTGTGAAATTATCTCAGAATTAGTGTATTATCGCAGATGGCTCTGTAGCGATGAGCAGAGTGAGCGGAAACATCGCCCGTACAGGTCAGTCTTGCGAAAAGGTAAGGATTAGAAAACACAATCCTGCTGCTTTCTGTGGTAAGGCGATACCAGCGCCTTTCTATTATTCCATCTCGACCACCCAAAATTGTTGAATGAACCGCATTAAATACATTTTAACCCGAAGGCTTATCGGAATAATATTTGTGTTCCGTGTTATATCCGGCTGACACCGTCAGCTGTTGCGAAGCCAGGCCCTCTCACTGGTCATA
Organism: Oasisia sp. SBJ-2009; assembly: GCA_964017155.1. Lineage (NCBI taxonomy): Eukaryota > Metazoa > Annelida > Polychaeta > Sabellida > Siboglinidae > Oasisia > Oasisia sp. SBJ-2009. The sequence goes on from OZ024854.1 coordinate 65,969,274, forward strand.
CATATATGTTCATGTATTTGCGACCGTGATACAAACGCATATATACATATAATATATATATATATATATATATATATATATATATATATATATATATATATATATATATATATATGTATATATGTATATATATATATACATATATATGTATATATATATATATATACATATATACATATATATATATATATATATATATATATATATATATATTACATATATGTATGTATATATATATATATATATATATATATATATATATATATATATGTATATATATATATATGTATATATATATGTTTATATATACATATATAGGTTTATATATACATATATGTATATATATATATATATATATATATATATATATATATATATATAGTATTTATATATATATATATATATAGTATTTATACAGAATAGTCACATAAACGATGTCAATAATTATGGTTCACTTTGGTAAACGTTTAGCTATAAAAAAAACATACAAAAATATGAATAATTTTGGATCACTTTGCTAAGCGTGTAGCTTTAAAGGTAAATGTTTAAATGTTACAACTGTAGATTAATTTTATAGTGTACGTGCATGAGCGTGCAAAATGCAGTGATGCGTGACCACAATGGCACTGCGCGTGCGCCGCAGGGAGTAAGCGTGAACTGAGCCGTTTGCAAATCGTAAACAAATCGCCTTTTCACTCCGTCGTTCGATTGTCGGCAAAGTTCGTTGCCACCGTGAGAATCGGTTAGAGTGTGGTATGATTTCAATCATCTGTCCCACTGAACGAAACAATGACGGCCGATTCCCTTTGACATCCTGCTTTCCCATAGAATCAAAGCTCAGTTTCAGCCAGACGTTTTGCTCGTTTATCAGATACGATGTCGGAGCACTGTGCAGATTTTGGAATTATGCATAAAATAGAGCTGTTTACTAACAGAGCTCACTTCAGTCATCCGCAGCATGGAACAAACAACTGTAATAGACTACATGTTTATCACAACAATATCAGCACACCCGTCATGGCTTTGGTAGGTTAATCAACATCACTGGAAAATCATTACATTTAGTGTTTACACGTACATCTTTATGTCACTAAACAAGGATACAAATCTGAGCTATGTTACAATCTGAGCCGTCGGCGTTGACGAGAGCGGAAGTGGTGCAGGGGTATTTTGTGCGCTGTGAGATGAAAAATTATTTTCTCGTGAAACGTGAAAGTATTTGTTGTCCGTGGTCAGGTGCAACAGCGGGAAGCGTGATTTATAAAGTACTTTCCTTGTGAACCGTGATTGAGTGACTAAAATGTTGACCGCTTTGCTGGGTTCTGCTCACAAAAGAAAGATATATATATATATATATATATATATATATATATATATATATATATATATATGTATATATGTATGTATGTATGTATGTATGTATGTATGCATGTATGCATGCATGCATGCATGCATGCATGTATGCATGTATGTATGTATGTATGTATGTATGTATGTATGTATATATGTATATATGTATATATATATATATATATATATATATATATATATATATATATATATATATATTACCAAACAGTAAAAATTATTATTCTAACAAGAATAATTCTTGTTTGAATTGTTATTATCAATAATAAAACATTAGTGTGAACTGTAAAAACTCAACTATTTTTACTATGAAATAAAACATTGATGAGATTGATGAGACAGAACATGCGCTACAAGTACAAGTTCTGCCGAACGAACATGGCTGATAACTGGAACAGGTTTTGCGAGGCCAATCACACGCGTCAAGTTCGGCCTCTGTTGTGTTTCCATCCCGCGGACGATGTAATATCACATTAATGACCCGTCCTTCGACTGGTATCAAAGGCCTCGCCGTCGTCATACACACGGATAATGGCCGCCTCTCGGATATCAAACGCCATATGTTACCAAACATTCGCGGGATGTCATCTCGGGGATCGCCGTCGAATCAGTCCCTCCCGATCGCTCCCGCAGGACGGGAAGAGAATCGGGACAGACTGCTCTGTTTGTCGACGTCAACATCCTTCGTCGCGATGTGTTTATTCAGAGCGTCATTTCGCTTCCAGCTGTCTTTTCGTATTCGTCTGAGTACGGACTGGCGCCGGACTACGGCCATTAAACAAACCGATCAGAAGCGAAGCAGATGTCTGCGATACTTTGGCGAGGCGCTAGGAAAACACAATCAACACCTCGTGGGAGAGGGAGTGGGAGCTAATCGAACCGTCGTCAGTGTCGTTGATGGGAGGCTGAGAGATGAGGCTCTTAGGAAAACACGGCGCTGCGCCGTCTCGTGGGCTAAGGCGATGTTCATTTCGTTTCACCAGCGAGACGACAACGACGACAACGACGACATCGACACGACAACTTCGACATCGACGACATCGACGACATCGACGACATCGACGACATCGACGACATCGACGACATCGACGACATCGACGACAACGACGACATCGACGACATCGACGACATCGACGACATCGACGACATCGACGACAACGACGACATCGACGACATCGACGACATCGACGACATCGACGACATCGACGACAATGGCGGCGGCGACGATGAACCCTTCATTTGGGCGTATTGTAAAGTTAAACGTACCTTTTAAATATATATGTAGATTAACATATTTTAGTAACCGGTCTACTTTTAGTTTCAAAATAAAATTTAAGTACAATTGTCCGATTTCGGCAAGACCGGTAACTACTATAACACCTCGTTATTACGGTCACTCACGGGAATGGCCCAAAGTGACATCAATAGCGAAGAAGTGACTAGCAAAACTAATTGTCTATACTTTACTGATACAGAAACAGTTACAGACTGGCCCAGAGACACCTCAACTGAAATGTGGTTGTGTTACTGGGATGACCATAAAGTGACGTTTGACTCTACAGACAGACACATTGAATCTGCTACGAGACAGTCAAGTGGCGGGACGTTGTACTAAATGCGCGCACGACACTTGAGAAGCGTCTCCCATATTCGCCGTCGCTATTAAGATGACATGCAGGGACACTTACGTCCAGTCGGTAAGCAACTATGCATGCGTGTGAAGATCAGCATGGGTATCGGCTCGATATAGAGGGTCTAAAATGAGCTGGTTTATGACATAATGGACAACGTTTATATAAAAATATTATTATTATTAGCATAATCTGTGTCATTATAAATGGATATATATATATACATATATATATATATATATATATATATATATATATATATATATATATATATATATATATATATATATATATATATATATATATATGTGTGTGTGTGTGTGTGTGCGCCCGCGCGTGAGTGTGCCTGCATGTGTGCTTCCATCCATGCGTGCGTATGTATAATCACGAACAAGTAAATAAACACACACTGCAAACACACACACACACACACACACACACACACACACACACACACACACACACACACACACACACACACACACACGCATGCACGCGCGCACACGCATACCATAACACTGGGCGCGCGTACACAAGTGTGTGTCTGCATACGTAGGTCCACGTATAGACTTAAAAGGTCTTATAGTCCTTGCTATTTTCATGATTTTGATGACCTTTTCGTCTTGCACACCCATTGCAGCTCTGGATGTGAACGTGTAAATCGGTGCTAATCGAAGAAATATCATCATCGAGCACACACACACCGTTGTCCTATTCACGCCATTGTGGCAGGGCGATAATTGAAACGCGACGCGCCTACAAGATCATTTAGCGCCGCTCACATTTCGGCCGCGGAAACTTCTCACGTTAAAGCTGAGAATGCAAGAATAATATTGTCATATCTGTATTGACCAGGAACAGTTCGTCGAGTAGAGGAAATGAGTTGTTCGTCATTTGTTCGGCTGTTGCAACTCGTCCTTCATTCAAGGCGACAGCACATCATTTCGACGATAACCGGAAACTATTGCACTTTTATTTTATTTTGTAGCACATGGACGGTCATGTATGTTAGTGCACTCTCAGCATAAATACTATGCCAGTGTAAGAAATAAGTTTAAATGTTACGCTTTGATGTTTACACGCGTTAAATTCCAAGCAAATGACGATTGTGTTAATGTTAATAAAACCGGATGTCCTTCCACAAGGAATTGGGCGGAAGAAGGAGAAGGTGCGGCCAATGTACGTAATAAGTACAGAAAGACACAAATCATGAAGACGACCGTGATAAATCATATTACTTTCACGTGGCCTCGCACAAGACCACGACAACCTCACCCCCGACCCAGTGACATCAGCGACACAGCTCCCTCGACGCCAGACAGACCGGCACTCCGGCGACACCTCGCTGGCAGCCAGGTGCGTGTCAAACACTCGAACTTTTCAACAACTGTCCCTTATTAGAAAGCGCAGCTTGAAACGTCTGTCACGTCGACGACGGAGACGCGCCGAGCGGGTCAAGTGCTGAGGACGAGAGGCGGAATGAAGAGGCGACTGTGTGGCGTGGACGGGCGCGTAAGACGCCGACTGTCAGCTCATTGTGGCGTCTTCTGTTGCGCGCAAGGTTTAGCCATGTTTTCAACGCCGCGTATCTTTGTTACCGTTGAACAGGCGACGGAGGCTTAGCTGGTCTTTTAGACAGTGGCGTGCCGGCTTTGTGTGGCCTTGTCACTCGGCGACAAGACGGCGCAAGGACATCGCGGTGGTCGACGTTTTATTGGTTCGAAAAGCGTTCTTTTGAATGGGCAGGCACTAGGAGTTATTGCATGACATCTTATGGTGTGTTCGTGTGTATTGTGATGTGTAAATACACGTGAACATATTGTTTGTCACAAGTTTCTGCACATAGTATGTGTGTGTGTGTGTGTGTGTGTGTGTGTGTGTGTGTGTGTGTGCGTGTGCGTGTGCGTGTGCGTGTGCGTGTGTGTGTGCGTGTGCGTGTGCGTGTGCGTGTGCGTGTGCGTGTGCGTGCGTGTGTGCGTGCGTGCGTGGGTGCGTGATTTCGTGCGGGTGCGTGTGCGTGTGCGTGTGCGTTTGTCTGTGTATGTATGTATGTATGTATGTATGTATGTATGTATGTATGTATGTATGTATGTATGTATGTATGTATGTATGTATGTATGTATGTGTGTGTATGTATGTATGTATGTATGTATGTATGTATGTATGTATGTATGTATGTATGTATGTATGTATATACATGTATGTATGTATGTATGTGTATATTTTATATATATAACAATTATATATATATATATATATATATATATATATATATATATATATATATCACGGGATAACACCGCCTGCCTGTTCCCCGTGTCTCATTACTCCTAACAACAGCCAGGCGGTGGCGACCGTCGGATGTGCCCCGGAGTGAGAGCGACTCTCCCGGTGCGGGCTGGACACAAGGAGACTGCGGCCGATCGATGGCCGGGAGGAGGCCGCGGCGTCGCACCTTTCACGCCGACCAACTGGCCGAGACAGAGACACTAATGGCCAGCGGAGTGGCGTCGTCGGTGCGAAATTAGAAATACCTCGGACAGTTTTATGCTTCGTCGCTGGCGACCTGTTTCATTTTGACTCGGCATTCTTCTTCCAACATCTGGTCTCTGATTCACGACGTATCTGACCTGATCTTTTGGTTTTTCGATGTATCTCTGATATAGTCTAAGTTACCTACAAGAACCACACGGTGTCTACGACATCGTCTTTTTAACTAAAAGAGGAGAAGGCTGGATTGTGTAAACAGAGTATGGTAAATGCCTACATTTTGTTTATGCTATAGTGCCGTGATGTTTTCGTCCTTTGCTCTTGTTTTCTTCTTGTGGTTGTTTAGAAACTGTGCTGTAGGTACGCTCACTCAAATTCTATATTTCGTTGAATACCTTATAAATGCATAACAAGTTGCATGTATGCGAGTTGCTAAATTGTGCAGAAAAGTAAATATCAAAGTCAGAATTTCCAAAGTCGCTTGCGATTTATACTTAAAAAGTCGTTTAACAAACAGTCATTAACGACTCGTTAATCGTAATTGTAGAGCAAATCCCCGTTGGGATACGCTGTTAATACGATAACGTAGTTTTAACGCACGTGGTTCACAAGTTTATAATGGTCAAACATAGTCTACAGCTATCGTGCAGTCTAAAAAATTATTTCTGACTTCATGAATGCATCAACTCACATATATTGCAGTAGTTGTATATTTGTCGAACTGAATAATCAAAATAGATAATTTTAGTTTCGTTCGGTAACATTTTCAGTATAGGGACTATTTTGTTATGGCCCAGACATTCATACATTATTTACATAAATCATACAGCACATACATAAAGATAAACATGTACTAACACACAGTTACAACAAATTAAACTATACAAAATGTAGTTAAATAAATAATACTCAGAAGCTACATCAAACAGATAAAATAATTAAACTGATAACAATATTGTAATAAGTAATTGTTATGCAATTTAGGTCATATTATTAAAATGTTGTGTTCTTTAATAATAGCAATGATGTGAATATCCGTGCAACCTATTGACATACGTATTCACATAACTGTATCGCCACGACCGGAAGTTCAGTGACGTCACGTTACACACACTGCTCTTATTTACATGTAACAATGACGTTGCTGACTGACTATAAATAAACATCATCTCGCGGCCATATTATCCAATACGACAGTATAAAGTATACCTTTTGCGTAAAGTCAGATTATTCCTGGTAAAGTGGAGCCTGGGGCCAATCGCCGAAATTTCAACATGCTTTTCTAATTAGTGCTAATGATGGCCCCGTGTCGTTGACGTTGCAGCCAGTCGAAGACCATCAGTCGCACGTCATTGCCCTTATTTGGAGGCGCGGTCGTCTACGTGATCCGCCATCTTGTTTACAGGCAACCCAGTGGTATTTTGATGGATAATACTACCTCTAGGCCATGACATTGGTATGACGTCTGGCATAGGTGACCGGCCAAAGATTCACTGCTGAAAACAGTGAACAAGTTACCTGATTTGATTGCAACAGACGTCTACAGACGAAGATATGTCTTCTCGCAATTGTTGGGTTTAGTCCGCCTAGGGTCGTTGCTACGACACGAGAACGGATATGACGTATTCGCTAAACGTCCCAAAATAAACGCTTTCAATAGCTACCGGAAGTGGCACACTATCAGCCGATGGCGGATTTATTAACGATTGGTAGTACTCTTTCTAACATTGGACCAACTTTAATATTTTTTATATTCACCTACACAGTTTATCGTTGTTTTGCACGTTAAGAGATATTCCTGCAAATGCTATTCACGTGTTAATTAAACGTGACTTATCAAATGGGCCAAAGTACAGTTAGAGAAACAATTCCGCAAGTTGCAGGTCCGGATGGTGTGTATATTATACGCACAGTCTAAATGTTGTACAAACTTATCACGTCAACGAATATTTGTCTATTTTGCGAGCTATCGATGAGCCGAGTTTGAGGGGATTGCGTCTACCACGGATCTCCACCTTCGTGAGACAACGACATCTACGTCTGGTAGGGAAGTCATGCGCCTGTATCGAATCGTTAACCGGGTTCTCCTTTGAAAATCACAGGGCACCTGTGAAGAAGGCGACCGAACAAGAACATACATAAAACATCATCTAGAACGAGACTGGCCTCGGTGCGAGGGCTCTGGGTGTCACAATGACAGCCAGCAAATAGGGGAAAGAACTCATCATATCACCACGTTGATTTCCGACGTAGGTAAGTAATATGGACAGGGCTGAAAAACACCGAATGGTCGTGGACTGTTCATATAAGATATCCAAACTGGCGTATACTATAAGACAGTTGTCGTGTTGTTTGCACCCGCGAACGACGGCTGATGACGGTGGACCAAAGTGATCACGCATTTAGCGCAACACCTCGACTCTCGGATCGACGCGAGTACCTCGTGGCGTCGATGCAAACGTCACTCCCCCGTCAACCAAACTACTTAGAATCGAGTCACAACGAGGTGGCACCAGGTGGCGCTTCAATGCGCACAACTTGCGCCGTGGGTCTCGGGCGGCCCTACAATGGCCCTCTTCAACCATCGATCAAGTGCTGCCTTCGCGCGGCCGTCGCGAAAGAGGGCCATTCATCGACATCGCGATGGAGTCCGTTCTCGCAATCCCGCGCACTTCAACGCCGCATTTATGCCCGGCTTTTGCCGCCTACCGAGCCGTCGGCGAAGTGAACGATTAAGAACCCACGTTGCCAGTCCTCACCTCCGAGAGTTTGGCGGCGAAAAGTAGCGCTTTACGGGATTTGCGCGGTCCTGTCTTCGGGTGAGACGGCGACCGGAGAAGCTGCCTGCATGCTGCCCGGCTTAATCGCAATCGATACGTTGCCGTTTTCATCGGCGTATTGATTACGCGAGGATGAAGAAGTCGCCGTGGCAGATGTCGACACTTTAAACTCGTCGCTCGAGGCTCCATTAAGACCGACGGTTGCGCGCGAGATGATAACGACGTGATATATACGGTCGTTTACGGACGGGATTATATATGACACTGGGGCGTTGTGTGAACGCGAATGATCAAAACTTCGTAGCTTGACCATCAACGACCCAATTCGTTTCTTCCATTAATTATTTAATATTGCTAATATTATTATTAGTATGTTCTGTTTTACATACATATTTATAATTTATATCATCGTTATTGATGTTATTTATAAACGCCGTATATTCTAAATATAAATATTTTCAAATACATGCTATAAAATGCACACACCAATGCAACAGGCATTATAAACAGTGTTGGATAAAATTTGAAGTTTTACAGATTACTTAAACATAAGTAAGTGTTTGTTATGCAGGGCGTTGTAGTTAATAAATAATTAATATAATAAAACTGCAATGGATTAATTAAGATAAGATGTTTATAGCAAATAATGATGTGTAAAAGGGAAATTGCTTTAGAATAAAATAATAAAAAACATTCAAATATTTATAAAACCTGCAAACGCAGCAGTATAGCTTCATAGAATGTAATGCAATATGTAATTCTAAAATATACATAATATATATATATATATATATATATATATATATATATATATATATATATATATATATATATATATATTAAACATTTCTAATTAAACATTTCACACATTTTTATTAATTTAATCACAAGCCTAGCAGGTATATAATATTATGTTCTGTTGAAATGGGGAAGACCGCGACTTGTCGGCACATTATGACGTTCTACACCTTACGCAAGTTACATCGTGCCCAGTTTGCTGTAAAAAATTGTTCTGCGGACAAGGCTGCAGTTGCTGTGTCGAGTCAACAAGACCTGGGATACGTCTCGGGTCTACAAATAATTGTTTGCACGTTACCGGTTCACCGTGATAACAAGTTACATGTGTAGGCTTTTGTATCGACAACATAGCGTAAATACCCGCCCCAATTTTAAGACGGATACAAAATATAAATATTATAATGACCTGTTCGCCCAATCGCACGAGCAACTGAACGGTTTTGTGTATTCAAATATTTGTTTCTACATCCTAAACATTGCATATAAAACAAGCAGCGTGTAGCTGAAATCACCCTAAATTATATCACATGAACGGAGGTCAACCACATCCCTGGTTAGTCATGCTATTGACTGAGCTTATATTCAGAGTTTTTGCAATTGAACCAGCCAGGGTTACTGCTGCCTGCTACTGACGTAATCACCAGTAGCGAACCCTGGTGCGCGATTATACCTGCGTGCATAAAACTCATATTTGTCTATTCCGTTTTGTAATGCAGTTTTAATAATTGTCATTTGACGAATCGATGTTTCCTACATGTACGTGGCAGTTGATTTTATATCTTAAATATCTTACATATATCTTCAAATCACAGAAGTGACATCAACACATCGTCGTGACGTCTGGCCCCGACGGCCCCTACTCGCGGTGTCCGAGTGTTCTCGCGCGAGTGCTAATTTGTCGCGTCCGATTACGACAAGCCTTTTTCGCTGGACATCTCCTAAACAAACAATTTAGTCGAGGCGACCGCCGACTGTGTCAGCTCTCACGGCGTGCGCAGTCGGCCGAACCAGGGGCTTTGTGCGGCGCTGAAAGACCGCGCGGCCGCCCGAAGACTTGTGGCGGGGAGACGGCGACGCAATTACCGTGCGAGCGGGCGACGGGTCATGTCCCTCGGGTAGTGCGACCACACCGCCCGGCGCGGGGCTTTGTCACCGGGGTGGCTCTTCGTGTCAGTCCGAGGAGGCGGGAGACGGGTCGGGTGAGACTGTAGTGGATGGAGGGAGAGAGGGAAATGGAGATTATTGATTTTCGGTATTAAGAGATAGAGTCATTGTAAAATGTATAGATGGGAGAGGAAGTGTGAGAGATTCAGGGAAAGAACAGAATGCGGGGGAGAGGGGAAGGGAGATAAGGGGGAGGGAACGAGGAAAGACGGTGGGACGAAAGTCTGTAGCGAGGGGGAAGGATGGAGGAAGGACGGACGGAAGGATGGGGATAACAAAAGACGAAAAGACGAAAGTGGGAGGGAGACACGTGGGAGATAATGGAGTGAAGATAAGAGTGTGTGTACGACAATATATTATATAATAGCAGTATAGTAGATATAAAAACATTATTATTATTATTATTATTATTATTACTATTAAACAATATGCATATTTACATAATACAATATGCTCAAACATGCGCGCACTCACACAGGCACATCTACATCCCACCTAACACACGCACCTGGAAGTTCACATATACCCACGGATACACGCACGCACGCACGCACGCACGCACGCACGCACGCACGCACGCACGCACGCACGTGCAAGTGCACTCGGTGCGTATATATAGTCGGTTTACCAAATTATGTTTGTATTACCAGAAAACATCCACCGAAATCCACTTGGCGTAACTTTGTCATTTCCACGAGTTGGTAAATGATCTGAAGTTTCACTATAATTAAGGGGTTACACGTAGTTCATGTCGCATGACTTATTTCCAAAGAAACATATAACTAACATATAAACCATTGGAGAAAAAAAAATATTGGGTGTTCTATTGATATATAATAAAAATACTTTTAATGCCATAAAGTTATTCTAAACATATTTAGAGATTATCGTAATTGACGCTTAACCCGATTTTCGGCCTATCCCGTCAAACTCATTATGATGGCGTTTTTACTCAATATTACGTCCCTCTATTATCAGGGAAACAGTCCTATATAGTGGAACATTGTTACTTTTGATGACAATAAGAAGTTATATGTCGCTGTCTGTCACCTTTTAGCTAATGAAATGTAAGGGCACGCGTTATTTGAGCTATGTTATGTATTTCCTTTGTACATTTCTTGCACTTTCTGCGCACCTTTAAAAATGTAGTGGATTAATCTAAGCAACAACATCGGACTAGGGAGACAACGAGGAACGGAAGAACGCGCGGAAAAGGGAAGATTGTGAAGAAGTCATTCTGACATGGCCAAAACACAAAACCACGAGACCGTATATGTCTTGGTGGCCAGCTTGCGAGGCCACTACCGCAGCGTCAGCCCACACTTAATACTGCACCGCGCGCGTCTGTCGTAGTCAGCAAGTGACACGCCTTGGCGGACGGATGAACAGAGTGAGACCCGCCGACCGCTCCTCGCGAAGAGATCAATGGACAGAACGCAACAGCTGCCGCAAATGTTGTAACGCGAAACTATTATCATATTTTTACGGCTGCCTTTTGATGGCTTCGACATGTTCGCATTCTGCCAGACCAACAACTCAACGTTTATGCGGAAGATTATTCATAAATCACAGGCGCGTGTCTCTCGCCGAAGACAGTTTGATTGTCGGCGAATATGAAATGTCATAACGCGCGCGTCACGCAAACACACGCCGCTATATATACTTTCCGCAACAGACGAGCTTTCGGCGCGATACAGATTTGTGGCGATTTGTCGTTTTCCGCAAGCGAATAACCGCGACCGATTACTCACAA
>OZ024854.1:65986257-65991257 GCA_964017155.1 Oasisia sp. SBJ-2009
CGCGCATGCCACACACACGCACGCACGCATGCCACACACACGCACGCATGCACGCGCGCGCGCACCCCCTACACACAAATAAATGCACTCATAAATAAATGTTTTGTGTTTCGTGTTAAACGTTACGGTTTTTCGATATTGATCTACAATAAACGAGTCGCTATGCTGCAGCAAAAAACGTATACAAACGACGGCAAAACAGATGCTACTATACAAAACAGTTGAGCGGAATAAATTCTTAAATGTGCAGAACATAAACCACGGCGACAAAGCAAACGAACTCGCTGCACTGTCACCGTCCGTTGAAATTTATTTTGTCGCGTGACTGTTTTTTTATTAATTCACATCTAAGTGCTGTTTTCCTCTCGACAGCAGAAAGCACACACTCGTTGAGAGGGCTGTTGTATGATTGCATGGTACATGAACAGCCTGTTAAAAAACTAATACAAATATACAATGGCCGTGTCAGTGTTTTTACGGTTATTGACATTGTTTTAGTAGTTATGTTGGCACAGTAAATCATGCCTGTAAATGTAATCGAACCTCGGCAGTAACGTTTAAAATAGTTATATTCGTAAACATTTCCCGTTGTTGCAGTATAGGATCTGTTTTGCACTGGTGAATAGATTCCCTTGTAAATGGACGATCCAATTACCACGGGGGGTTATTTACAATCTCATTTCACACCAATAACTGAGAACACAAAATATTCGTCGTTGATTTTGATTAAAACATATTTCCCATGTCTAACTTTGTATTTGCTAAATAATGATTCGTATTTTATTACAACAACAAATTTTTTCGCTGACCAGCATCGAATGAATTTCCGTGTAATTATATTACAATTAAATGTTGTTTTCGAAACAACGTGGGGGATGTTACCATGCAGTTATAAAACTCTCGCAAGTAAGTGAAGTGAAAATTGAACTAAAAACATACTATATTACTGTATCTACCTAATAGTATGCTGAGATTATAAAATATTTAGTTAATAAAAAACCTTTGACTTTTCTACTTTGAAACCACAGGTACCGTTTTTTTAGTAGCAATTTCTTATTTCTTCAGAGTTCCGTTTTATCTTATCATTTAAATGACAACATTCGTCCAATGAATCTCCATTAGTTGACACGGCAAATGGCAGATATATCAGTTAAATATTTGTTTCCCAGGATCCACGAGGATTCCCGATAAAACAAAATTCACAACATGTCGAGCCGATGAGAACCGCAGCGTGTTTTCTGAAGGGGTAATTGATTGGTCCCCGCTGGAATTCACCCCCCGCGCGGGCGAATATGTCCGGCGAATCGTGAAACATCATAATTATGAGTATAACTCGCCGCGGTACACGACGCGCTCCAAAAGCGGCCGCTGGGAACAACACAAAGTGGCCGGACCGGACAAGTTGCGAAGCTGCGACCGCCGAAGTGTCGCGCTTTGAAGCGGGGAATTCGTCACGGATGACCGCGCCCACACCTCGGGTGTCCGGCCGCTCACTTTCCCATGGCCGGAGCAGCGCACCTGTGCCCGACCGCAGCTCGGCGAATCCGGGCGTTAATTGCTTTTTTCAAGCGGCGAAGTCGCGCCGCGCGAGCTGCCCGAGCGATAATAGGACGACAAAACGTGGGGACCAGTTGATTGCGCGCTTTATGCACGTGCGCAGCGCGCGGCCATCATCTCATTAGGCGTTCAATGGCGGCGCGCTCGTTAATTATACGCCGTCTAATTACGGAATGTGGCAAGAAACATCACTTAACAGGGATTGCCGGGCGCCGATAATGAAATGATTACGCGATTGTTCTGCGGCGTTAAGAGCCGAGCCCCATCAAACAGACGGCCCGGTGCCGTACTGTCCGTGGCCTGGCAAGCGTTCAGATGCAATTCTAGTTCGTTATGCACGCCTCTTGCACAAGCGGTCGCATCGTGGCGCTTCAAGTATTACTCGTTTCCAGTAAGCCATGGTCATACCCTTCCTGAAAGATCCGCCCAATAAACAGATTGTGAAATACACCACAGTATAATGTACAAAACAGTGAGCTCTTCAACATATTTATTTACAAAAAGTATATATATATATATATATATATATATAATTATACATATATATATATATACATATATATATATATATATATATATATATATATATATATATATATACTATACTATACTATACTATACTATACTATACTATACTATACTATACTATACTATACTATACTATACTATACTATACTATACTATACTATACTATACTATACTATACTATACTATACTATACTATACTATACTATACTATACTATACTATACTATACTATACTATACTATACTATACTATACTATACTATACTATACTATACTATACTATACTATACTATACTATACTATACTATACTATACTATACTATACTATACTATACTATACTATACTATACTATACTATACTATACTATACTATACTATACTATACTATACTATACTATACTATACTATATATATATATATATATATATATATATATATATATATATATATATATATATATATATATATATATATATATATATATATATATATATATATATATATATATATATATATATATATATATATATATACTAAATTAAATTAGTATTACAAATATACTGCTAGTCTAATTTACAATAATTAATATATTAATTTAATATATATTTATTATGTATATATACATATATTGTTTTTTATTAAAATAATATTAATTTTAGCTTACTTAATTTGGGTAAGCGTAGACTATTTCAGTTACGGTGTCTGCGTCTGGTATTAGCATTATGCTAATCATTCGTGCTGTTGATTCCAGAAGCACGCAGTGTTTTATTGGGATTATTCTATCTCCGTCGCTGTCATTCATTGCAAGCATTCCAAAATAAATCTAAACACATTTGCATACATTTCATTGTCATGTTGTATTGCAGTCCGTTTCATTACATTTCTCTTATTGTTATAATTTTAATGAATAAACTGAAGATGAAGTTAACATACATTTATCGTATCAGCTTCCAGATTAGAATATCAAAGTTCTTTCGATGCGCCGTGTCTGGTGCAAGCGTTGTTGATGACGTTGCTCCAAATCGCGAAGTCGTTGATGGTTTGCAGCAATTCTGTTGTGCCCCGTTCCACAACACTACGACAGGCTGTCTATTCTTGGTATAATCTGGCTTTCTTTAAATGGTTTCCTACAATTGAATCCTGTTGGTACTACTAATATGTTCTCCCAATCTTTATCTCATTATAAGGCCTCATTATAGACTATAAAGCTTTGGTTGTTGCGTTCTAGTTTTGCTAATAATATGTTGTTTTGATTTTGCTGACCCGAAGAAACTATTTTATGTTTAAAAAAGCGAACATCACCCATAGACTACTGTCAATGACTGTCAGAGGTATACACATATGGAACGGTCTTGCAAGTGACATAACCCAGTTGCCAAGTTTGCAACAATTTAAGAAAAGATTAAAGTCGACGTTACTTTCTTCGTATTTATGCATAATATATTTTGATAAAAAAAATTGTATTTGTATTAAATCTTATAACTTTTACTATAACTACTACACATTTTAGTTGAAAAGGGCATAGCGCCTTACAAGTCATATGACTTCTGCTATGTTCCTTTAACAACAGCAACGGTATTATATTGTACTGTCGTTACCATTATGTATTATATTATTTTCCCATAATATATTGTATATTCTTGTGTTGTTGTTGTTAAATAAACTTTCATTCATTTTGTTGTTTTTCTCTTCCGTTCAGGGCATTCGCAGTGGTCTTCTTAAAAACCGTAACATTATAGTCGAGGTTTACATCGATGAATTTTTGTTGTTGTAATTGAGTTAGAATCGTTTCAATGTCGAATTGTTTTACAATTACAAAATATCGTCCGTTTGTCGCACGTATAAAACACGATGGGGCGAATTAATCATGGTTAAAATGCGATTATTAACTTAAACAAACATTTTTCTTGCAAGTAAGTCAATAACGCGAAGTCAAGTGTAGTACGTCATCCATTTCTGCTACAATCCCCCGTCGTTCCTCCCTACCACCCACGCTGTTTCCGTCATTTATTCCATCTGATAGGCTGCCGTCAATTCGGCGCTATAAACCTATCGCCGAGGGAAGTCATCCCTCTCAAATTGACACCAGAGAAAGGGGATAAGGAACTGTGACAACGACAGATGGAAGCGGGGATATGCGAAAACCCGGGCATTGTTTTCCCTCCATTTACATAAACAACGACGAGCCGACAGATTAGCGTCGCGGCTAATGAAGTAGACGACACACGTTGATGTCGTGCGACCATTGAGCACGGCAAGCATCGCACGCCCGCTCTCAATGCGCGTATTAACGCATCAATTTCACGCCGAAAGCATATCGGGAAGATCGGCTTTCATGCGACCTCGAGAAATCACATTGGCGCAATCACATCCATCGATTGCGCGTGTCACTGGAAATCCGCGTTAGGCGCCGAGAAACAATGCGAGACGGCGCCGTATTCCCCCGTCGGAGCTCGCCCATTCAGCGGCGGGTTTGTCGCCGGCGCATCGGCGTTGACGCTTCGCATCGTCAGCTCAGCAAACAATGCTTCTCGGCTCCGGCGAATCTCGCCCGACTCAACGCGCCGCGCCGAAACAGAAGCGGCCAGCACGTGCGTTACTTGCCCGACCCGTGTCTAATTGCCCAAATGCCGTCGGAATTAATAGCGCGTACGAAAACGATCAACTTGTCAATTCGTCGCGACGAGTAGTCAATTTGTCTCGCGCGTGTCAAGAGTCGGGCGAAGCGACGAATGCGTCGCATCGACGACAGGAGAGTGTCGCGAGTGTCGGCCCTCGAGTGACAGCGCGCGACGCTGGACTTCCTGGATGGGTCCACGTTGCGTGGCGATATTAACCCGTTTAGCTGGCGAGTGCGGCGTTCAAGAGACCGCGCGCTTCGCCCGAAGACGAGTTATATCGCAATCGACCTTGTCAC
>OZ024854.1:65996257-66018757 GCA_964017155.1 Oasisia sp. SBJ-2009
ATAAGGCCACAATAATCTTCCGCCACAAGGACCTGTCCTTGGCTGAGGCCTGAGCTTCTCCCCACGACAGCCCCATCTCTCTCAGCTCGGCCATCACTGTTTGGCGCCACGTCATCTTTGGCCGTCCTCGCTTCCTTTTTCCAGGTGGTGTCCATCTCAGTGCCACTTTGGGGATGCTGTCTCCGGGCATTCGCAGGACGTGTCCTAGCCATCTCAGCCGCCTGCGTTTCATTTCTAGGACAGCACTGTTGCAGCCCGTCTTCTTATGCAGGGCCACGTTGGAGATCTTATTGGGCCAGAATATTCGGCAGATCTTTCTGAGACATCCATTGTGGAACCGTGTTATTTACTTATTGTTTATTTGACATGTGCCAGTTTTCATGGCTAATTAAATTATATTTGATAGTATATATATATATATATATATATATATATATATATATATATATATCCAACTGACTGCGTTGTCAAATTCTGAGCCAACGCCACCAGCACCACATTTGACAATATATATATATATATATATATATATATATATATATATATATATATATATATATATATATATATATATATATATACTATCAAATATAATTTCATTAGCCATGAAAACTGGCACATGTCAAATAAACAATAAGTAAATAACACGGTTCCACAATGGATGTCTCAGAAAGATCTGCCGAATATTCTGGCCCAATAAGATCTCCAATATATATATATATATATATATATATATATATATATATATATATATATATATATATATATATATATATATATATATATATATATATATATATATAAATATATATATATATATATATATATATATATATATATATATATATATATATATATTGTCAAATGTGGTGCTGGTGGCGTTGGCTCAGAATTTGACAACGCAGTCAGTTGGACGTGTAATATAGATTGACGAATTTAGAATAATAAAACTACCAATTAACCTATATCAGTCTGTCTCAAAATCCTAAGGTCATGCGGTATATAAATTAGTATCTTATTATCATTATAGCTCAGTAAATATTTAAGATAATTATCAAATAAATATAACTGTCACAACTGTTGTCAAACTAACACATATTCAAACAGTGATATCACAAATAATACAATTTTCAACATTACTAAAACACTATAAAAAAATTGTATATTTAAAAGTATAGTCAGCATACTGTATCGCAATAGTATAGCAATAGTAATACAGGCATGGTAATAGTAAACGAATCCTCAGTATCGCCTCCCCGACACGGGTACATCGATTGCGCCTGCAGTGTTCGACAACAAATCGGTTTACGGTGAGCCGACAACTTAGACCGGCTTAACTCCTAACGTGTTGTTCCAACTCGCATGCAACAGTGTTTAATCGCGTGTAACGAAATGTTCAATCGGCTTAGCGCAGCTTTGAACAAATGTACTTATCGTGTTCACGGAAAGCGGTCCTTGCGCCGGGCGGAAACGCGAAACCGTGTAACTTTTTGAAACCTCAACGGCGCGGTAATATTACCCGTGTCGCGCGTCTGTGAAGCGCCCAGAGGGTAAGTTAGATCGACCGACTCGTTGTCGCCTCTCGGTGACTGGCTGTCTGCGCGACTTGACGCAGGAGTTAATCGAAGCGGCCACAAGAAACGGTCGTTCGCATACCCGAGGCGACAACGATACCCGTGACAAGCAGAAGTGCGGTTTCTGCTTTTTCCGGGTATTAGCCTCTTGCTGCACGACGCACGCGAGGGATAAAACCACTGCAGACGCAGGTGACGTGATCACGTGTTCGCGTCGCAGTCCAACATCTCACGTGTGGTGTTTTACCTGACTCCGTGCTAATTTTATTTTACAACTTATAGATCAACGAAACTGTTATGGACACTAGCTAAAAAGTGCAACAATGTGTGGCTTTTTGTGTGACATAAATGGACCATACGATATTTTTTACTGAAAAGTCGTTTTAGTTCATACTTCTCGCGGAGTGTGGGATAGCCGCTCACGCAGTGAATCGATTGGCGCTGTGGTCGTATGAAAAACAGTGCTGCGACCTACACGATCTTTATGGCAAATTTGACGTCGACTATGCAAAGACAAAGGTAACATGAAACAGTCGTGAGAGAACTCGCAGAGCGTCGCGGACAATGGCATGTAGCTATACATAACGGTCGGTAGAACGAAGTTCCTTATGTCCTTATCATTGCAGTAGAGCCAGACGTTCGGAAAAGTCCGGAACTCAAGAAACGGTTTTAGGGACCTGTCCACCGCAGATACCGTATTAGGGTTCATTGCAAACATTTAGGGGCCTATAAGAAATTCATTTGCAAATTTTCCCATCGTTAACTTTATCAATTGCTAAAAAAATTGAAAACTACTTTTATATCACATGTAGGTCATGTGACCACTCTATTTCTGTAGTCGTTGTCTGAAATATATTAACTACACACGTGTACACACTACATTTAGTCAGTACGATGATTATGACTCAGTCACTAGCTTGCACAATTCACTTACCACTGACTTTGCAAATATCACAAATTCCACTCATCGTGGTACATAGTAGCATAATCGAATAGGAACATTTAATGATATAGTTAATTTGAGGATACACACACAAATCAGTTGATATTTAGTAAGGGGTTTCATAGAAGGACAGGATAGAAAAGATTTATGAAGGCATGCCTTCTATCACACATTCTATAAACATTTACCGCAATGGAATGATTACATGTAGATTGGTTGAATGCTATTTTACTTTTCTTTTTGTAACAGTACCTTCGAAATAGGTAACCTGGATTTATGTTGGTAATGCTTTTATTATTATTATATTACAATTATTATTATTATTACACTGGATAAGGGTCTACAGGCAAATCGCATGAGGTATTAGAGGAACCAGGGGAACAACGAAATAAGAGTTTATCCCCGATGCTACACGGTGTCAACGTACACGTTTTCTTATAAAAACGTAACGTTAATACAACTGTAAATCACGACTGTGTGAATATACTGATTCAAATGTAACGTTACTGATCATATTAGTATTCTCGAAAAGGTTGCATTTTCCTGCATTTGGGAGAACAGCATAAGCTATGTGTCTCAACAGAATTATATATATATATATATATATATATATATATATATATATATATATATATATATATATATATATATACAGTATATATATATATACAGTATACAGTATATATATATATATATATATATATATATATATACAGTATATATATATATATATATATATATATATATATATATATATATATATATATATATATATACAGTATACAGTATACAGTATACAGTATATATATATATATATATATATATATATATATATATATATACATATTGTCCATATATAACCGGATAACGCAGAATACCTTCCAATTTACCATGGACAATCACGTGTGTTCCACGCCATCTAGCCTTTCTATCTGTTAAATTTCAGCTGAAACAAAAATACTGGACAATATAAGTTATATTCATTAAAATATAATCACCCTAGATATTTAATAAATATATATTGAATGCGTGTTTACATAAATATTAATAACAACAAAACGTTCACCAGAAAATAATGTATACATACTGCATTTAACGACCTTAATATACTTGCTAATGTATTGCAATATTGCTGGATTTAATGTGTGTATTAAAACTGTTATCATTTTTGTATTTCGGTAGTATAGGTGTAAACTATGTTTATTTGTAGATGTTATTTCATCTTATTATTAAATAGTAAACACAAGTTAATAACGGATGTGAACCTGGGTAAGTGCACAATCCTGGAATTATACTTTGAAGATGACCAAGCAAACACAGTTGTCGCCCTCGTCATCTGACCGGTACAAACAGCACGAAGTCGAGCCCACAATAGATTTGACGAACTTCCTGTTAAAGTTGCAGTTATAATAAAAAAAACTGTTTTGAGAAGAGTTTTATCGGTGATTCGTAATCATACAATAAGTCTTAGAAAAAGATTTCTCTCACAAGTGCAATTTCTTTTGTCTGAGCAGCGAACTATTTAGGAAAGATAGGCACGGAACAGGGCCTTGGAAACACCGGCGTCTCCCCCTATAAACCCAAAGATCCACGGGGGTCTGAGCACGACGTAAATTCGCATCGCTGCTGTTGGAATTCCTCTGTTGAGACGTTTCAAGCTCGGCTGAGTTTCATTGCTGCTCAGTTTGAAGCTCAATTATAGATTATGATAGACTTTGTTGGTGTGTGAGAAAATGCACGGCACATGTCACGCTTGCAGAGAAACACAGGTAGCATTTATAGTGTGTAATTATTAGACATTAATTGCGGGGAAATGTAGCCACTTGACTGGGGTGTATACGACTTGAACAGATTTGTATGCAGACTTACCGCGGATACGTAAGTCCTGGTATATGTGTACGTGCGTGCGTGCGTGCGTTTGTGTGTGTGTGTGCGTGCGTGCGTTCGTGCGTGCGTGTGCGTGTGTATGTGTGTGTGTGTTTGTGAAAAGTGCACTTTCCTATGAAGTATACATTGTACAGTGTTGCATATTGGCGAGATAATTACAGAACACTCTTTTCAAAATCAATAATACATCATTAAACAACAAGCATTTTTGTTAGTTGGACAATCGGATATGACCATTGTTCGTGATCTTCGCACTTGATTGCCGCTGACTTAATATGAAATGACTTTGAGATTTTCATCAGATTTTCATCGGTATAATCGTTTGTGGGGTTCAGAAAAAGTGTCCCTGTGTGACAAAGCCAACAACTGATGGGATATATATATATATATATATATATATATATATAGAGAGAGAGAGAGAGAGAGAGAGAGAGATCTGTAGAAATATCCCTTACATCGTCTTCATGACTCCAGCATAGACGTGGTGAGTCAATAGTAGCGGAGTGAGGAAACAGTCGCTTGGTGGCGCTACCTCGCGTCACGACTACAAAAAAGTGCTGCCATCTTACGACAAAGGGGGAATGATGTGATTCAATCGTTTCGCCATAATATCTAATACAGGTCTTGAACGCATTGTAAATACCACTTGTATCTTGCCGTTTCTCTTTATACAACGTAAATGTCAACATCTGGTTATGTTTCACATTTACAAACACCACCAATGACCACAGAAGCCCCACACATGTAAACATAATGGAGGTTACTGTCAGTTTGTCGTTTTAAATTGTTTACACCCTCTCCAAGATTCCGATTGCTCGGGACGAATTTCCAAAAATCGAAATCTAGAAGACATCTAAATGGGCCCGGTGGATCACACATATAAAATGTCAGAACCACACATTATGTGAAACTCGCCGAGATATGGGTCGAGACGCATACTAGCAAACAAAATGTACATTCAGATCAGTTATTGTGTAATTATAATATATATATATATATATATATATATATATATATATATAATTTTGATTTGTGCAAAACAGACACACACGTCTCTAAATATTCGGGGGCTTAGTCCACCCAAATCCACCCACCCCCAGGATACAACGTCTACATGCGTAGAACAAACAATCGTGGTCCGGGCCTCTCATGGGAGAAGACGATGATAGACATTTCGTATATGCTGACATTTATTTTATGAACATTTATACAACTAATCGAGTGTGTAAACAAATCAAATATGCAAGATCTTGCACGTTTGCACGTAATTGTAGAAATGTGCATGCATACAGTTTTGATCATCTCTGATACTGTGCCAAATTCATAACGCACCTGACTGCATACAACGCCACCGAGCGGTTGAATTGTATCAGTAGGATAGTTGTTACTATCTACACACACGCAAGCACACACGCACGCAAGCACGGCGTACGCATGCACACACATAGTGACATTCATAAATCTTTGCTGAAAAACAATAGATAATGTATATTATTGATATTAGTTTACCAGTTCTTTCAGCCTTAAACAGTACCAACTGTCTAGGTTTACGTAAAGTCGTCCATATAACCAGTGTATTTAGACGTATAATTACATAGAGACAATTACCTGGTTATTTTACATCGGGTTTACCTGTGTACGTATTGAACAATACACGCCAGGTAGCAACAGGTGACACCACTCGTCGACAAACCGGAACTGAACTCGTGACTTGGTCGGTTAGATGTTAACTGTACTACACACATTACACCTTATGTCCGTGCGTCGTGTTAAACGTTCGCACTGCCACACGTCATAGAGGTCAACGTTTAGTTTGATACTAATACAATTATAAAATGCCTTGTTCCAATAAACATTCTTATTTCTGTTACCTATTTTGATAATCGATGTATTATTGAAAGTTAGCGCGAAGGTGAGCTAGCCTTCCCGCTGTATTGAGTTGCGTTTAAATATCACATTGTGAGATGTCTAAGGCTAACCTTACGATATCAAGCACGCCACGACTCACTTTGGAAGGCTCCTGGATTTATTTTGGTCTTGGAAAACGTGACTGTGGTGATAACAACAGCACTGGAATAACCAAGAGGACCGGTGGGAACTGTTCACTGCTGTGTAGACATTTATGTGTGACATTGTGTAGAACCCTGGCCCACCTCGATTTTAACATCATAACTGTTGTGCACAAATGAGTTTATTTCACTACTCGGTTTCAGGTATTTAGTGTCCCAAATAGCGCTCACTCACGTTTGAACCAGTCGGGGCCACTGTAGTCGTAGGTTACTGCCCACCGCACTTGAAACAAGTATTACTGTTAATAAGTCACATGCATGTTAACTCAAAACGGAGCTATAATTGTGCCTCAATATTGCCTTAAAATAAATTGATATGATATAACAATATGTTATATCAAGAACAAAGTATAATTAAAGCACAAACAAAGAGGAATCCAATCTGTTCGACTGTTGGACAAGCGACTGGTGTTGTCGGCTCCGGGCTGTGTTTGATTGGTGTGATCGGCCCCGGGCTGTGTTTGACTGGAACGATCGGCCCCGGGCTGTGTTTGATTGGAGCGATCGGCCCCGGGCTGTTAAACCTCGTCGAGGTTGTATTCATCTTCTTGGTTCTAAAGTAGATCTGTATTTTATATGAATTATTAATGTTAAACGAATAGAATGATATTGTATTATTGTCGTATATCTATTGATGTCAAAGTGTTTAAAACAACAGGCTTAGGTTACGTCAACATCTTACTACTTCACCTAACTTCTAATAACATCAACTTTTTTTCAGTCATATCCACTAATACAACATTTGATATTCTTAGTAAAAAATGTGTAATACATGTCACATATACAATTACAATACCGCAACAAATACACCTGTAGACAAATCGGTTTGTACTTTAGTCGCCAGATGGCGACGGATTATATATCAGCAACAAACAACACGCGTGATGGCAGCACTAGACTGTGACATCACTACAAAATAGAAATACTAGTTCGGATGCGTGACTGCGCGCATGTATGACCCCGCGATTGTGTCACCCACGGGAAACAAAAATAGCAACAACCGTCCAATCTATTGTCATCCAATGGAGGTAGTATCACGTGACAAACATACGGTCCGCATTTGTATTCATAATTATGGTCACGTGGCTCACACAAATTCAAAGCCACGTCAACAGGTGCGTCCAACTGAAATGACGTCACACCGCGTGATAACCGCGTGCACTTGTTTCACGTGACTTGTATAGCCGGACGGAACGGTCAAGAATTGTAACTCTGGGGCTGGACCACGTGTCACACGTCGGCAGTAAGCCGATGGAGCGAGTAGATAGTCTTCATATGAGACGTTGCCAACTCAAGCGTACGACAACCTACCACACAGGTCGTGGTGATTAACTCGCTGAATGCGACGGTTTTATCAGAACATCGGTAAATTGTCGTACTGTTGTCCCGCCTGGCGACTTGCCAGGCGGGACTTCGTAATGCGGTGAAGGCGGAGATAATACAACCAAACAAAACCAGACACCGTATGCATCTATGTTTGATATACAGTTAAATGGTTTAATGGTTTCACTTAATCACAATTGTCCACATCACATATTAAATGAGAAATGCAACACCAGATGGCCTAAGCCTTTTCTATGGGCTGCCATTACAACGTTTCCTTCATTTCCAAACAAATTTGAATACATATGTTATCGACAATTTGACAGCATATTTATCCTCCACTTGCCATGTAAAATTCGTGACATTCTAATACCTCAGATTACCACAAAACACTTTAAAACCTGACACCCCTTCATTCCAGCTAGAATCAGACAGTGACCTGTCATGTTGACAGCACCAATCTAAATGACACATGTATCAATCAATACGCAAAAAACACTGACAGTCATCTATTGTAGTTTGAGTGCTGTTATGCCACTTTGCACAAACACATCATTTCTACTCAGTCCACACTGCGTATATCTTCCCAGCGTGGCAGAAGAAGACGATACACATTTCTTGATTACTGAGATTAATTATTGTATTACTATTTTATACAATTAATTGAGAGGGTAACAACAGTAAATAGGCAAAACGGTGCACGTTTGTGTAGAATCGTAAAACTGTCACATATCATATTCCGTGGACACCTCTCTAACTGTGTCAAGTGCATAGTGCATGCAATGTCACCTCGTGCCTGGCAACACATCGTGTTGACATTTGTCGGTAGTTACATTCAACAAATCTTACTAAAAATTGATCGACAGCATATTATAATAATGTTGTATTAACAGGAACCACAATGTGTCAACGTTCTTGGTTTACAACAGGCGATAATATCATAAGTGTACTCAAACCACGATAGATACAACTCATCGAGACGACATCGAGAACAAACACACTTACAGTGGGTGGATACGGCCAGACCAGATAAGATATCAAAGAAAAAACAAGCGGTGTTTATTTAAATGATAAGTAACATATAATGTTATTGTTGTATTTAAACAATTCACATCTTATCTGGCTTGATACAGTTCACGTTTGAGATGTGCAAAACACATCGCATCTTATGTCCGTGCGTCGTGTTGAATGTTCGCATTGTCACACGTCATAGAGGTCAACATTAAACATGTAATGGGACGACAGTTTCACTTTTAATTCACTTTTCCACTGTGACCACGTGTCAGTGATGGGATCATACTGCTCGATGACGGACGTCTGTGGGTTGGGACCTCCTCCACCTCCGGACACCAGGATGCACCCGCGCCACACGACTGCCGGCGCGTTGCCGTGCCTTTCTCTTGGCTGGCTCAGTCTTGTCCATATGTCCGTTGCAGGGATGTATTTGAGACACGTGCGGCTGTGGCCTCCCACCACATACATAATGTCGTTTAACGTGACGGCTACACCGAGGTTGCACGCTTCAGGTGAGTCTGACCGAGTGTTCCACTGACCCCGGGTCGTGTCCAGCACCTGCGTGCAGCATAAGACCACGCCCTGCGCATTCTTCCCACCGAACACGAGCACTTTGTTGCCGTACGTGGTAACCATGGCCCCGTACACCGCCCGCGGCAGGTCGGGCATGGCCGACCACTGCCGCCGCTTCACGTTGAAACATTCAACTGATGCGAGCACTTTGTTGCCAACACCCTTCCCACCCACCACATAGACACTGTCACTAAGCGAGACACTGCGGTGGTAACACCGAGCAGTGACAAGTGGTGGCATCGCCTCCCACTTCGTCGTGGCCAAGTCACACAGCCAGCATTGGTTCAGCGCCACGCCTCCCTTGACGCCGCCGGTCAGCAGCAGGGATCTACCCAGGTAACATACGCTGTACAACCCGCCGACCGACGGGGGCATTTCCGTCAATGTCTCCCAACAACTAGTGTCTTCATTGTAGTACTGGCAGACCTTGTTATCCACAAATGGACATTTCTCTGAAGAAGTCAGCCCGCCAGCCACCACGAGACGATGCTTCACGTGGAAGTGAGTTCTTGGCTGTGTGCGGCAACTACTCACTTCGTGTTGGTGCGCGGGATCAGCCTGGAAACTAAGAGCCTCGTTTAGGTATTGAACACATGTGGGTGACAAAAGTTGACACGTGTTCTTCATGTGACACAGGTACTTGCTTGAGCAGTAGGGTAGGCGGATCCTTTCCATGACTGCTTCAAAGGACGACGTCCTGTTGTTAACATCATGACCCACCCAGTCCAGCACGCCCTCTACAACAACGTCCTCGTCATCAACTCGGATGTCGTCGTCTTTGATTACGTCGACCAACTCGCTGCAAGACATCTCCTTGAACTGGTCGCTAAAAGCAAACGCTTTGAACTCGGCCAGCATCAGTCCTTTGGCTTTCCTCAGCAATTTGTGCAGTTGGTACAATTCGGACAATCTCCAGAACCTGACACAGTTGGTTATGTCGACTTGTGTCAGCATGAAATCTTCACAACGAGCTTTCAGGGCATCCAGTTGCAAGACATCGCATGCCTTGAACAAACTCTCTACGTTGTCATCAGTCAACTCAATTTCCTCGGTGTACATGTAGTCGATTATATTGGCTAATATGTCCGGTTCCATTGTAAGTTGGACTGGGTCCGACGACTTTTCTTGCAGACTGCACCTGAACATCGCCTGGAAGTATTCACTTCCCACCACCAGAACGACGCGATGACAGTGGATCTGGACACCACCCGACTGCAAAATGACATCGGTGTACTCGTTGTTCTGACGTTGCTTTTTTACAGCCTTCATGAAACCATTCTGGTATGTCTTGTCGACAAACCGTTCGACCTTCTTGGATGCAGTCGCTACAACAAACAATTACAAGAATAAGAATACATTATTTTACAATCATATACAGAGAACGCAATTAAAAAGCAGAACAACTGAATTTGTAGATATATCACTACATTATAACTAAGCATGTTGTGCAAAAGAACGCATGCACTTATAAAAAAAGTATATGTATCTTGTTCGTGTACACACATCACACACAGGCCAATATATATATATATATATATGGATACACATGCGCACACACGCGCGCATGCACGTACAAACGCACACAAGTTCGTTCATATACATGCCAACACAGATCATCTTTACCCACTGAAGACCGACCACAACCATAAGAACGCGCGCGCGCGCGCACGTACGCACGCACGCCAACTGGAGCGTACTAATAACCTGTGTGACAATTGTAAATTGTACATTTCCATAGGCGCCTCCTTAAAGGTACTCAATCCACTCGTTTGCTAATCGCCAAACCGGTTCTTTTACTACCAGATGTGTAATGTGTTAATAGTTTAACTAGTATGCAGTCAGTTAATTTTTTAAATGCGTACTTGTCATTTTATAATTGTAAAAAAAGAATCGCCGTTACATCGGGTATAACTGGCGAAACAATCAGCAGCTGCCGACGCCCTGTGCTGTTTGGGTCACGTGTTTTATGCGAGATCGACTTACTACGGCACCACAATAACAAATCGCACGTGCTTTGGCGCGAGATTGCAAGTCAACTCAAAGGCAGTGATTCTTCTATGAAGGTACGCATTAAGTGCATTAACGCAGTCAGCAACAAGAGCGAGTAGTCGGGGGATAATTCACTCTTGTGAACGTTGACTCGACGCGGATTCTCTAACTTGTAAGATTATAATAAATATAAGTCTGACAGTGTCACTGACAAGGTCAAGGCAAGCCAGTTTGAGTTGACAGTCACCATCGATATCGCTCAGGCTCAGCATCACAATCTGTGTTGATATGTACCGGTATTGTATTTGATTACGCAGGATCTTGTTAATAAACTTAGTAATTGCGAAAGTACGTATCCAGAGAGAATAGATGACGTGAGGGACGAAATTAAAAATAAAATTGACATGGGGGACTGGTAATACTAATAGGCTCTTGTCGGTCGGGCAAGAAACGTTGTATTTTTAGGGGGAGCATCCGTTATCTCGTGTAACAGAACGTCAAACGGAGAATTATATTATATTTCACAATTATTAAAACAGTGTTTTGCGACTCACATTTCAGTACTATTACTGAATGTTGTTGATTTATATTATATGTTATGCAAAATAATTTAAATTTTTATAACAGCGATGATTGATGGTGATGATTTTTTTCAATAAAACATAAACATGAAAATAAAATGTTAATTCAGTAGGTGTACATTATATCATGCAACTATTAAAGATATACTCAACTGTCTTAGGAATAACAGTGAAATGACTGGTAGTATTGATAATAGTAGTACATCATATGATGATATTTATGTTACAGAGGAGGAGGTGGAAAGTGCCATTAAGGACCTTGAGAGTAAAAAATCATGTGGTGCTGATGGTATATATGCTGAACATCTTAAGGCATCCAGGCATTTATTGTTGCTTAACATGTTTATTTGTTCATGGAATTCTTCCAGATTCCATGATATCTGTCATTTTGATACCGGTTATCAAGGACAAAGCTGTTAAAATTACTTCAAAGGATAATTACCGACCTATCGCTCTTGCCAGTTTAGTCAGTAAAGTTGTTGAGATCATCATTTTGCACAGATTATCAGGATACCTTTTGACCAATCCAAATCAATTTGGATTTAAAAAGAAACTTGGTACTGATCAGTGCATTTATGTTCTAAAAGAAATAATTGATATGTACAGAGTTTTAAATGGTAGTGTCTTTATTTGTTTTTTAGATGCCAGTAAGGCTTTTGATAGAGTGAATCATTCACTTCTCTTTGATAAGCTGTTGAGGCGAGGTGTTCCTGGCTACATTGTTAGGCTTCTCGTGTTCTGGTATACAAATCAGAAAATGTGTGTTAGATGGGGTAATGTATACTCAGATTATTTTGGTGTTTCGAATGGTGTTAGACAAGGTGGTATTTTGTCACCTTTTCTTTTCAATTTATATATGGATGATCTAAGTGATAGACTAAACAAATTGAAGATCGGGTGTTGTATAAATGGAATTGTGGTAAACCATATTATGTATGCAGATGATCTGGTTTTGATAGCGCCATCTGTTGCTGGCATGAATAAGATACTTAAATTGTGTGAAGGTTTTGGTTCCCAGCACGATATAAAATACAACCCAATGAAAAGTTGTAGTATGTCCTTTAGATCAAAACTTCTCAAAGGAGTAACTTTACCCAAGTTTGTCTTGAATGGTGAATATATTGATGAGGTTGAGCAGTCCAAGTACCTTGGGCACATTTTCACAAATGACCTAACTGACAATGCAGACATTGCAAGACAGTGTCGACAGCTCTATGCTCAGGGCAATATGATTCTGCGTAAATTTCATATGTGTACTCCAGATGTGAAATTGACTCTATTTCGCACTTATTGTACCCCAAAGTAGTTGAAAGTACACATCACAGCTATGGTGGAGCTATAGAAAAGCCACAATCAACAAACTATATACCCCATATCACAATATTTTGAAGATGTTTCTTGGGTTATCTAAATTTGAAAGCACAAGTATGTTATGTACCTATGTAAATGTCCAATGCTGTCAGTCTGCTATAAGGAGCTTGGTGTACCGCTTTTTGCTTCGTTTGGACAGCTCTGACAATGTCCTTGTACAGTCCATTCTCAGATCTAGTCTGAACTTTGTCTCTAGAATCAGAGTACACTGGATGAATATGCTTTACACAACCAACTTTGTTTAGCGATCTGGGCTGAGAGCCCTGTGCTACTGTCTGTTGCTATGGACCACAGTATTACTTGTATATGCCTATTTTATGTATACTGAAGAGTCTGGAATAAAGTTATTGTATTGTATTGTATTGTATTGTATTGTATTGTATTGTATTGTATTGTATTGTATTGTATTGTATTGTATTGTATTGTATTGTATTACATTTTTTCAATAAAACATAAACATGAAAATAAAATGTTAATTCAGTAGGTGTACGTTATATCATGCAACTATTACATATAACATTCTTTAACTTGTTTCCATTGTAGTCAATGCCTGGCTGTAGTCTATGTACCTGGTACCTTTCAACTCACACGTGCCAGCTGTTTTCAAATATTTATCTAAATTTTCATCACAGCAGTATCTGAATGCATTATAATATTATATTCGAATTATAATATTGCTACAGGCCACACTACAATACAAAAGTGAGACAAGTCAGAGGAGAGGCTAAGATTAAGGCAGTCACATGGGTATGGCAGATGCAGGGAGGATATGTAGTCTGCGGGAGGCTCACATCTGAATTTAAACAGCTGTTTTCAAATATTTATCAACATTTTCATCACAGCAGTATATGAATGCATAATATATAGGTCATAATACAAGGCAAAAGTGAGACAAGGCAGATGAGAGGCTAATATTAAGACAGCCAGGGCATTGGTATGGCAGATGCATTGATGATACGTAGTCTGCGGGAGGCTCACATCTGATCAATCCAGGTAATTTAAACATTTTAACAATCAACAATGTATAAATTATCAAAATATTTTAATATATCCATTTAAATATACATTTGTTTTCATTAACATATTATCTTGAACATGGAAAATTAGAATAACCTTTGCTCTTGTATAATGCATATTATACCCAGTGTGTCAACACAGACATTAATGCACACACACTGTGTGAGTCTTGGGGCATGGCGACATAGATCAATTTTAAAAATTACCTTCAAAATGGTGCATTTTGAAGGATGTTTTAACTTATTCCCTGGGAAATAAGAGAGGAAACAAATGCACAGCTACAAGTGTAAACATGTTTATAGCAAGAAATACCTATGAGGTGGCCATCCTGGCATATTTTGTGCAAAATGGCTTAGAAAAGCACTGAGGTAGTCCACCTCACTCATCATATAGCAGGGGAAATACTGAAGCGATGACTCAAGAAATCAATAATACAGTTT
Organism: Oasisia sp. SBJ-2009; assembly: GCA_964017155.1. NCBI lineage: Eukaryota > Metazoa > Annelida > Polychaeta > Sabellida > Siboglinidae > Oasisia > Oasisia sp. SBJ-2009. Next base: position 66,011,039 of record OZ024854.1, read on the forward strand.
TGAAGAAGGTAGACATACATATTATGAATGCTTGAATATTTTCTGAGGGAATGTGCTGTTGGCATCACAATAACCTTATTTTGTCATTTCCAACATTTGCGTTGACCAGACAACCTCACATATTCACATAAAATGTCAAAAATGAATATGTGTACACCATGTAGTAGTTATTGCATGGCATCTTTATTTACTCCCAACTCCACTACCATGTTGTTTGTTTACTGAAATTGAATACATGCTTTTCTTTACAGGTCAACAAGAAACTGAACAATGCTTACTACCACTAGTTCAACAAGTTACAGGACAGTTGTATTTGTGGACAGGACTATACAGCTATGCGCCGTGCAAGATGCTGCATATTAAATGTCAAGTATTCGAATGTCGACCAGAAGTGATCCCAGTTGTACTGTGTGTTGCATTGTGACAGACTCAGCAGTACTAGTTGTGTGTACACTGGCTTCCATGCCGGTCAGGTACCCTGACTGACTAGAATGTAGAATGCAGAGTGCTTGACATGCGAATATGGTGACGCCTGACTAGCTTTGCAGTTGGTGATGGAACGGTGGCTGCCATGGTCTGTCAAATATGGCATGAGCCTTTGGTCAACCTCTCTCGACACTGTAAGACAGGTTCGAAATTCTTTGGTGAACAACATCAGCTTGGATATCGATGACATTGTGTGAGTTCACTCTCTTTGATGATACTGCATACCAGCTTCCTGGCATTTTGCTGTACATCCACATCTGCCTATACAAGAAACAAAGTGACAATTAGCTCTGACATGTATTATATTTTATATGTGACGACATACATAGCCAAAGTCAATATCATGGTAATAATTCAGAGATGGAGTGAGTACAATACAAATGTACTCGAGTACGAGTATGATTACTTTGAACATGCATGAGTGTGAGTACTCCGAAAACAAATGCACTCGAGTACGAGTATGATTACTTTGAACATGCATGAGTATGAGTACTCCGAAAACAAATGCACTCGAGTACGAGTATGATTACTTTGAACATGCATGAGTATGAGTACTCCGAAAACAAATGCACTCGAGTACGAGTATGATTACTTTGAACATGCATGAGTATGAGTACTCCGAAAACAAATGCACTCGAGTAAGATTACTTTAGAATGTACTCGAGTACGATTACTTTAGAATGTAATCATGATTACTGGTACTTTCACGATTCCTTTAATGAATATCCTGTTTCTACCATAAAGGCGACCTCCATGGAATCAGGTGTCATTCATTTTCTGTTGCTGTGCCAATATCTAGTGTTCTAACTGATTACTGCTATCCACTGTCCAGATGTTATTATTATTATAAATCATCAGATTACTTTATCATGTGTTGAATGAACCATTTAATACTGGATTGATGCTCAAGATGTCCATATATCATGATACTACAAAGTAAAGGTATCATAGTGATACTGTAGCAAATAGCATACAAGTGTTATAACGAGTGTCAATTTAGTGGTGGTTCAATTATGTCAATGAAGTATCAAGAGGAAAATATTAAACTTCTGAATCAAATACAAATATGATGCATTTAAGAATTTCAAATGTCCCCTTTTAAATGTCAAATACACATGATCAAATATAAATTATATAATAACAACATTTCAAATCCCAGGGATCATATTAGCAATAATATCTAATTCAAATATGTCATATATCAGATGAGACAAACAGAATAGTTGGGGATTTAGACAGGTTTACACTTTATACTTACTTAAACATAATGGACAGGGATTTAGCAGCTAACTGCCCAGTCATTCACACCATACTGAAAGAGCAAACAGTACAGGTGGGGCTGTGGCATGGCTTCTAAAATTACAAAGCAAGATGTTAGGGGACGCTTATCTCATGCAGTGCTTCCCTGGGACTGTCACAATATAACTTGTACTTTGTACTAAGCAGGAGGGTGAGGAGATGTGGCTTCTCTGGGAAGAGAAGGTATTAATTATGGAAATCTGACTGAATATTTATTTAACTGAAATGCTCAACAGTAATAGAAAATGAATATCTTGATTATTATTACATTTATTAGATTACTTCTAATATTGCTATTTTTATCTGTCTAATATATTTGTTTGCAACTGTTCATATGAAAAATATGTAATCGCGAGAAGTAATCGTGAGTACGATTACATTGGTAATGTACTCAAGTACGATTACTTGCCTTCATACTCGAGTACTCGTACTCAAAAAGTACTCGTACTCAAATATGAGTACATGAGTACGAGTACATGAGTACGATTACTCCATCTCTGGGTAATATAATTGTTTTATTCATGTTATAAAATGTGCATGCCCACATGTTATATATACATTACTCAGACCTGTTATATTGAACATGTCTACTAATGTGGGAAACATTCTGCCACACTGAAATTAATATGTGAAAATACTAATACAAAAGAAAAGTATTCACCACTATCTCTAGCCAGTACTCTTCATAGAATTGAGTAGCATATAGCAATTGCACATGTAACTCTCAGTCACATGGCAAGGACCCTGACTAGTTTACCCATTTTTTTATGTGTAAAGATGCAAAGCATTAAATACATTTAAAAACAAGTTATTTTATATCTACTGATTTTTTAAACGAAGTATAATCTAGTTACTTTATTTAATATATTTATTATTTATAAAGCACAATATCCAACATGGTCACAAAGTGCTGTGCATATTTGTTATGTACATAATGTTATTATATGTACATAGTAGGGAATATGTTATCTATTTACAGCATGTTATCTATTTACAGCATGTTTCTGTAACAATTGTGTGTGTGTGTGTGTGTGTGTGTGTGTGTGTGTGTGTGTGTGTGTGTGTGTGTGTGTGTGTGTGTGTGTGTGTGTGTGTGTGTGTGTGTGTGTGTGTGTGTGTGTTATGGGTGAACTCTTTGCAAAAGTAAATTTCCAGAAATATGTTTTCTTACGACAATTCTTTCAGAATATTGAACAACTTTCCCATGACATGTATCACTAAGCACACGTTTGCTAAAGCTAATGTCTTCCCTGTGAAAGGCATAATTTGAAAGCCTAATGAATGGGATTAATGTTTTTGAACTAATTAGTGTTTGATATACCATGTGCTGGATGCTCGATGAAACGAATATTTATAAAAGTAACTGTTTTTTACATTTACCTTTAGAACACGTTTTCAACTTTGTCCTAATTTTGTTATTGTTGCTTTGCTTGTTATCTGATGAAATAAATAAATATATCAAATGCAGTGATTGTACCTGTAGTTATACTTATATTGTGCTTGCCATTAATTTGTAGTTAATTTCATGAAATAGTTTTGATAAAATGTTTTTACTTTATGATGTCTTTACTTATATACAATTTAACAAGTACACCCACCCATTAACAGACAAATAAAATATCACACAGAGGGGCAGATTCAGAAATCGTCTTGAGGGCACAAAAACCTACTGGCCTTTGAACCAAATTGTGTGGTTTACATATTTGTTGATACCGCATAGCTTCATTTTCCACTGTCTCATCTGGAGTAGTGATATCGGAAAATGCCACAACTTATTATTATCACTTAAACTGGGTCATATTTCAAACAATATTGAGGCACATTAGCATTGACCTATTATAAAAACTTCCTAGGAATACCAAATTCCTACAGTGTAGGAGGCACATCCACAGAACCCCAGGACCCTTGGATTCACATATGACATACATCCGTAAAATGTATATAAAAAGGTTTGTTGAGAGAGTAAATTAATGTATATTACAACACTCATTTACCTGAGACGAAGAGCTTTTCTGCATGCCCTATGGTGATGACACCTCAAGTTCTGAAAATGTGACACATTTACATTTTAATGTACTTGAAAAACTTGCAATGTTATGAACGATCACCTCCCAGGCTTCCAAATGTAATACACCCTGTAATACACCCTGTATCTTGTTATTTTATTACATTAATGTTACTAATAAATTAAAATAATATGTATATACCTATTTTTATGTATTAAATGATCATAACATTTTGCTTAGTGTATTAAATTATTATTATAAATGTCTTAAATATTGTCGATCATTATGAATATGTATAACGCAGGCCTAAGTATAACTGTTACGGATCACTTATAATGCATTTACATTATGCCTAGCTACTATTAGGCTAATTAAGCCTAGTTAATTAATCTTAGCCTTAGGACTACCATATGTGACATAAACATTACATAGTTACAGTATTATAATAAATCACTGACATGTCATAGTCATATAGGCCATAGTCTATGCCTGGTGTATTCATACTCATAGGCATAGCATAGCCATATACCTTCAACCTTGGCTTGCTATTTTGTCGTACCATGGCATGGGCCTAGCTGTCATTGCCATTGGCTGAATAAGCTCCAAGGTTGAAGGTAAACAATAACATAAATTTAATAAAAACAACAGAAATATCAATGACGTATATACTAATACGCCTAAATATATACGTGATTATAGCTGAGCAATTCGTAATTACTAACCTATTTGGAAGAACATCTGTGCGAACGCTGCATGTGGACTGTGTCTGGATTGTAGTCAGTGACAGTTCGCTGTCCCTCGCCGCCGGCCAACGGTGCCCGTAGCTTGCAAAGGGCACTTTCACTGTTCTGAAGGCGAAGTCATTCTGTTCACTGCGTAGTTGCATATTCTTTCCCAATCATGCGTCGATGCTGTCTTTGTCTGCTTAATTGGCCGTGTTTATGGCATATAAAAATAATTCGTGCCTACACTCGATCGCCGTTTCTAAACGTAAACAACTCGACAGGGTGAAGACGTCAATCTCGCCCAAGCCTCGTTCGCGTGAAGACTAAAGCATATTCCGCTCAAAGCTCCATTTCCATAGTTATGTTTCGTATAGAGTTTCGACCGGGTTCGATCGAAACGAAAATCGAAATAGTTCCTATTTATTTAATTTATTTCAGAAAAAAGAAGTAACATGCATGGATAAACTAACTAAGCAATCATTAAGGAGTATTTGATACATCCGCTTTTTGTGAAATGACTAATAATCGCTAGGAGCAAACGATTTTTACGGGAATGAGTGGATTGAGTATCTTTAACTGCATCGGACTTGACCTTGTTGCAGGCCTACATATAGTGGTCACGGTTCACTAAGTACCCTATGAATACCGTCTGTAAAAGATATTTCCAACGCCACGATAAGTGTGTATTTATAGCAAGCCGAAATTGTACAAATTTAACTCCGTGATGTAAGCCGCCTACGTCGGTCGCTGGAACTACGCCCCTAGTGGGGCGGGCGACTACGTCTAGTCAGGCCGGTGTATACGTGTCAGCAATGTCAAACGAAACGACACGAATGTCATTAATGCACTATATTAGTTATTAATCATATTTGAAGAGCTTCTATTTCGTCTTCTGCCACACTGTGCTCGTTGCAATTCTACTGTTTTGTAAAATGTTAACTTCACCCGGATAAACCAACAAACACTTTGGGTCGTAATACTTACCCATGTCTACGGAAGGAGAAAGTTACGACCCGACTGTAGATCTCGACAGCGACAGGAAAAAGGAAGTAGAATAGAATAGAATAGAATAGAATTAGAGGATCGGACCTACAGCGCCATCTGGTGTATAGCTTTTACGTGAAGTAACGCCCCCTGGTGAATACGGACACATTTAAACAAACGGCAGGTCCTGTGGGAACGGGCGTTGCGGGGGTCGCTGTTCAAAGCGTTGCGGGGGGTGATGTACGAATCAGTCGTCGCTGCTGCTGCGCGGTGACTTCAGTTTCTCCGCTCTCATGTCGTCGCCACTGACCACAGGTGACGGCCATCAGGGGACGAAGGATCATTATGACATTTGTTCTCGGCAGCGCCGTCACAACTTTAAATTTACTGAGAGGCAGAACCACGTGTCTGAACCACACCGAAATGTGGGAGAAGGCAGCGATACATGTGGTATTGTTAGGTACATATGAACTATGTGAACGATGTGGTAGATTCGACATCTTTTGAATGTTTGCTCTAAAAAAGATGTTTAAAAAATATGGTGTGTACTCATTCGTTTGCTTTGTACGCTATAAATAAATATTTACACACATCCTGGTGACATTCACAAGTTGTTTTAATTTACACGATTATTACATAGCAATATGATATATTCATATATATTTCTCAAAAGAGTCAGCCAATGTCTGCAATCTCTCATCAGTAGCGCCCCTTGTGGTGAAATAACACACCACCGATCTAAAACCTCGGGTTTGGGAGGACCTCCATCTTTGTTGCACGGAGGGAGAATTCTTCGTATCCAGGAATGGTCAGCCAAGCGACGCACAGTCCATCCGGGCAAGCAGGGTGGGCAGTGTTGTGGTCATCGACGTACGGACCATTGAGGTTAGCCCAGTAACAGTCGTTGAACCACCAACCGGAGCGGTATTGCTGAAAACACAACATTCTAGTAAACATAACAGTCGTTTTGAACACACCATTAACAGATTCGTTGTCCACCTACAGTGCACAATAAGGTGTACATGAATGGATGTGCGACTCAGGGGTTACACTTAACAATATTAAGTAATGTGCTATTTTACTGTTTCATGTATAGGTTTATATTTATAATGTTTATATATACATACATATATATATATATATATATATATATATATATATATATATATATATATATATATATATATATATATATATATATGTTTATTTATCTTAATAATACTTTATCATCCATATATACATCTATCTATTTTAATAATAATATATCATCCAATTTTAGCTACTATTTGTACATTTATGTGAAGCGTCTGAGAGTAATACTATTGATTCGGGCGCTATACAAATAAATTGTATTATTATTATTACTTATTTTACAAAACAGGCACACGAGCTTGTTGAATGAGAGATAGTTCTGACTTAAAGATCGTATGTTGCTCAGCTTGAACGCTTGCATGTTTGCGCCTGCCATTGTTATAATCGTGTTAACCTCTCTTGACATGCGGGTAGGGAACGTTACATTATAACACATTTAAATCGGCCGTACCGCGGCGCAGCTGCCTTGTGACCAGTTGTCGTTGTCTCGGTCAAACGTGCTGAATGGAGCGAGACGGTGGCTCCGACTACCGTGAAACACATCACTCGCCAAAGCGTCACCTGGCGAGGAACATTATACGTATATAAATATGCAAACATTGTAGTATTTTATATCTGCCAAGTTTACTTTTTTCTTTCTATTTTCAGTGTCTTCCGTGGAACATTGGCAATGGATATAAGAATATATAACGCCAGCTATTTATATAATAATAAAACACCATAAACTATCGTTTTTGATATGCATGACTTCTGGAGGAACTTTCTCTGTTACACGAGACAGTTGAATGGTCGGCCCTAAAAAGATGTTGTTCTCCTCTGTCGTCGGGGTGAGGTCGGCCATGTATTGTTTATTGCCTCCTCAGGTTTCTTCTCTCGGTGCTGTCCCTAAGCTCCCACTATCTTGTTCTCCAACTCTTTCCAGATCTCTATTATCGCAGTCCTCCCCTCGCATTCTTGATCATCGTCGCATCCTTTTTCTCTCCAATTTCTGTGCATGTGCTCAAGTGGTAATTTTTTTTATTTTTATCTCCCATTCTTTCCCCATGTCCGGTCCATTTCAATCTATTCCTCACGAGTTTTTTTCTTTAAACTGCCCGTCACTCCAACCTCCACTGTCATGTGGTCCA
>OZ024854.1:66023757-66093757 GCA_964017155.1 Oasisia sp. SBJ-2009
CGCACGCACGCACGCACGCACGCACACACTCACACACACACACACACACACACACACACACACATCTACTTCAGCATTCAAGCAGCTTGTCCTTTTCTAGGTAAAGAGTAACGGTGATTGTTTTCAATCTTGAAACGTTTTAAAGACAGTCATTTAATTCCTGTCGTGACCTCACCGTTAAGTTGGTGTCGAAGTGGAAAGCCATTGGGTTTTTGATGCCTCCGAACTGTCGTCCGAAAACATAACTGGCGTGGTTGAAGACGGGCCTTGAGCGAGTTCGTCCGTGGAGACATTCGGCGGAACTGGAGAAAAATCATTTGTGTCAGAATCCGTCGTGTAATTACCTCGACCAAACGTGGATCCGTCACTGGGGACGAAACCCAATCATATGAGTTTCCTTTAATTTAAGTGGTGCTGGGTCTACATACGGGCACTTAGATGTAATTGCCTGTCACTCACTATGTGTTAATTGTCTCTGGTCGGACGTTAATTCATTGATTTTTTTATTCGATTTGAACTGGTTCCAGGAATCACTGGACGAGAACGTCAGTTACCCATGTCACCCAGTGCGCGTGCATTGCTTGGGATTGTTGCTGGGGTTTCAGCAGTTATAATAAAATAACTGAAATATGGGTGTTTTGCGGACACGATCTAGGATTATTGATCCATTTGTTGTATCAGAAGTGTTTTGTTTCGTTCACCGTTGACAGGCTCTACTGAACGATTCCACGCAATCGGGCTGCATTTTTTCACAGAATCTCTAGCAAGGTTTTTCCAAGTATTTGGAGCAACACATTAGACCTGCAGTAACATCACGCACAGCCGACACCTGTTGAGTTTATTTGCTCAGTGTGTGAGCTGTTGAAATTCAATGATTTAAAAACAAAAACTACTTGTATTCACAATAATGTGTGTGGCACGCTCGTCTTGCTGTGTCCTAATCTACGCTAAATGGACCCTCACAACGACGTTACGACAGTGCCAGTGTCGGTGTTGCGGCCGCTCTCACAGACCCGGCTGTGCATGTAGTGTTTGCGACTGTACCTTTTCTCATAGCCGAGACACACGTAGAACATGTAGTCGCAGCCGGACCGCTGACAGACGCCCCACCTCCCGTCGCAACAGTGACCATTGGCCGCCTGACCACTTGGGTTCTCGAACTTCCGCAGTCTCAGCCACACACTGCCACTTGCGGACACCTGCACACACCGATAACACGGTGACACATCGATAACACGGTGACACATCGATAACACGGTGACACATCGATAACATAGACACACCGATAACATAGACACACCAATAACACTGACACACCGATAACACGGTGGCACTCCGACAACACGATGACACACCGACACACGCTGACACACCAAACACATCTTGGCACACTGATAACACCTTGACACACTGATAACATTGACACCACGGACAATGCGGTGATACACAGACAACTCAGTCTGCTGCCGTTGCTGCTGCTGCTGCTGCTGTTGCTGTTGCTGCTGCTGCTGCTGCTGCTGCTGCTGCTGCTGCTGCTGCTGCTGCTGCTGCTGCTGCTGCTGCCTCTTGGTGGTAGATCAGTTGAAACTGTTGTCCAAATCCGCCGTCATTTAGAAACTTATCTTTACAACTGAACCTATCCACCTGAGTTCCTCAGCGTATCCCACCGCCTGTTGACATCTTGAGTACTGGTTATTGCTCTTGGCCTACTCTGTTGTCTTGCTGCGCCTCTGAGCTTTGTTTCCAAGGATTTAGGCACAGCAAAGTTACCTAATTATTATTTCTTCGTCGGTAATATCGTTATGACGCCTTTGATGCCGGGCGTAGAACAAAGTAATCAAATTAAGTGAGACAAGAACACAACTCCCAGTGGAACCTATAAGCATCAGACGGCCGGAAGCACGCATTGATGCTGGCACCTGCGACACAACCAACGGACTCACGTTGTCGATGTCCTGCACCGATGACATCGAGGAACGAGCGAGGGATCGGATTAATAGGACAATGTTGGTAATAGCCGGAGTAGCTTCAATAGATAAGCCAGTTTCACGTGCACCAGGATCAGATCCGTGGCAGCGGCAACAGGAACACTATTTATATGACTAGGTTAGTCACACTGATGAGTCGTTGTTTACTCTAACGGAGCCTTGACCATCATCTCAATATCATCCTCAGTGCTGAACAACCAGAAGGCATATGTAGGAAGAATAGATTCCGCAAAAGTAACCGAACATTCATAAAGGTAACTTACTTATTGAGATGTGTGGCGGTGGTGGCGGTGGTGGAGATGGGTTGACAGCAGATTTGGTTGTACTGGAGGTGATGAAAATGTCACATGTGATGGCGGTATCACTTTAGCATAGAAAGTGGTTTCTAGCATCTTCGCGCGCCAGGGTTCGCTGCTGCTACTTACGTCAGTATCAGGCAGCAGTGCACCTGGCGGTTCCCTTTGGAAAACTCTGAATATTTCAGCCATGAAATCGCCGACTAGGAATATGGTTGGCATATTGTCATGTTATAATTTTCGGTGTTTTTCGCCATACGCTGGTTATGCAAATATTCGAAAATACAAAACCGCCTCGCTGCTCGTGCGATCGGGCGAACGGGTCCTTATACTGGGATTACCATCGATTGCTTATCCATTTTCGCTGTTCTCATGGCTGATTCAGTCGCGACTAAAACAGTTAATTGCCTGCTCGATTCAGGCAAATCTCGCACTTTGCACAGTGGATGAGTCGGGGCTAGGTTTACATGGGAAACAGCCCCGGCTTGCCAGAATAGTGTGTAGAGAAGATAGCGCAGAACAACACCAGCTTCACAGATTACAGTAGGCAGAACGAGCCTGACACTATAAGTGTTATATTCAGTAGTAAAGTCAGCGCCAAGAGGCCGTCTAGTCGCTTGTTGCTGCTCGTGTCTGAGAAAAATCACGGACGGATTTATTTATGTGTGGCGCATGTTTAATGCCAGCAGGAAATTGCTTAAGTATCACAGTCGAAGTGGTTGAACTGGGCATATAGGAACACTACTACTGATAGACAATTACTTACTACCTTACAATTTGTTGGGTTGAATAGATCTAACATCTACATCATCTGGTAGTGTGTGTGTGTGTGTGTGTGTGTGTGTGTGTGTGTGTGTGTGTGCGTGTGCGTGTGCGTGTGCGTGTGCGTGTGCGTGTGCGTGTGCGTGTGCGTGTGCGTGTGCGTGTGCGTGTGCGTGTGCGTTTGCGTGTGCGTGTGCGTGTGTGTTTTGGGTGAGGGTGAGTGCGCGTATTTATGTGTATGAATGCTTGCGTGCTTGCATCCATGCCTGCGTGCTTGCGTGTCTGGGTGCTTGTGTGCATTAACTTATGCTTAACGTGGGGCGACGATGGTATTTTTGTATATTGTAAACTTGCTGTTACAGATGTAAACCTGCCCGCTACCTGCTGAAACGTACGTAAATTGTTATACAGTTTAGTTTTCCGTTGTACGTGCCATCATCCTGGCAGCACGGAGACTACTTGCATCAACACCCGTCCCTCATCCCTGTACATTAACGTTCACACCCACCCTATCACGTCCCGTACAATCTCGTCTTGGATTCATTACACTTTTACGGCCGCATTTATGGTTCACAGCGTTAACCCGCATAGTGATACTCACATGGGAATCCCTCACATGTTGTGTACTTACCTGAATTATAATCGCACAAAACACCAAAACCCCTAAAACTGCGCATCTGAACGTGGTGGCCATCACAAACCTCTAATCTCTCTCTACATCCTCCTCAGCTCCAGTTGATATCTGCGCCCGACACATCAACACGCGCGATCACAACCTGCGTCAGCATCCGGGGTCAAGGGGCACATCGCGAGGGGCCATCTCAAAACACAGCCGCGCCGCGCTGAGTGGATTCTAATGATTATGTTAATGGTTGTTCTGTATTTTGATTAACTTTCTTTTCTTTTCTAATGTTCTAATTACTTGATTCTCTCTTACACCTATGCGGATGTAGAGACTGGGAGACTGACATTAAAAACAGGCTACACGACGATTTGTTTGCAGTTATTTTATTTTTCATCAATAAAGTATTTTCCATTTCTTCTCCGCTTTCGATATCACGATGAATAACCGCCTCATAGGCTTGGGGGGGGGGGGGAGATCTCCGAGTTGTCCCAAGAGAACTCCCACTCGCGTATCTGGGAAGTCTACGGCAGTCTGCTGTTTTATATGGGGTGTTGAAAGGCGGCAGTTGTATAAATTCGACTCCACATTAGTTTCTCAGTTATAGTTGTAAGTTTGTCTATATTTGATACTCAGTTGCCTTGATTTATCTATCCAACATTATCCCAGGCATATGTATACCTATATTGCGTCATAGACGCATTTTGAGGCACAAATAGCGCCCCGATTTGTGCCCGCCGAAGCGGCTGTACGATACCGCATTGTGCACTTGGAATGATCAATTAAACAGAGTTTATTTGTGTCGTCCTTTTAATTCAGCCTCAAAAGTGCGCTACGATGCAGGATTGGTAAACATGAATGGAATAATGTTTACTGATTGAATGAATACAAGGACATATCAAACAAAGTCAAAATTGGTGTGGATGGGACTCTACACAAGTCAGGCTATACCAACTTTGAGCTGTTCTGAAAAATACGTGTCTTTCTGTGTTGGTGCAATACCGAAAACCGAGTACCATTTTCGGAGCCGAAACACTAGCCTCGATTACCCAGGCTCCGTGAGGTGGCAGCACTTTTGAGCCCCTCGCTACTGCCTTGGAAGATCATGCTCTTCGTTTATGACCGCCAGGGTGGCCTTATACCAGATTAGGGTAGAGACTCTGATTGGTTCTCAGACCGAATTTGAAAATAAAAAATAAAATAAAGATACCCTTTTTACCAGATAATAATATATTATAAAACTATTCAAAATTAAACTTATACTGAAATGTGTCACGCACAAAATAAACATAAAGGACTATTTTACATTGTCAATTTGTCATCTCATTTTTTCTACTTTTTATTTTGTGTATAGATATGTTTTATAATTTGGTTTCATTATAAAAATCATATGTACATTATAAACATTGATTGTTATTATACACGCAAACCAGTGAATTAATTCAAAAGACTGGTGCCGTCTGACGGCTTCGAACAGTGACACTACATTGGGTTATATGAGCAGTGTATACTCCTGCCACCAGACTATCTTCTCGGCGAAGTTACTCAGCCGAGGGACAGTCGGTTAAACGAGAGTACCGTCGGTTAAGCGAGACTATGTGAGACTCGACGTAAGGGAGGACATTCAGTGGCCATGCTCCCCAATTTCTTTGGTGTAACGCTGAAGATTGCATTATCCCCCAAACAAATTAGGAAAGGGTGTATATTTGGACATAATTGTAAATATATGTTGAGCCTAAAATTGATTGTTTGGTGAACCCTAAGGATGAGGAACAAATCGAGATGTTTGGTGGAGAATTTCAAAAATGAGGACAGCATCGCCAAAAAATGTCGATACACCTCAACAGCTGAGTGTTGCCACCCTAGTATTAAGTTCCTTCCGCAGCGTGTGATGTGCCTAGATAAAGTGCCAAATTTGTGCTTTAATAACAACAGATATGTGGACGCAAAGCAAGAATCGTATCCAGGAACATCGCCCTGGGGTTTAGATCAAAGACGCATGAAAGTGTGTGAAGATATTTTTGAGTGATCAACTTTCCGATTAAATTTCCCCAGACGCACGTATATTGCACCAATGGTAATGCTGAACCAAACTCCGCTTTTCATTAGTATTCGTTAAAAGGGCATCTAGACCTTCTAATGACATTGGTCTAGGACATGAACGTGTCCCACATTCTGTAAAACTAAGATATGGTTCATCGAAGAATTAGCACATAAGCGACATTTTGCACTTTAAAATTAATGTTGCTCCAGTAACTCCGATCTTTATTGTTACTGTAAACTGTCAAGCCCAAGACACGTCACCGGGACACTATTACAGATGTGTCACGGAAATAGTGTCTTCGTTGAAACGGCGGAGACCGATAACTGCATTTTGAAAACGCTCGGATGCTCTTTAAAGATGAATTTTCCTCCGCCGCTCGGTGTCTTAGTGAAATGGTCGCCAGACTTACTAACAAGTCACAATTTAGCAATTCATGTATTTCGCAATGACCTGTAATACCAATTCAAGTCACAAGGTACCTTACCGAATTCCCTGTCAACCCAACGTTCAAGTCACGCGTTAAGTCGCACCCAAAACACGCAGTCGCATGACGACAGCGTGTTATGTCTGGTGAACTATCGATCATAAAAATGCCAATTTATTATGGATATTATTTATTTCAATTATGATTAATACGTTTCGCATAGGTTCGTGCTCTACACTGTTCCAATAATTGTTTCCGATCGGCTTTGTGCAGTCGGTATAATCAGCATAAGTAGCAGCCGGGGGTGATTTATGGGTACACGTGATGAGGTGATTGACTCCAGGCGTATCAACACATTTCAAGTTTTAAGTCAATGACGTCTAAATCTATTTCGACGTGTCACTTACTTAAAACCTCTATAGAAGTCAAGTTGTCATCTTTTCGAAACCTAAGTCAGGTTTTGACATCACGAACTTTGGTGACACGATTGCGATTCGCGTCAACCATTACGACTCGAATCAATCTGTGAACTCATCTTTCTATAATTTGTTATTTTTGGATGACAATTATAGCTATTTTAAATTGATTGACTGATTGAATTTATTTGGAAAAAATATATACATTACAATTAAGCATAGCATAGGTGAAAAAGCAAATAATTAATAATCATGCATAATTTTATAATATTACCGAGGATACACACATTGAAGCATACAAAAGCACACTTATTTCCAATGTGGTCCTCATGTTACATTTCAGTTGCGATGTTCGTTATGGAAAATATATTTTTGCTGCAATATTACATTTATGCCAAGCCAGCATGTCGCTGCATATGTAGTGGTTATGAATTTAATAATACATAATTTAATTTTAAATGAATGTGTGATACATGTTGTTTGTAAGTTATGCCTATTTATGTCATTATATATATATATATATATATATATATAATGTGTAATATTTATATATAATATATAATATATATATATATATATATATATATATATATATATATATATATATATAATATAATATATATATATATATATATATATATATATATATATTATGTTATATTTTTTGCGATTGTTATTATTAGAAATTAAACCAAATTAACTTGTTTGAAAGTTCGATCAGGTTACATCCCAGTTGACGTCCCATTTAATAGGTTACCAAAATACTACTAATGTTCCATAGCATAATATAAACCCCATCATAACGTTAGATCGTTCATTAAACTTTAGTTATGTTCTGTAGACTTAGAAGAGCGCAGTGGCTCAGGGGTAGAGCTTCGGACTCTCGACTACGAGAACCCGGGTTCGAATCCTGGCTGCGGCGTTAAAACCTTGGGCAAGTTTTTTCACTCTACATTGCTCCAGTTCACTCAGCTGAATTAAATGAGTACCTGGCTATAGACAGTGGTGGATATGTGTACGAGCAGCCTTCGCGCATTAATTGTAGCATATGGCTGGATGCTTCCCAGAGAAGTCGAGATGGTGTCTGAGTGAACAGGTCTGTCAGGGAAGTAAAGTGTAAAGCGCTTTGAACGGTCCTGGATTGGATATTGCGCTATATAAGAACTGCCTTTACCTTTTCAAAGTGTTGTTCTCTTTAAAACATTAACAGTGGTAAATTATTTGCCTTGAAAACATGTAGATGAAGCTGAATTACAGACGAAGTTTCGTATTACACATCCCGCCCGAGTCAACAAGTGTGACCCCAATTTTGTCATGCTCCTTAATTGCTTTACCAAGTAGTGTTTAATTATTAAAATTCCACCCAACCTAGACTATTAGTCGTGTCGAGTACAAAGTCGCTTCAAAAGTCAGCCAAATTACTCATTGATCGGTATCGGCCGATCGAAGGTCCTTCCGGAGATATAAATACTGATTTATTCATTGAGGCCAAGCGATAGCTATGAATACTCCGTCGAGTTGTGTGTATAACTGACCGTGTCTGCCAGCAGCCGGCACACCTTCATTTGTTGATGAGATGATTGCGTGACGATTTGTGTATTATATGTGTGAATCCAAGTGCTGCGGTCAATTCCTGATAGTCGGCGATGCGTGACTGACCGCTGAGACGTCACCGACTCAGATTACTAATTAGACGTCAGTGACGCGAGGTCAGGAAAATCGACAGTTGTCACATATCTTGCACTACTTGCAACAGTTTTCACATATCTTGCACCAATTGCAACAGTTGTCACATATCTTGCACTACTTGCAACAGTTTTCACATATCTTGCACTACTTGCAACAGTTTTCACACATCTTGCACCACTTCCAACAGTTTTCACACATCTTGCACCACTTGGCACAGTTTTAACATATCTTGCACAACTTCCAAAAGTGTTCACATATCTTGCACCATTTGCCACAGTTTTCACATATCTTGCACCACTTCCAACAGTTTTCACATATCTTGCACTACTTGCAACAGTTTTCACATATCTTGCACCACTTACAACGGTTTTAACATATCTTGCACCACTTGCAACAGTTATAACATATCTTGCACCACTTACAACAGTTTTCACATATCTTGCACCACTTACAATGGTTTTAACATATCTTGCACCACTTGCCACAGTATTAACATATCTTGCACCATTTGCCATAGTTTTAACATATCTTGCACCACTTGCAACAGGATTAACATATCTTGCATCACTTGCAACATTTTTCACATATCTTGCACAACTTGCAACAGTTTTCACATATCTTGCACCACTTGGCACAGTTTTAACATATCTTGCACCATTTGCCATAGTTTTAACATATCTTGCACCACTTGCAACAGGATTAACATATCTTGCACCATTTGCCATAGTTTTAACATATCTTGCACCACTTGCAACAGGATTAACATATCTTGCACCATTTCCCATAGTTTTAACATATCTTGCACCACTTGCAACATTTTTCACATATCTTGCACAACTTGCAACAGTTTTCACATATCTTGCACCACTAGCCCCTGTTTTCACATATCCGTTAAACGAGGGAATGATTCCACATGTACGAAAAGAGGACGACATTTTGCACATAATCGGTCGCTATTACGTTAATCCAGGTGATTACAGACCATCTACTGTAATATCAGTTATCTGTAAGCTAAAACAAATGTTGTAGATAAACCATAAGGTGGGTTTTCTTTTCAGGCAACACTATAAAGTCATCGTGACATGGATACTAAAAGCGAGATCATGTTTAATAATTGCGTTAATTTCTTAGAAGACATCACAAAGACCTAACATTATTTCCGTGTGAGACATCACATACACGGATGAAGTATCACTGTTATATTTTATCTTCTTAGAATTTCAGAAAGCTTTCATCAAGGATTATAACTGAAAATCTAACTATAAGTGGTGTACAAGTCCCCTAGCACACATGACGGGATATTCAACTATTTGACAGAACCCTCGTTGCCTCGAATAAGACAGACGATACTAGCAGATTATGGAGTATAAGAACCGAGCTTGGTAAAATGGAACACGTGATCGTTTCCTTCCGACAGTACCCATGGAAAGGTGAACATAAATGATCTGAACTCATTATGTGATCATTGGAAATTACTCTCTATGATTAAACTTCTTGCAATCGATTATCTTCAACACGAGAATAACTTATTTATATTTTGGTGATTTGAATGTACTTGAATCGGAACTACAAAACACGGCTAGCTTGAATCAAATATCCATAATGTGAGTAACTGATACAGTTATGTTCATCTTTATTATAGTCTTCAATTTGTTTAGTGCTATTTTATGTCTTATAACAGCGCCATCAAACAGGGTAACTTGGATTTGCGGCGCTAAATAAATGCTTTTATTATCATTATTATTATTATTGTGTAGACGGTTTGCTTTCTATAATGCAATGTACGTTAGCTATTAGCTATATATATATATATATATATATATATATATATATATATATATATATATATATATATATATATATATATATATATATATATATATATATATATGCCAATATTAAATATACGTGGGGAAGTATGAAGCCACGGTGCATCTCCTGCGCAACAACGATCAATAGCCGGTGACAAGCACTTCTCAGACCCCCACAAACTGCAGATAACAGGAACCAAAGTTCGTTGCCCCGTCTTACCGCATAACTGTGCTTTGTTATTGTCGCAATAACATTCACTGCACATATTGAATTGTGCTCAATTATTGAGTATTTTAACGTCGACGCGGCTACCTTTGGACGCAGTCGAGCAATATTTGGTCTCATTACAAGCTTTTCACAGCGCTGCAATTAACGCACAATGTCAAACCGCGCTACAAATGTAAAATCGATGAACTGTTTACGTCACTGGAGGTTTTTTGTCGCGAGCTGCAATGGAATGCGCTCGGAAACTGCACTGGACATGGCGTAAGAGCTACTTACACTAAACGAGCACCTGGCGCGCGTCTCGCGTGTCCACTGGACCGCGAAGCACCCAGCGACTGCGTTCGATGACGGCATAGGAATGTTAGTGTTTATAGCAACTAGAAATGTAAAACAAACGTCCTTACGGCTTATGGTGAAACATCGATACGTTGACGGACTGGGACGTAATGCGTCTAAACAACGCAAATGCCAAATGGAACTGCAAATGAAAGGGATTTTGTGAAGCATAACACGTAATAAAATAGTTCATCGCCCTATAACAATAATGCAAAAATATTAAGGTGTATGTTTGTTTGCGTACGTTGCATATGTTGGTGTTCATTTATGTGGATGTAAGACTATTTAATGTGTTCCACTGTTAATGCGTGCGTATGCAGATGCGTATGCAGATGTGTTCATTACGATATGCAATGAATACACACGAGGGTTGTGCCATTGTAATCGTCTACTTATTGATATAATAATTACACAAGTTTTCTTTCGTCCTGTCGAACGATCATTCTCTTGTGTATCAGCCCATTTAGCGTGTGTCCGCATTAAGACCTGAATCAAAGTGTCGAAATAAAACAACACCAACAATAAAGACCAGATATTATTTAACATCGGTCACAGCCATTGTACGTCTTGTAAAGCGAGACAAAGTAAGCCGCCAATCAGTTCCACCAACAAAAAGACCTGTTTCATCTTCTGACGATAACGTGTGACGTTACATCTGACACAACATTGGTTATATAAAAAGTGGTGTATAAGAATGGTGTCGCGCAATATTGATTACTGGCTGTACGATTCAAGAAGATGTCGAGCTGGTGTTTCCACGAACACACCTCTCCGGAGAATGCAGAAAGAGCAAAGAGCGGTCTCTGTCAACATAACGCTATTAAACAATCTTTCATTTTCCTTGTAATAACATCACCAACAATCTTGAGCTTTTTTCAGACAAATCTCGTTATTTACCATACGCGGCGCAACAGTCTATATGTCAGGCGTACTAACCTCTCTGTACTTCCTATTGATTACAACTAGTGATTACGGGAAAGGTAAAATCTGAAGCACTGTACAGTCCACCAACACACTCGACGGAACGGGGGAAGATTCCAGAATTTGCGACGGTCTGTCCCAAACGAATTCTTGCGAATTTTTTGAAGCCAAATGGAATTTGCAAAATGTTCAGGCGGCTCGCTATGTTTGGGACATACATCGGTTATTTTAATTTGTGGTTGCGTGAATGATGACAAAAGTCACGCACTGAAGTGGTAGAAAACACGCCAATCTATGCATTAAAGTCAATGCGCGTGCTGAGTGGAGTCCCGCTAGACAAGAGTTGACGTAAGCCGGCGGTAGCCTGACCATCACAAGGTCATCGTTGCGCTGGGCGGACCATACATTATCTCTTATGACAATCAGTAAGAAAGAAATGCGTTCTACGCACGATTGTTTCAGTTGTAAATTGTAGATTGGTTTGTCTCGTACACAGATCGTAAAGGTCCTGTGTCGACAGGGAGAGGTGCGACAAAATGTTACTCAATCAACATCAACGACCGCGCACACGAACGCTGACAAACACACGCACACGCACGGGCAAATTACTGCCCATGTACGCTAACATATGCACCACGCACGCACGTACACACGCACGCACGTACACACACACGCACGCATTATTTTCCGTCCTCACCGACGGAAAATAATATACACCCACGCACACGTACAGAGAGAGAGGGAGTGAGTGAGTTGAGGAGAGGGGGAGGGAGGGAGCGAGGGAGGGAGGAAAGGAGGACTGGAGGGAGCGAGGGAGGGAAGTAGGCAGGGAACGAGTGAGGGAACAAGAGAGGGAAGGAACGAGGGAGAGAGTGAGGGGATAAGGAGGGAGAGAGGGGGAGGAGGGGAGGGAGGCACGGAGGCAGCGAAGGAACGAGGGAGGGAAGTAGGGATGGGGAGAGAGAGAGAGAGAGAGAGAGAGAGAGAGAGAGAGAGAGAGAGGAGAGAGAGAACAAGTCACGGACGATCAGGGCGATCTCGGACGATAAACGAAGTCTGTCGGAGTCACTTGAGGAAAAACAGAGTCACTTAAAACCAGACAATAAGTGATAACCCAAGTATACGTGATCTCACACACTCTTCATAAACGTCGTGTTTATGAATCTCAGTAGTGGATGACGTAGAGTGATCAATAACCAAATCTAATACAAACTAACCCATCCCAGCAATTGGGCTCCGAACGTTTCAAACCTCGTTGAGGTTCTATTCATCTTCTTGTTTATAAAGTAAATCTATCTTTTACATGAAGTATTTAAGCGAATTGAGTAATAGAATAATATTGTATTATTGTCGTTTGTCTATTGATGTCAATGTGTTTAAAACAACAGGCTTCGTTTTACGTCAATACCTTACTACTTCACCTCGCTAACTTATAATAACTTCATTAACATTTATTTTGAAATGTTGAAATAATTTCCACTAATATCACATTGCATATTCCTAGTAAAAATATCTTATGAATGTTACAGATATAATTACAATAGTCAACAAATAAATATTCATCTTTAGTCAAATCGGCTTGTAGTTTATTCGCGTGATGGCTGGTGTGTGCGTGTGCGTGTGCGTGTGCGTGTGCGTGTGCGTGTGCGTGTGCGTGTGCGTGTGCGTGTGCGTGTGCGTGTGCGTGTGCGTGTGCGTGTGCGTGTGCGTGTGCGTGTGCGTGTGCGTGTGCGTGTGCGTGTGCGTGTGCGTGTGCGTGTGCGTGTGCGTGTGCGTGTGCGTGTGCGTGTGCGTGTGCGTGTGCGTGTGCGTGTGCGTGTGCGTGTGCGTGTGCGTGTGCGTGTGCGTGTGCGTGTGCGTGTGCGTGTGCGTGTGCGTGTGCGTGTGCGTGTGCGTGTGCGTGTGCGTGTGCGTGTGCGTGTGCGTGTGCGTGTGCGTGTGCGTGTGCGTGTGCGTGTGCGTGTGCGTGTGCGTGTGCGTGTGCGTGTGCGTGTGCGTGTGCGTGTGCGTGTGCGTGTGCGTGTGCGTGTGCGTGTGCGTGTGCGTGTGCGTGTGCGTGTGCGTGTGCGTGTGCGTGTGCGTGTGCGTGTGCGTGTGCGTGTGCGTGTGCGTGTGCGTGTGCGTGTGCGTGTGCGTGTGCGTGTGCGTGTGCGTGTGCGTGTGCGTGTGCGTGTGCGTGTGCGTGTGCGTGTGCGTGTGCGTGTGCGTGTGCGTGTGCGTGTGCGTGTGCGTGTGCGTGTGCGTGTGCGTGTGCGTGTGCGTGTGCGTGTGCGTGTGCGTGTGCGTGTGCGTGTGCGTGTGCGTGTGCGTGTGCGTGTGCGTGTGCGTGTGCGTGTGCGTGTGCGTGTGCGTGTGCGTGTGCGTGTGCGTGTGCGTGTGCGTGTGCGTGTGCGTGTGCGTGTGCGTGTGCGTGTGCGTGTGCGTGTGCGTGTGCGTGTGCGTGTGCGTGTGCGTGTGCGTGTGCGTGTGCGTATGTGTGCGTATGTGTGCGTATGTGTGCGTATGTGTGCGTATGTGTGCGTATGTGTGCGTATGTGTGCGTATGTGTGCGTATGTGTGCGTATGTGTGCGTATGTGTGCGTATGTGTGCGTATGTGTGCGTATGTGTGCGTATGTGTGCGTATGTGTGCGTATGTGTGCGTATGTGTGCGTATGTGTGCGTATGTGTGCGTATGTGTGCGTATGTGTGCGTATGTGTGCGTATGTGTGCGTATGTGTGCGTATGTGTGCGTGTGTGCATGCGTGCATGCATGCATGCATGCATGCGTACGTGTGTGTGTAAGTATCCATACAGACGACTCCACAGAAACTGTTTGACCACCCGCCAACACCCCGATAGAGATATGTCCACCGCTCAACCAGCGTGAATACACGCGAAACAAACTATTTACGAAACAGGAACAGTCAACACCTCGCCCCTATGACATTACTTGCCCCCAACTAGCGGCAGCGAGTTACGTGATTCTCTTTGACCAGTTTAATCCATTCCCCGTGCGGCGGACGGGGCTCGGCCATTTTCGAAGACAAATCTGATTTATTATACATGACTTGGTGTCGGGCCCTTCCCAGTAACCGTGGCTGAATTCTGGACTATGGCGCCTAACCGCGAACGAAAACGACCGGATGTTGACGCGCCGTTGCTAGCGCTACTGTCAAACGAGCCAACAGAAAGGGTCCTACTCGCGTTTGTTGTGCTGCCTTAATAGTCGAAGATCACGCACGCCGCGTCCATAGCAACCGCCATCGTTTGCGATGGTAGCGCCATCTCGCTTTGAGAAAAACGTTGCCGGTTCAATACGCTGGTTTGCCGATACGATTAATAAAGGCTTACAATCAAAGTTCCCAGATTACTTCTGCCGGGCATAGCCGTAATGCATGCGGATGAAAATAAAGTGCTCATTATACAAATGTATGAAGTAACTATTTTAGCTTGCGGTTTGTGTTACCTTACTTGATTCTATAGATTTTTAGTACGCAGGTCTAGCTGTTGTAGCTGATCTATCTAGCAATGTGTAACAATATTTAACTTCATATAACCGGAATTAATCGTAGAGTCGAACCTATCTTTACGGTTACCTCGGTAATAAGGTCACCTTGTTATTCACTCACTAGGTGCGTGTGCGTGTGCGTGTGCGTGTGCGTGTGCGTGTGCGTGTGCGTGTGCGTGTGCGTGTGCGTGTGCGTGTGCGTGTGCGTGTGCGTGTGCGTGTGCGTGTGCGTGTGCGTGTGCGTGTGCGTGTGCGTGTGCGTGTGCGTGTGCGTGTGCGTGTGCGTGTGCGTGTGCGATTGCGCGATTGCGCGATTGTGCATACGTAATAGCGTGCGTGCGTGCGTGTGCGGGGCGATAGTTGGACGTACAAATGTTCGACGAACTAGAATAGGAAAATATGCAAAAACATGGTTTTTAAGATATTAAAAATTGTGTCTTATAAATGCCTTTTTATTTCAACGCGTGACACTCCTTTCATTCGTATTTTATTAGTTACATTGTGTTTCGCTTCAACCAATTAATTGTCTTTGCGTGATTATGACACAAAACATTATTAACACAAAACATTTCAAGCATATTATCAATTTCTAAAACTACACTTTTGCAAGTTGTAACATGGTTAGACCTACTGTATCGCACAGATAAAGAAAAGCAATTTATCTATGCATGTTCATCGTAAAATTAACCTATTAGTACCAACATGCAACAATTCCAAACCATCCCAAAGTCGCGGTTGTGCATTTAATCAAACCCAAGAGACGAACGATTGAACATGTTTTATACATCTTCTTAATTAATTACGTTTCCAGCGGTGAATCAATTACGCACTATGTTTTGCTGCGCCATCGCAGGGTGTACTTCGGCAAAGACTGCTGGTAAAGCACGTTGTGTATTTCAAAATTGCAAGAACGCGTTTCGCCGAGATAGAAGTAGTATTCCGAAGCGTGATGACGCCATATTTCGTTTGCTTCTTCGCGGTGCGGAAGGTTCACGTGATAAAGACATTTCGTGAGTGACTCGTTCCCAGAACGCGCACGTGACGCGTGAACGTTGCGCAATGATCCATGTTGCCGTGACGTCGTTCCAAGCGTGATCGTTATGGTTTACGCCGTCTAATAAAAACTCGCCGTGTGGGTCTCTTTAGTGTTTTGGTGCTTTTTTGTATAATCCATAATGTCAACATGGGTTTTGCAATGAGCATAGGAGAGAGTGTGCTCTCGTGGCTGAGTTATTGTTCTTGTCACGTATGTTGCAAAAACCGAAATCAAAACATTGCTGACCAACATGTCAGCATTTACTTCTCCGTGCGTGCCATCGTAGAGCCGGCCGTAACGAATGGGTTGTACATAATCACCTACGGAATTGTGAAGCAGAAACTGCATCAAAGCATCAAAGATGTATTGATCTTCTTTATGGTTAGGAGTATGCAATTTAACGTAACGAGCCAAACTAAGTTACGCATTACAACGTTAATTAACGAGTCATTGGCCTAGTGACGAATATCGCCGCCTGTAGGGCCGGATTTGCAAGTTCCCGACAAAGATTGCTTGACAGGTCATCTGATCGTACTAAATTCCAATAATTTATCGCTACTACAATAGGTTCCCAAGACAGCATTTAATTTAAAACATAAATCTTAAGAAAAAACAGTTACATCCCACAATTATAATACATGGTCTCTTTTAAATATACGAATATTTTGTAGAAATCAATTACATATAACTATGCATTATCATTAATTGTTATAGGTTTGTTTCATCTGCTGACGTGTTTATTACGACACTGACTGACAACGTCTCCATATAAAGCAGTTTCCAAATTGATAACATGTTGTACATCAAATGCCGGTAAAATACATCTGCAAATGCCACCGTTAGTAAATTGACGTGTTTTCTCCGAACATCCCTTCCTCATCCTCCTTCTTTTTCTTTTCATTCTACGTCTAATCTTGATCTTCCTTTACCTCTTCCTCTTCTTTGAAGATCAGGCGTTTGGGGAATGCGACCGAAGCTCGGTACTTCGGTGGTCGGTTTTCCATTTCCCTGCGTGGAATATGTCCTCACATACACACAATACCCAAAGGACATACATCACGCACAGGACACACGCGGGACATACGTAGGACACAGGCAACGTATGATGAACGAAATTGTCCACGTTTCGATACGAGTACGTGTCGAACCCTGGTTCCTCCGCTGAACGATCTAACCGCGCGACCAATTCCAGTCGTATTAAGTACAATTAGGCCCTAATATTCAATAAATAACAACAATTTATAAGGTACACATATTTATCTGTTTCTGTTTGGTTCAACTGGTGTCCCGCCGCCATTTCACCAGCGACCTATTTAATTACTTCTGCCTGTACACGTTCACCGTCGCGTATCGGTATCGCTGCGCGCCCGGCAATCAATCGATCGCTCGATCGATCACTCGCAGCGCGCGCAGGTATCGATGAATCAGACCAGCTGAACGCGCGCTATGGAAATGAGAGAGGCAGTTACCATGACGAGAGAGAGCGGCGAGACGGCGCCGTGACTCCGCAGCCTTGCCACAACGCCAACAGTCCCAAGTTAGGTCGACGGCTCGGCACCGGCGAGGTCTCGGCTGAAGGCGAACGTTGCGTCACCGAGGCGAGTTCGATATGGTCAGTCGGTGCCTCCGCATCACATCGCACCACTCACGGGCTCGCCTGGTCCGTCGCTAGGTCGGCGCCACGCACGTGGGTGTACTCGGCCGCTGCTTCTGGCAGGAACTCCTTCGAACGTGCGGACGATTCGAACTTGTCCGAAGGCGCCGGAGCCGGGACATGAGCCTCGCTCCATCGCCACTTGCAGGAGTCGCGTCGTCAGCGCCGATATCTGGGCCGGTGGTGACGTTTGCATCGGGCGCCGACCGTCGGACGGGGCGGTAGATGTGTAGGTGTGTCTGTCGTGCGTGGCGGGCGCCGTAGGACCACGGATGGGGTGCTCGAACGGGAGTCTGCTGCGGCCGGCGGAGCAGTTGGACGAGCGGCTGCCACTGAGCCGGGCGGACATCGTCGACATCCAAACCTTCTGGGAGCACGTGAAGCGACGCTTCGAGGAGACGGCCCGGGAGAATCTACTGTGGTGAGTCCCGGCCGTGGTGTGGTGTGGTGTGGTGTGGTGTGGTGTGGTGTGGTGTGGTGTGGTGTGGTGTGGTGTGGTGTGGTTTGGTGTGGTGTGGTGTGGTGTGGTGTGGTGTGGTGTGGTGTGGTGTGGTGTGGTGTGGTGTGGTGTGGTGTGGTGTGGTGTGGTGTGGTGTGGTGTGGTGTGGTGACGTGACGTGACGTGACGTGACGTGACGTGACGTGACGTGACGTGACGTGACGTGACGTGACGTGACGTGACGTGACGTGACGTGACGTGACGTGACGTGACGTGACGTGACGTGACGTGACGTGACGTGACGTGACGTGACGTGACGTGACGTGACGTGACGTGACGTGACGTGACGTGACGTGACGTGACGTGACGTGACGTGACGTGACGTGACGTGACGTGACGTGACGTGACGTGACGTGACGTGACGTGACGTGACGTGACGTGACGTGACGTGACGTGACGGGACGGGACGGGACGGGACGGGACGGGACGGGACGGGACGGGACGGGACGGGACGGGACGGGACGGGACGGGACGGGACGGGACGGGACGGGACGGGACGGGACGGGACGGGACGGGACGGGACGGGACGGGACGGGACCAACACCAACACCAACACCAACACCAACACCAACACCAACACCAACACCAACACCAACACCAACACCAACACCAACACCAACAACAACAACAACAACAACAACAACAAACAACAACAACAACAACAACAATAACAACAACACTAACAACAACAATAACAACAACAATACCATCATCATAGCTACTTTCACCACTACCACAACCTCAACCACAACCAATATATTTTCTACGTCTGCTATAAACACTACACAGGCGCTACCAGCAACAACATCATCACCCCCACAACCACCTGCTATCTCCATCGTACGACGTGCCGGGCAATCAAGCTAATATCTACTTTCGCCGGCATTACTGTCATTACGCTTGCTGTCACTCAGTTACGGAGAGCGGTTTTGTGTAATTGCTTAATCAGGCTCGGCACGCAATAATGTACTGGGATAACACTGCGCTTTCAGAATCTTCAACAATGTGCGTAGAATTCTTGCGAGAAATATACGTGTGATGAAATTAGTAATACAGTATGGATTAGACTTGTTTTATGTGTGATTGACATGGTGCTTTCTGTTGCTGAAAACCATGATGTTTTTAAAGAGGCAAAGTGCACTAATTGACAGAGAGCTTTGTGTTGTTTAGAGACAACATACGCTTTTGAAGAAAGCAATGTGGTTATAGCCGCTTACAATTGCATAAATACAGCATCGCATCATCAGTTTTTGTTTCATGCTATATTTGTCATCGGTATTGAAATACGACGCGAGAGATCCTACGTGTAAGTGTAAGGTAAGTCGTACCAGAGAATCTATAAATAATGGGTAAAAGGCGAAGACGAGCGACTACACGTGGAGTATGATAGAAGGACATACGCCGTCACCGATAGAATGGGTCTGTGACCAGCATTAAAACTGCTCATTTCACCTTAAATACATATTTATATGGAAGTATTCGTTATCGATTGCAAGATGTATTAGTTGTCTGTTGGGCTACATATGCGTGTCGTTCGAATGGAAACAAAACAATGTTTTTAACCAGTGCATAGTTCTTGTGTTACGCTCTGGTGAGGAAACATTTACTACAACCAGAAAAGAAGGTAAATGAAACGGTGACGGTGACGGTGACGGTGACGGTGACGGTGACGGTGACGGTGACGGTGACGGTGACGGTGACGGTGACGGTGACGGTGACGGTGACGGTGACGGTGACGGTGACGGTGACGGTGACGGTGACGGTGACGGTGACGGTGACGGTGACGGTGACGGTGACGGTGACGGTGACGGTGACGGTGACGGTGACGGTGACGGTGACGGTGACGGTGACGGTGACGGTGACGGTGACGGTGACGGTGACGGTGACGGTGACGGTGACGGTGACGGTGACGGTGACGGTGACGGTGACGGTGACGGTGACGGTGGCGGTGGCGGTGGCGGTGGCGGTGGCGGTGGCGGTGGCGGTGGCGGTGGCGGTGGCGGTGGCGGTGGCGGTGGCGGTGGCGGTGGCGGTGGCGGTGGCGGTGGCGGTGGCGGTGGCGGTGGCGGTGGCGGTGGCGGTGGCGGTGGCGGTGGCGGTGGCGGTGGCGGTGGCGGTGGCGGTGGCGGTGGCGGTGGCGGTGGCGGTGGCGGTGGCGGTGGCGGTGGCGGTGGCGGTAACGGTAACGGTAACGGTAACGGTAACGGTAACGGTAACGGTAACGGTAACGGTAACGGTAACGGTAACGGTAACGGTAACGGTAACGGTAACGGTAACGGTAACGGTAACGGTAACGGTGCATGTTCAAACAACATCACTGATAGTCGCCAAGAAGGATAACGTTACATGCACCGATTCATGAGATTCATGAGTCGGGACCTGTCTTAAAACACGCGGCAACAGATTCGGGAGCAGAATTGGTTTCACATGACAGGGTGGAAAGAAGACATTGGAGGTGGTGTTATCAAACCCTCGAAAACTGAGGCCGACACTTGGCCGATAACAGTCTAGCCTGTGAGACCAATGAAGAACCTTCACCCTGCAGTGCCTCGAAGTAGCATTATGTTTGTTAACAAATGAAATGATAAATTGTTTAAATTAATTTTTACAAACCAGAATGTTGTCGTCATATTTTTATAAAAGTTGTATTCATGTATTTTATTATAATTATTTTAAATATTATATATATATATATATATATAATAAGTTTTTTTAAAATAATTATGGCTGAATTACACATTTCTTATTTATTTTATTTATTACTATTATGATTTCATTGGTATTACGGTGAACTGTATATTTTATCTAAAGCTTTAGTTTAAAATGTATGTATGCAAAAGTGTTGGATGATGATGGCCCATTGAAAATCATGTCATGGTTACCATCAGGAAATATAACTTTCACTAACTAAATAGACAGGTCGGAATATACTAAGCAACATATCAACTTTTTAAACTCTAATCAGTAGTAGTGCAACTTTACATTTATTAATAAAAGGTATAGGCATTCCTAGATACTAATCTCTTTGGTGGAAATTAACCATAAGTTGAATGATCTTTAATGTTATCACACATTAGATAATCAGTAATTATGTTCCACATTATACAGGAAGTTGCCGCGATGAATATATGCAGTCAACACCCGTTCCACTGACGTCACGATTCAAAAGACAAATGTACGCAACATACGTTATTTAACGTCAAGACGGTATTAAACATTCAACGGTCGATGTTATTAAATTGGGCAAAAACAGTTCGTCGGCATGGTCACCAAAGTTGAAAACGATTCCAGTTATTCACAACATAGCCAAGTCATGTAATGTAGATTATTCATCACATGACTAGCAGCAAGATATTATTAAGTAATTGTGCACAGCGCTAGTTTAATCAATTATGCATGATCAGTCTTCGTAGATCGTAGATAAGTAATTGCTGGTGTGACGACATGTCACGTGATTGGTTGCGTCATTACAAAACTGATGTTGGTATGGGCGTATGCCTAAGCTCAGGTAAATAATAAATACAATGATATAGTTATGTCTAAAACTCCTAGTATGATCTGGTAGTTGCAGCCGAATGTCACAAAGAAATACGCTATATGTCACATAAACATGTCAGAAGACGTAGAGTATATGATTTTTTCTGTACGTCCACTGACTTGTTCAATCACGTCTATAACCTTTGTCTTTTCTATAACCCAGATGCTTGTTTTTCTGTCCCGATATGTTATGTTTAACATACTTCTTTCCATCTTTGTTTGTGCGTCTGCTGACTTGCTCTTTGCCTGGCTGGTGTGTGTTCGTGTTTCAGCGCCGTATGTCATTGCTGGAATTACGCATGCGCTGTAGACGTGTACCTTCAAGCAGGTTCCATAATTACCATTGAAGCTGTCGATGTGTTAGGCGAATGCTGTCTAGCCCGCCGTGATTCTTCTCTGAAACTCCTTGTTTTTGGTTTTGGATTCTGATGCTATATCGCTGTCCCATGTAGACGTAGCCTTCAACATTCCTTCTTAGTTGTGTTGACAAATATTGATGTGTCGTTTTCCATCATCACCTTTGTCTTCGACTTGTTCATCTTCAGACCCTGGGTTTCAGTTTTATCAGCTAGCTCCTGTAGTTTGTGGTGTAGTTCATGCGGTGTATTATCGTACATGAGTGTGTCACGAGGGTCGCATACATGAGTATTTCATGAGCGAAGCGAATATGATTGAGATATTCACCGTTTATCCTTGCGTTCCTAGGTTTCTTATGCTCGGTCCACACTGGATCCGATGTACGACGAAGGGTGTTCACACCGCATCGCAGACAAAAGCAACTGCGATCTACGTCCTGAGTGAGTTACGATTTTCGTGTCCACACCGCAAAGATTTACGTTCTCATCGCGAGGGAACATACATGCCATCTGGTGTGTACCAAAGGAAAACTACAACAATTGTGACGTTATACGTCAAGACGTAATTCGATACTCGCACGCTGATTGGCTGAAGCGTTTCACGTAATTCCTCGAGGCGACTTACGTTTATTGCGATTTGCGACGAACCTGTCCACATTACCGATTAACGATTTCTACGATTCGACAGGAGAATGTTCAAAATATCGCAAGTCTTTGACTTATAAGGTTTGCGATGCCGTCCACACCCGTCTTCCACAGATCGCAAGTATCGTATACGTCAATGTGAGCAAATTTCTTCCGATTTACGTCCTGGCGAGGTCTGGTGTGGACAGGGCATTACTCTCGTACTCCTCTCCTAATGATGATCGTTGCAGCCTTTCATTGTGTAGGTGGACTGTCATCGAGCTCTTCGAGTAGATTTCATTCAGGAGTTCGGTGTACACGTTTTCTATCCCTTGTTCTTGAAACGAGATCAGTATTGCTTGTATTTGCACTGAGTCGAAAGAATCTCGATGCAGACTGGGATACTGAATTCTTGGGATTTCTCCTACGACGTAGATGTGGACTGTCATTGAGTACCTGCTCCTGAATCCAGCTTGCTATCGTGGCTGGTTTTCGTTGAGTGTCTTCTCTAGCCTTTTCATTGGTACTTTATAGCCATTTGATTAACAGACATATCGGTTTGTAGTTCTTGAAATCTTTCTTATGTCCTTGCTTGAAGATTATCATAATCTTTGCTTCTTTCCATGCTGTGGGTATTCGTCTTTCTGTCATCCATTTCGTGTGCAGGTTATAACGTTTCTTCGAAATAATATTGTAAACACTTTTGTTTTAGTATTAGTGTAGATCTCCTCTCTGATACTTGCAATACCCCATTCAAAATATCTTTGCAATTTGATACTACTGTGTGCTGTCTTCGGCGAGTTCACGTTTCTACAATACGTTGTCATGTAAGGGAACCGGAAGTAAAAACACTGCAGAAAATACGCGTAGCTATACGAAGAAACGACGCATATCTTGGCGGCCTGCTCCACTACCTTCCTAAACTCAATATGTGAACGATAAATGGATATACCGTTGTACCATTTCCGAGTTAGGGATGTGGCCCATCTTAACTGGTGACTCATATTACCGAAATTTCTCATATATATATATATATATATATATATATATATATATATATATATATATATATATATATATATATAATTATATTATATATAATTATATTATATCTAATTATATTATATATAATTACATTATATATAATTATATTATATTTAATTATATTATATATAATTATATTATATATATATATATGTGTGTGTGTGCATGCGTGCGTGCGTGCGTGCGTATATATAAATATATATATATATATACGCACGCACGCACGCACGCACGCAATAAACACGCACTCCGCGATAGCGCGACTATTCATTTATGCTGTGTTTTACTGACGTTGTGTTGTAAGGTT
The DNA here is from genome assembly GCA_964017155.1 of Oasisia sp. SBJ-2009. NCBI lineage: Eukaryota > Metazoa > Annelida > Polychaeta > Sabellida > Siboglinidae > Oasisia > Oasisia sp. SBJ-2009. The sequence continues at coordinate 66,047,838 of OZ024854.1, forward strand.
AGCATTAGTGTTGACCGTGCTAGACGATGATCTAGTGCATACCTGGTCGGCCTTGGACTGTTGCACCTGCGGCGTCGCTGATGTCTCAGACGTATGTAAATCTATACAGTGTGGGGGCGTAATTCCCGATGCAAATCAAACATGCGATCTTTTGTATTTAATGCGTGACAATATCATTACGTGCTATTACGTGACACGTGTAGCGCTGTGCTGTCGGCTGTACCTGTCAAAGCCACCATTGTCAGTGATGGCATAAAAAGAAAGAAACATAAGAAAACATTTATAAACGCCAATATATGAAACGACTGTCACCGCCCCTCGAGGCACCAGTCGCACGATTGTCTGCGGGCCATGTGTCCGTGCTCATCCTCCTCGCTGTCACCGCTACATCTCGTGTTGTTCACAAGCCGTGAAAAATATATATCGAGTTATTAGCCACATGTTCTTTCGAACACCACATCGACGTATCTGGATAGCAACAACGCTGCGGTTAATTCTAGAGTACTCATATTCATACATGAACACATACACACGCACGCGCACACACACCATGGAAATATAAACACGCACGCACGCACACACACACCATGCACACGCACGCACGCACGCATGGACACACGCACACGCACACGCACACACACACACACACACGCACGCACGCCCACACACACACACACACACACACACACACACACACACACACACACACACACACACACACACACACACTTTAATCTATATTAGTGTATTGGATATGAATTCAAGAGGCGTTGCATAACCATAAACGTGTCAAAGACCTGTCAAGCACATCACAACATTTTTAACAGAATGCAAGCTGATAACCTTACCAACATATTTTATGATTTATGTCTTATCGCAAATTTGGAGAAGATTCCATATGTATGTTAGGCGAGAGCGGTGATAATAATCGTGTGTTCACACATTGCAAACTAATGTCAAATGAACATTTCAAACGATTATATAATAATTTTGTAAAGAATAAATATAGACGATACGAATCCTGGATTACACCAGTGTATGATATCGTCGTCTTGATCTAAGGCATAATTTGACACCCAAACAAACCACGCTTAGCAATGATCAGGAGGAAATGGAACACTAGGTAATGTATTAATTCTACATCAAGTTTCATTTCTACGCGTCCACTTAGTCAATAGGTATCCTGTTCTTAATTAAGTAATCCAGTGATCAGCGTTCTATCAACACACAAGTTCGCACCTGCTTAAGATTGACCTGGTGATTCACACATTTGACCTCATGGCCCAGTTGACTTGCTTGTGTGTGTGGGAGAGAGAGAGAGACAGAGAGAGACAGAGACAGAGACAGAGACAGAGACAGAGACAGAGACAGAGACAGAGACAGAGACAGAGACAGAGACAGAGACAGAGACAGAGACAGAGACAGAGACAGAGACAGAGACAGAGACAGAGACAGAGACAGAGACAGAGACAGAGACAGAGACAGAGACAGAGACAGAGACAGAGACAGAGACAGAGACAGAGACAGAGACAGAGACAGAGACAGAGACAGAGACAGAGACAGAGACAGAGACAGAGACAGAGACAGAGACAGAGACAGAGACAGAGACAGAGACAGAGACAGAGACAGAGACAGAGACAGAGACAGAGACAGAGACAGAGACAGAGACAGAGACAGAGACAGAGACAGAGACAGAGACAGAGACAGAGACAGAGACAGAGACAGAGACAGAGACAGAGACAGAGACAGAGACAGAGACAGAGACAGAGACAGAGACAGAGACAGAGACAGAGACAGAGACAGAGACAGAGACAGAGACAGAGACAGAGACAGAGACAGAGACAGAGACAGAGACAGAGACAGAGACAGAGACAGAGACAGAGACAGAGACAGAGACAGAGACAGAGACAGAGACAGAGACAGAGACAGAGACAGAGACAGAGACAGAGACAGAGACAGAGACAGAGACAGAGACAGAGACAGAGACAGAGACAGAGACAGAGACAGAGACAGAGACAGAGACAGAGACAGAGACAGAGACAGAGACAGAGACAGAGACAGAGACAGAGACAGAGACAGAGACAGAGACAGAGACAGAGACAGAGACAGAGACAGAGACAGAGACAGAGACAGAGACAGAGACAGAGACAGAGACAGAGACAGACACAGAGACAGAGACAGAGACAGAGACAGAGACAGAGACAGAGACAGAGACAGAGACAGAGACAGAGACAGAGACAGAGACAGAGACAGAGACAGAGACAGAGACAGAGACAGAGACAGAGACAGAGACAGAGACAGAGACAGAGACAGAGACAGAGACAGAGACAGAGACAGAGACAGAGACAGAGACAGAGACAGAGACAGAGACAGAGACAGAGACAGAGACAGAGACAGAGACAGAGACAGAGACAGAGACAGAGACAGAGACAGAGACAGAGACAGAGACAGAGACAGAGACAGAGACAGAGACAGAGACAGAGACAGAGACAGAGACAGAGACAGAGACAGAGACAGAGACAGAGACAGAGACAGAGACAGAGACAGAGACAGAGACAGAGACAGAGACAGAGCAAATATTTAATATTTATGCTAAACGTAATAGGTCCGTTGCATTGATCTGTCCTAAAAAGATTTATCTAAGGGAACGTTAATTGCCACTTGGACAGTGCAAGAATCAGCCCAGCATAATTCACGCCGTGTGGTCGTGTCCGCAGTCCACGCACTGATTGCTTGCCTGTTGACAAACTCCCGTGGTCGATAGCTCGGCATTGTGTGTCTGCGAATGCACGACTCGAGCTGTTTCTGGTCACTTGCCGTTCGCGAGTTATCCTCGGTGCAGAACTTGTTAATAATGAGCTTATGGGCAGGAACACCGGAAGCTTTTAACACTGGAGTAGCGAGTACGGGAGAGGACATAACCAAATGTTATGACGGTTGGTGTGAAGTGAAACAAAATTGTGGATGCATTGTCAAAACGGGAACGGTCAACAACACGGGAGCGGAGCATTTGAACTCACGCGCCTTATTTCATTGATATCTGATAACACATTATTCGTACGTAGTAGATTTGTGCAGGAAGCCTGTATTGTTAGCGAGACCGAGAGACTAGTTAGTTTGGCGTCACGTCACGGTTGGCCTAACATATTATTTCCTTTGTTGGTGTAAATAGCAATCTGTCTCCACGAGGAAGATGCGGGTTGATAACAGATTAAGGAACCCGTTGACTTCTCTCTTGGAATTATGTACATATATTTCAACTTTGTGAACTGAGACAGGGTCTACGGAGATGATGGTGTCACGTGGGTCAAACAGTGTGCTTTTTAGCGATGAAAAACCTCGTTATGTTCTGTGTAGTTTTGTAATAGTGTCATCGATATTTACCAATAATGCTATTGTGTAATACTATGTTAGGTTACTCAGCAATGTCATCGGGTGACGCTACCGAACAACCGCCAGGGGCAGTGCACAATGATTAGGACGATATATTCTTTATTGAGACGACTGGGTTACGAATACCGTACTTGCTTCATAGGCCATAAGCCGGGATGTTTGTCAATACATATTAGAAGGAATGTTCATAGTGATGTTTGGCCAGGACTGCATTCCTAGAGATGGAACACATATTATAGCACACAGGTTATTGTGTAGTGCCTCTAAGTTATCAGTCATATACATTTCAGGAGTACGAAAAGGGGATACAGTGTTGTTGTAATTTTTTATTTTGTTTAGCAAATACATTACCATTATTCGATTACGTTTAAAGTACGTCTGCAAGTGTGACCTGAAAGAGTTATACCTCGAGGCTGACAGGTCGTAAGGAGTCGCTACGGAACGGCGCCAGGGGAGGCAACAGTTGGACGAGGGCCTTGCGAGGGGAGAGGAGAGGCTCATACAAGTTACAGTTTAGAGGATAACCTGGAGGAAAGACAACCATGTCTCTTCCCAACCACTCGTGGTGCCCCATCGACCGCTTGATCACGTGACAGAGGCAGAAGAAGAGTTTACGACATCAATATGGCAGCTCATTGCATAACAAGCGATGAGCAGGAACAGCCCAGGAAGATTGTCAATACGTATAGGCAGAAGTATCGGGATCAGGTGCAGCTAGAGTACAGTGATGGACATATAATTAACATGCATGAAGTAAAACATACCTAAGCATGCATTCTAAACACGATGTTCCGCACGCAACCTTCAAGTTCCAATTATTTCAAAGAAGTATGTATTTAATGATGATGATGCTAATGATAATAATGATAATAATAATAATAATAATAATAATAATAATAATAATAATAATAATAATAATAATAATAATAATAATAATAATAATAATAATAATAATAATAATAATAATAATAATAATAATAATAATAATAATAATAATAATAATAATAATAATAATAATAATAATAATAATAATAATAATAATAATAATAATAATAATAATAATAATAATAATAATAATAATAATAATAATAATAATAATAATAATAATAATAATAATAATAATAATAATAATAATAATAATAATAATAATAATAATAATAATAATAATAATAATAATAATAATAATAATAATAATAATAATAATAATAATAATAATAATAATAATAATAATAATAATAATAATAATAATAATAATAATAATAATAATAATAATAATAATAATAATAATAATAATAATAATAATAATAATAATAATAATAATAATAATAATAACAATAATAATAATAACAATAATAATAACAATAATAATAATAACAATAATAATAGTGATAATAAGATTGTGTTTGCGCTTAAATCCTAGGAACCCATCAAGACAAAGGATTGATAAGAATCACATGTGTTAAGCGGCATATATTTTAACAGTCGTTGATGTCTATCAATGCTTGAGATGATCAGACTCTCATTTATGTTATGCAATAAGGAGTTATCAATATAACACGAATTTGCATTTTACGAAGGATTTGGAGAAATACTATGTCTCACATTCAGCGAGAACAAGAATAGGGTAAAATAAGGACAAACGATATGCTATGTAAATATTAGCAGTGTAAATGTTATTAAAATGTAATTGATAGATAGGTTATATGGATAGTACATACAGTAATTAGAAACTGTGCACTCATTTGAACCAAGTATTTATTTGCACACATGCCATCTAAAAGTGTTGTTTACTATGCCAAATCCGGTAAGATCGTATATAAAAGTAAACGATTTATAGCAGTACAGCTGCACAATTAACGTACTCGATCTGAAATTACTTAATTTCGCAAGAAATAAATAAAGCCTGTTTGATGTACGGTTGCGCCCGCTAGTGAATGGAATTAATTTGCCGTGTATCGTTCTAAATGTGGTAGCGGCCTCCACGGTGTTAAATAAATAAATCAAATGACGCAATATATCATCTATAATTGCTTATAAGTGTACATCCTAATTGGGCCAGGGTACCTACTTTAATTTGCCTACCTGAACCGCAATCTAATCACAATTCCCACAGGTGTCGCTACGGGCTCGTTTTGCAAGCCGCTGCTGTAGACGCACAGCTCAACTTAGCGTACCGAATCGCTGGAAAACATACTTTGCAAATTAAGACTATTTATTAATGGGACAACACGAGCTGCACACGCCACACGAGCTGCACACGCCGTGGCGCCCGTACACGGAGGACGCCGATTGTCCGTGGAGACCGCGGGAGGGCGCTGCCTGATACGGCCGCCTCAACAATGACATTAATATGCATTCAACGCTTAACGCAACACGCTAATAGGCCTTAAATTATCGCCTGACGCCGCGCCGAGTTGGTAGGACGCAAACTCGCGTCGTCGGCAGAGTTTGCATGCTGAAGTTGCTGTAATGTGTAATGATGGTGATTATTATGATGATGAAAACGCTGACGATAGTATTGTGGTGGTTATGATGATGGTGAAGATGATGATGATGATGGTAATGATGATGATGATGATGGTAATAATGGCGATGAAGATGATGGGAATGATAATGATGATAGCGATGATGATGATGGCGATGATGATGTTGACGATGATGACGACGACGACGACGACGGCGACGACGCTGACGACGATGAAATTAGCACACCTGTCAATGACAGTAATAACTAATTACAGTAGTAACATTTACATAATATATTATTACTCCAATACAACCTCCAACAGTAACCATACTGACCTACACACTGACGATAATTGGCAAATGTAGTTTAATCACGCTCTCTCCGTCTTCTGCAGTTTCTTTAGGTACCATCCCTACTTCCAAGTGCTCTTCCCCGCCCTCGCGAACCTCAAGGACGAGCAGGACATGCTACACTCCGGAGCGTTCGAAGCTCAGGCCGTCGCCATCTTCAACGTCTACGATTACGTCATCGATCACCTCGACCGAGACCTCGACGGTGTAATGTACAAACTGGAGCAGACAGCAAGGTATCACTCGAAGATCGAAAACTTCTACGGCGAGTTCTTCCAGGTACGTATCACTTCCGTATTATGTCGATACGGATTCATAATTCGTCGCTATTTGTCTGTAGGCATGTATCTGAGGTGTTAATAATTCCGAAGTGTGGATAACATAGATACCGGTTGAGTAGTAGTGGTAGTAGTAGTAGTAGTAGTAGTAGTAGTGGTAGTGGTAGTGGTGGTGGTGGTGGTGGTGGTGGTGGTGGTGGTGGTGGTGGTGGGGGTGGTGGTGGTGGTGGTGGTGGTGGTGGTGGTGGTGGTGGTGGTGGTGGTGGTGGTAGGGGTAGTGGTAGTGGCAGTGGCAGTGGCAGTGGCAGTGGCAGTGGCAGTGGCAGTGGCAGTGGCAGTGGCAGTGGCAGTAGCAGTAGCAGTAGCAGTAGCAGTAGCAGTAGCAGTAGCAGTAGCAGTAGTAGTATTGTATAGTCTATCTAGGCCATATTATGTAAATATACTGGTATATGAATAAGCATTCAAAATATGCTAGTGTACGTTCAAAAGAACTCTTTAGTTATCTGTCCTTTAGAATGTCATCTTTCTTTCATCTTGATTTTTTTCTACAAATAACAAATTAAAACTCGTGCGTGTGAGTGTATAAGATAAGCACCGTGTCGTTGTTGTAATTAGATAGAACCCTTCTCATGCTTCATACGGTTCAGATATCTCGAGCATGATGGCAAGCATTTTGATGCTCATTTCCTGAATGGCGGTCACACATCTGGTAATCTCAACAGAACAAGATACAGTTAAGTGTCGCCAGCAAGGTCCTGCACAGAATGTGAAATTGCACGATCATGTTTCGTGATAACACCGGATTGATCACAGCCAAGGTTGTGGCGATGAGTATATTGTGGTTCCACGCATTGCTTCTGGGCAACTGGGCATGGCTTCAAGTTAAATCAATTCAGCAGGCGCTGAGTAGTCTGAGGCCGCCTCAGTCGTGTCACGCATTGGTAGCTGGCCAATCTTTTTCTGTTGTTTCCTTGAATTATCCAGTGTAGTTACTGAAATGTAATGGCAAATTGTCAGTTTTTACGTTTCCTTTCCTTGCTACAGTTTCACCGTCTGTTGTGACGCAGTGGTATGTAACGAAATGTACAGCATTGTCTACGGAATCTTCCATCGAATAGATCGTAGAGTGAAAGGGAACGTTCTCGTTTCGTTGCATCAACTGTGTGATTCTTTCTTCGTGAGCGTTACGTCTATCGCCGGCAAGATATAGTTATAATACAAAGAAAGGCAAAATACGATCATATTTATTTTATTTTATTATTTTATTCAAAATACAGTAATAATGCACAGCGAGTCCGAATGGGTTTTATCTAGATTCATGGCGCTATCTAAGTGTAATTATTATCATAATAATAATTATTATTGTATTTTTATTATTCTGTATCTGCCTATCCTCTTCTGACCTACGGTGGTCCAAATGGCTGACACGCGAGAAACGACTTATTTATCATTTATTTACTACTTTCTCATCACTGATGGAACGTATTTGTGTCATTGTTTACATCAAAGCATTGCGTTTTCCAGCGATGAAAAGTAGGTCTACAGAAGAACAACAATGTAAAACAATTTCACTTAACATGTTGCCCTTAAAATGTTGTCTGAAAATCAATATTATATGTTGTTTGATATATTTCTCATTTCAACCATTGCATAGTCATTTTGGTAAAAGACATATGATGTATGTAGGAATGGTAAGGAGTCACTGTTACATATGGTATATATAATAAGTTTAAACTTACAATATTTTTATTCTCAGATCGTTGTTTCCACCAACACAATATTTAGAGAAACGACTATTATAAATGTGTTACTCCACATATCCAGAACATGAACAATCACAACACATTCACTGAACAGCTTCTCGTTTCCACAGTACGACAACTCGATAAATCGTAAAACAAACGCATTTATTAACAGTTCTCGTTTCCGTCGTTGCAGTATCTCGAAGAGCCTCTGATTCAAGCGCTACGGGAAAAGCAGTTTGAGAACTTCAAAGTGAGAGAAGAGGAACTGATGCGGACGTTGTTTCGCTGGATGCAGAAGCACATGACACTTGAGCTGGAGTCGTCTCAGTATGAGGGTACAACGGGAAGCGGCAACTACGACCAGTAGCAACGACGAGGCAACATAAGCCGAAACGCAAAAGGATGCTCGAACAATTCTTCGTGTATGCAATTCAATACTCCCGAGTTGACAGGTGAACACGGAACGTCGTCTGACATGCGAAGTGGTTCACAACTCACTTCACTTGTCATCGATCGGGTCAGATTATACCCGGTCAACTGAGCACGATATATATTTATTATGCATATTGCAAACGACTTTCTGTTATTTTAGCTATCGTTCGTGATTGTGGTGACATTTAGGCGTGATGTCATGTCACTGGCAACGCCTGCTGACAAGGCGTGTGTCCCTTACGCACCGTGCTGGATCCAATCACTTCTCGTCGCGTCTCGTTATGTTTCGCGGCATCTGCAGACTGAGAGGTCTCGACGCACTACTGACGACGTGTTCTACTGATATGTGTTAAATCGTTCGAATACATAAATAAATATAACATATATTAACAGCAAAATTGTAGTGTATTTTGTTCGTTGAAAAAACTGATGCCAAAATGTGCGATGCATTCCGGTATATAATATCATCATGTTAAATTCATTGCAATGACGTATTCTAACAGAAACAATAAAGGTAAGTTCTTATACAGCGCAGTATCCAGTCTTCAGAACTGACCAAGGTGCTTTACACTACTCCCTGACACACCTGTTCAATCAAACTTAGAATCTTAGAAATACGATCACCACCAAGATAACTTTAAGCCACCTAGAACGAAAGAAACTTACAAAGTTTCATAGCGACAGCAAGAGGTTTTGAAATTTAAATCTTCTAATCGATAGTGTTCGTCCTGTTTTTATCTGTGACAAAGTTGGACGTGATTTAGGGAATCAGCTCTGAAGACATCTAATATAGACTAATTATAATTGTGTTGTTGTTGTGATGGTGGTGGGTTGTCAATGCCAAACAGCGCTGGTTCTTCAACCCACCAACTGAAAACAAAACCGGCGAACAAATTCAGCATGCACGTAAGTATACCAACGTAAACATTGGTAAACATTGCCCGGACCGACACTAACATACCATGAGACACGCGGAATATACATGAACAGTCTTTGAAGACGGGCAGTGCATATCAATTCGTAATACCGCAGCAAAATAAAGCTTGTTGAAGTGTATTTTGTTGTTAAAACAATGTGAATACACGAAAACAACAATACACATCATTACCCACAATTATACCAGACATTACTAGTTGTTGTAGGCCAACTATTATAACCATTACTGCTATAGTAACAGTAACAACAATAACAGCGCGGTACCATTGGCAATACGAACAACTCCACATTGGCACAGTTCCTTTCTCGGTGGTAATATCTCACCACTGTCTGCGGAAATAAGTACATTGGACAACAACCATTGCCCACACGATTAAATACTTAATTATAAAAGAACTATCATCAGAGGATAAGAATGTCATCAGAGGGTAGCCAAACACAGCACGTAAAGATGCCTCCTTAGCGAAGTTGTTTTAGCCATCCAGTTGTATACAACATACCAAACCTATCCAGTAACATTGATGTAGTAGCTTGTTTGTGGAACTCTTGCAAGCGGTTTTGTTGAAGTCATCAATCAAACTTAACATTATTTCACGTGGTTCACATCACTGGACACGTACAATACAAAGTCAATTAGTTCGACTATTTAAATAACACTATTTCTCTTAAACAGACAACTGATACTAACAAATGTTTTATTATATAGCGCTGTACACCCAGTTCATAGGACTCAAACCACACGACTCCCTGGCAGACCTGTTCGACCGAACACTATCTCGAATCTTCTGTATACTTGCCGTATCCTTTGGAAACTGAAAGACACATTTTGTATGCGCCTCAGAAGAATATACTAGTTGCCTTTCCAAGATTACTGAACATTTCTTTGCGGCAGATATGTTCTCAATACGTCTGCTTCACTTACCATTGCAATTGGACGGCGTCGCATCCAAATGCATCGATCCAACCATTGGGTGCACTTTGTTATTCTGCTAACCAAGTTCTGGCGCGAAATTGTAAATCGTTACGTCATTACTAAATCGCATAATTTTGCAGTGCCGACATGAATATAGAGCAGATCGTACTCAATGAATTCATATGGAAAACACTTTATCAGCAAAATATGCATCTTCCAATGTTGTTATTTTAGCATCCTTCGGAACAATCAATGATCGGTATATAGTTCCATAAATCGGCTATGGTTCACTCGATCTATGGCTTAACTTAAACAGAAATTCAATATATAATCAATTGTTCCTATTATCGCTTTTAAAGACAAACCAAAACAACTCCTGCAGCGCCACTGTAGCAAGCAGTGACAGTCGCATTGTCTAAACATGAGTGATGTAACGTATGTGATTCATGTCAGACCAACGAAGTTATTCTAGCAAACCGATGGCATGATGTTGAAATGTTTGAATAAATGAAAAAAGTAATAAAAAATAGAGTACAATACAAATATCACGTGTACAATTGGGATGCCCAGTATTTGTACATAAAACTTCCAAAATATATATCTGTATGGAAGTAGTTAACAAAAAGAGGATATTCTGAATGATAAAGACGATATAAAAGGCTAAATATGGATGAACGAATGCGCTCATTGAAAGATTTAATGTAGTTGGTGGCAAACATAAAACTTTTCAAACTCAAATTTTTGAATATGCATCAAAGACTTGAAGTGTACATTGGAGCACAGTACGCTAACGTAGTTTTGGCAGGACCACAAAGACAAAGGTTTCGAGCTAAGACATTAGCTTGTGCATAAAGGCATATGTCTTTGTCTGGGAATGTCGGGCATGATCACACTTTCCAGACTGTAAACACGGAATTCGAAACAATTACGTCTAGTTTTAAAACACAAACAGAACCACGTGGACACATTGTCACGTGTACCGTGTTAACAGAGGCTGTCCAGGTGGACACTTGCTCATTACTCATTGGTCGAAAAATGCCCTGTGGCGGAACTACCTGGCGAGTCAAAACGTGCGTCCCGGTGTCATCAAATTATTAGTGGCGACACTTGGTGGATAACATTAAGAGGCCCTGTAGTCCTCCGGACTATGTTATTAATAATTATTGTAATTTTGGTTAATCATAGTGGCACTACAACATGAAGTGTCAATACAAAATTAGAGAAAATATTTAATTGTTTGAAGAATAAAAGGCATACCATTATAAACAATGGCATTTCGGGTGGCACTGAGATGCCTTCAGAAGAATTTGATCAAATACAGGTTTCTGGCACTACAACTGGAAATGCCTTTGCACAATCAGAAAAGCTTATTATCCAGTTAAGCTCAATATACCAATTAACATTTACACTACTCTGGCTATCTCTAGACACATTCTCTTTGGACAGCAAACATATGCTGTCCACAAACTGCCACGGGTAGAAAGAGTGGCACAGTACTGAGTAGTGAAAATATTTGTTGACTTACACAATCTGATTAGATACAATCTATTCATACTTACTCTGTACGTAAATAAAACACAATTATCAGCATAATCTATATATATATACTAGGTATATATATATATATATATATATATATATATATATATATATACTAGGTAACACACTTTGGATTGCTCTGGAAGCATTTTATTGCAGTCAAATATTCTACATACACATTATGTAACAACAATGAATTTTGATTTGATGACATGGAAACCCCACATAAATGTTTCTTGTAGATGCACACGCAAACACACCTATGCATGCGGACAATTACATACACACATGTATATTATACACCTCTATTATGCGTATTTTATACCAATGTCTATTTTGAACATAAATTATTATATTACTACTGGAAAACGTCTAAAAAATTCCATTATTAGAACTTGACAATTAAATTACATATTATATTTACAACTTAAGTTCTTGACATATCATGCAAATATATGTTACAATTAACAAGTTATTTACAGATGTTTTTATTGTGACTAGTATACAGCGAGATATAAAATGTAGGACAATGCAACATTTTCACCCCTTCAAAACAAATAAATATTTACAGCATATTTAATTAATTACTAGGTGCATACACCATTATACACTGTACACAGGATATGACCAAACTACTTCTATTATTCAAATATTCACTTATATACCCACCCAGTACAAACACTTTATTAACACTGTTTTTTCAAATCCTGTTACTCAAAGTATTGGTAACCTGGTGTATTATTCAAATAAGTTGGAAATAGTTGAAACATACATTACCATGAAATGTCTTCACAGTTTCATTGCAATTAGAATAACTCAATACTGTAACACGTACAACAAGTGAAATGTCTCTTGCATACATTTAAAAATCAACAAACCATCGCAGCAAACCCATTTCAAAGCATCAGTTTCTACTCCACCATTATAAGACTTGGATGAACAAATGTCACTGTGTCATTAACATCTTTAGATTACGTAACAGAATACTTAAGTCATTTAACAAAGAAAATACCACTAGACGAAACATATCTTAGCATTTTACATTTCTCCGTCCCTGGCTTCATATAAAACACAATGCTCACATAGAGGAACATTTCTCCATGCATTGTTCAAAACTGATCACCACAGATCTTCTTCTCATCGTCTGTGTCGGAGGGGGACGACGACGCAGAACTCTTGTTGTGCCTCACTCTCTTTGGAGGCGGTGGCTAAATCAAAGATCACAAAAACAAAACATAAATCTCACTATAAAGGTCACCTTTGGATCTGGACAAGTAACCTTAAATTCTTTTTAAATATTAAATTCTTTGTAGTGTATGCAATTTTTAATTAATCCTGTTTTCATATAATTCTACCCCTACATTTCATCCCAAACTTGTTTTATTAATCACTATATCCCCAATAATGTATTGAAAAAATTACTCCTTATACACAGAGTTAGGCTCCACTTACACTATCTGTATAAGGCGTGGTAATGTTCCGTTCGCCAAACTTCAGTTTTATCAGACAAGTTCACTGTGTTTAAAGTCAATGACCACTACAAGTTGCTGATAAAGTTGATTAGTGCTAGGTATGTGTAAGGCTTAATATCTTCCTCTTACAACTACCGTATTATTAGGAGCACCATAATATTATACTGCAGGACTGGGCATCTGAGTTGAATCACAATATTTATTCTTGATAAAATGTAGCTAGTTTATATTGGAATCCAGCATCACCTTGTATTTAAGTCCTCCTCTTTTGTTGGGCGCATGTTTCAAACACTCTGCGATTTCCATTTCCACATCACAAATTCTTGCGTTGGGATGATTCGTCATGCATGCTCCTAGAAGAAAAAGTGCATGAAAATGTTATGTCAAAGTGTACTACGAAAATATTTCAATTTATTTAAATGCAACCGTCTTATCATTTTTTACAATAATGTACAGAAACACATTAATTTACCACTGTAACAAAGTTAGATGTTCTAACTGAATAAATTCACTGTAAAACATAACACATTTAATGACTTAGTGTTTCCTAACCTTGCCATAATGGACGTATTGATCTGTCCCAAAGATGTCGAATGTGGGCAGGTTTTTACAGTATATTTATTACAGCACCTTCTAAAGACATGTCCTTTATGAAACAAGCTTACTGATGATGACTCTGGCCACTGGTAGGTCGATGAATGCGATCTTGCCCTTCTTCCCCTTCAGACTGTAGCCTCCCCATAAGAAATTCGTTCCGATCTTCCTCAACATTCTGCGGACCGTGTCACCAACGTTGCGTCCCCCCAAAGAAGTCAAGTAGCATTTCTGCAATACAAATAACAAGTAGTTTATGTAAGACAATTGTACAAACTTTGTCACCAGAAATACAATGTGCTTCTGTCCTGTAAAATACTTGAAAACTGTTTAGTGGTGACTTTATCATGACTTTTCCGACAAGACAGGATATTGCCCCCCCAGCGGAGACCTGAAGATTTCTGCCGGAAACTAAAGCAGAATGTCTACCGTCAAGGATAACCACACATACCAGTTGCTTCTTGAAGGTCTGGTCGGCCAGTCTTTCACAAAGCCTGCCCAGTTCTTCGTGTGTGCTCGCAGGAAGCACCTCATCCAGCTCCTCCGCTGTTTTGTTGACGCCGATGAGAGACCTCAGCAACTGCAGCATTTCAATTTGTGTCTCCTCCAAAGTTTGCAGGCGCAACAACACACTGGTCTGAAAATCTGTCATCAAATAACTTGATGTTTTGCAGATAAAGCAACTGTTGATTTCTGTTGATATTTCTTGTTATACACATGTCTACATGCTGCTAACTTTGTAGTTATGCATAATAGCAGCATTCAGTTTTGTTTCCTCTTTATGCGCCAGGGAATAGGCTAAACACCCTTCAGAATGTAATATTTTAAAGTAGTTTTTAAAATAGTTCTGAGGGCAGATCATTGCGCCTTCGGTGCCCACTCAGCTCATCCTACCACCTGTGTCCACCTGTGTCCACCTGTGTCCACCTGTGTCCACCTCACCCATCATTTCACTCAGGGGAAACACTGCAGCAATGTTTCAAATGTCAAATCACATTACCCAGAGGGCGCTGCTATTGCGATCGCAATATTGAAATTATAACATTAACAACTGCTTTTGGTCTGTTGTTCCAAATACAGCTAGTACATACTACTGAATGAATTAAACTAAAAGTCAACTTCACCCCAAAGTACTATTTACAGCGTTTAAGTTTCGTTACCTGTTAATGTGCCTTCCTCCCCAGTGACTTCTGAAGTCAAGATGATCCCTCCCTCTGCCCTTGGGTCTAAAGGGTGACTTGAGCAGTCATCAGACTTCTCCGACTTCACTTCGATGTGTGGCTCTGTTCCTCTGGCGTCCTTCTGGCGACGTGTTTGGTAAGACGGCAGGAATCCTTCTGCTAGTGGGTCCTCGGACTTTATACGTGTCACACCTTTGTGGAGACCAGAACATTTCTGAATATTGATAGCACAAGTGTCACAAGTAATTTACCTCTTTATTATAATAATAATAATTTCTTCTGCGCCAATATCCTCGAAGATCAAGCTCAGTGGCGTGACAAAACCAGGGGATTAAGCCATCTCGTAATTATAAAACAATGGAGGGATGAAGATTGAAGAAGCTGGGAGGCTAAGGAGGGAGGAAGCTAGGAGGCTAAGGAGGGAGGAAGCTGGGAGGCTAAGGAGGGAGGAAGCTAGGAGGCTAAGGAGGGAGGAAGCTGGGAGGCTAAGGAGGGAGGAAGCTGGGAGGCTAAGGAGGGAGGAAGCTAGGAGGCTAAGGAGGGAGGAAGCTAGGAGGCTAAGGAGGGAGGAAGCTGGGAGGCTAAGGAGGGAGGAAGCTGGGAGGCTAAGGAGGGAGGAAGCTGGGAGGCTAAGGAGGGAGGAAGCTGGGAGGCTAAGGAGGGAGGAAGCTGGGAGGCTAAGGAGGGAGGAAGCTAGGAGGCTAAGGAGGGAGGAAGCTAGGAGGCTAAGGAGGGAGGAAGCTGGGAGGCTAAGGAGGGAGGAAGCTGGGAGGCTAAGGAGGGAGGAAGCTGGGAGGCTAAGGAGGGAGGAAGCTGGGAGGCTAA
This sequence comes from Oasisia sp. SBJ-2009, assembly GCA_964017155.1. Classification (NCBI taxonomy): domain Eukaryota; kingdom Metazoa; phylum Annelida; class Polychaeta; order Sabellida; family Siboglinidae; genus Oasisia; species Oasisia sp. SBJ-2009. The sequence continues at coordinate 66,063,963 of OZ024854.1, forward strand.
GGAGGGAGGAAGCTGGGAGGCTAAGGAGGGAGGAAGCTAGGAGGCTAAGGAGGGAGGAAGCTAGGAGGCTAAGGAGGGAGGAAGCTGGGAGGCTAAGGAGGGAGGAAGCTGGGAGGCTAAGGAGGGAGGAAGCTGGGAGGCTAAGGAGGGAGGAAGCTAGGAGGCTAAGGAGGGAGGAAGCTAGGAGGCTAAGGAGGGAGGAAGCTGGGAGGCTAAGGAGGGAGGAAGCTGGGAGGCTAAGGAGGGAGGAAGCTGGGAGGCTAAGGAGGGAGGAAGCTAGGAGGCTAAGGAGGGAGGAAGCTAGGAGGCTAAGGAGGGAGGAAGCTGGGAGGCTAAGGAGGGAGGAAGCTGGGAGGCTAAGGAGGGAGGAAGCTAGGAGGCTAAGGAGGGAGGAAGCTGGGAGGCTAAGGAGGGAGGAAGCTAGGAGGCTAAGGAGGGAGGAAGCTGGGAGGCTAAGGAGGGAGGAAGCTGGGAGGCTAAGGAGGGAGGAAGCTGGGAGGCTAAGGAGGGAGGAAGCTGGGAGGCTAAGGAGGGAGGAAGCTAGGAGGCTAAGGAGGGAGGAAGCTAGGAGGCTAAGGAGGGAGGAAGCTGGGAGGCTAAGGAGGGAGGAAGCTGGGAGGCTAAGGAGGGAGGAAGCTGGGAGGCTAAGGAGGGAGGAAGCTGGGAGGCTAAGGAGGGAGGAAGCTGGGAGGCTAAGGAGGGAGGAAGCTAGGAGGCTAAGGAGGGAGGAAGCTAGGAGGCTAAGGAGGGAGGAAGCTAGGAGGCTAAGGAGGGAGGAAGCTAGGAGGCTAAGGAGGGAGGAAGCTAGGAGGCTAAGGAGGGAGCAAGCTAGGAGGCTAAGGAGGGAGGAAGCTGGGAGGCTAAGGAGGGAGGAAGCTGGGAGGCTAAGGAGGGAGGAAGCTGGGAGGCTAAGGAGGGAGGAAGCTAGGAGGCTAAGGAGGATAAGCAGCATTAAAGAGATAGGTTTTTAGGCGTTGGCGGAATTAAACTATATTTCTTCTGATTTAGCATCCACTAACTAATAAGTTATTGTGAGAACTAACATAACATAACAACTATATTTTGTAGTGTTTGTCTAGTTCATATTCGTAATCATGTTTACCTTGGAAGACCTCCCAGTAGTCACCACTCTCTGTTGGGCGTCTGTCCTTTTTCTTATGTCCTTCTTGTGATTCTACGTCTGTTCTGTGGCTTCCATTCTTGGTACCCACCATGTCTTTGTAAAGACCGCAACAGAAATGAAAATGTAATTACGATATAAAATAGGAGAAGGGTATGATGTCTTTCAAAGCAGAATTATTCTTTTTTAAATCATACTGGCACAGACAGGTGAAACTAAATGTGATCAAGAAGGCATCGATGCTGCAAGCAGAGGCTAACTGCATCAGATCATGGATGTTCACTGTTAAGCCACTTTACAAACTTTAAATGTGTCTGATGACCTAAAATGGACTACAAACACACATGTGACACCATTTACCATAACTTTTGAGGCATAACTGACAATATCTATGATTTTGGAAGACCTTTTTTGCTCCTTCATTTTTTTACCAGTCCACCCATATTTCTACCCGTCCACAACGGTTTTTACCCGTCCAAATGACAGGTGGATGGGTCTCTGCATAAATCTATGTGGTGAGGAGACATTTTTGGTAGGACAAATGATGGACAGCAAGTTTTTGGGATGAAGATTTCATCAGGCACTCCTGTCTCCCAATACAAAGAGATCACATGCTGGTTGGACGTCAGAACAATGATACCGAAAATCTGTTCAAATGTGTCACAACAACCATCACTACTCTTTGCACAAGTAAACCCTTGACATATTTATTATGTTTAATGTGCAGTGGCAATGATAACACTGATCTGTGACTTTGTAATAAGTCATAGAACTGTTACGTTATGTATGGCTGAATTAAGTTAGCCTTAATATTGAATACCTTTAATTACACCGCGTTTCTCCAATCTAACTGAAGCAACATGTCTACTGGTGAGAAACCCAGTCAGACTTACCATCTACGGAGACCCTCGGTGGGCTGATGTGTACCGGGGAGCACTGGGTTCCTTCTGGGGCAGCATTTAAGGATTCCAATTGATTCCCTGTTGCGGTGCACTCATTTTCTTCAGGTTTCATTGCAGAAGCGGTAACTCTAAACAGGAAATAATGTCATTTCAGAAAATGTATAACTTTTTTATAAGCACAAAAATATAAGGCCATCTAACTTTAATCTGCATTAAAACGCAGATCCCAACTTGGGTAGTGAATATCCCAAATCTGCATTAAGCTACCCAAATCCTAATGTGGGAAAACAGGCAAATTAGGATGCAGATTAAGCAATGTGAATGCTCTGCTCAGTGTTGCCAACTCCGCGGTTTCCCCATAGAATTGGGCTTGTTTTAGACCAGTTGCGCAGGGGAAAAAGCAACAGTTGCGGGTTGTGTTTTTTATCTGCTTCATTGTGCACAACTGCACAGGCCACTTTTGGGGGCAGGTTTCAAAAGTGCTGGTTTTTACCTCACATGTTACACTAAAAGCCATCACATTCTATGTCCATAATAAATACTGTGAACTATCAATTGATAGCCTCCTAATGTTTTTGAATACAAATAAGGATATAAATCATTCTCTTCTCTTCCAGGGTTGCCACTCATGGAAGCTTTCCAAATTCCCTGACTTTTCCCTGACTCAAAGTTTCATTTTCCCTGACCATGCTGGCTGAATAATCATGAACATTTATGCGCGATGTACATATAATTAGCAATTAACTTACAAAATGTACTCAGTGTTCGATGCCCACTCAGATTGCATTATTACAACAGCCAACTGAAGAACGTATGGTATCCACATTTTTAACAGCATATGTTTGTGGTATCAACATTGTAACGCGTAACGAATTCGAGTTCGCGGCATCGCGACATTATGCGTATGACATGAGAAAGTCAAATTTCCCTGACCTTCAAGGGATTTTCCTGGATTTCCCCGACTTTTCTCAAAATCTCAAATTTCCCTGACCCAGCACAAAATTCCCTGACTTTTCCCTGACCTTGAATTTCTCTGACTTTTCCCTGACCAGTGGCAACCATGTCTTCGTAGTGTCTGAGAGGCTGCTCAGGTTCAGCCAGCAACAACAGCTTATGTTATAGTAGTCCAGACATGACGCCTAGAGGATTGTGATGACGGAGAAGGGATAAAACGCAATAGACCCTGGTACTAACATTTTTCGTTGCCATATAGCTCATATTGTCTTGATAATAATAATAATAATGTTTATTTTTCCCAACACAACAATACATGTTACTGGTGTCTTAGTAAATAATATTCTTATGTTAGAATAAAGAATATACCGAAGATAAATCTTCATTCTATAGTCTATATCCCTGTACAAAATTTAGAAAAAACAGATTACACAATTGCTCATTAAGTGCATGCAGCACAAACATTATTAATAAAACTTGTAAAACATAGAAATTATATTCAAGCGCAGTACGTTATATATAATAAATCATATATTCACAAATTTTCATGTGTATATTCCGTAATCCAGATTTTGCATATTAATTTTTCATATCAGTCAAATTACAAAAAAATTATATATTATAATAGTCACCATTAATTAACGCAATTATGCACAGCAACCGTGTGGGGCAGTGTAGAGCATTTATGTGATGATGTAGAGGGCTATTTGTGGGGAATTAAATGACGTTATGACGTTACGTACAATGTCTAAGCAAGCAATTATAATAATATAGTTCACCGTAGAACAGTAGGCGGCGCTCAACTGCAAGGAATGATGGAATCACCCACTCACCATTAGGTAAATACTTTGTACGTGATGTAGTTGAAATGCATTTCCCTCTTTATCGGAGGGGTGTTGTTGGCAACTTTTAAAATATATCATTTAATAATTATTTGGGGGATTTTTTGGGCTAATTTTCGAAATTTTATTTTTACCTGGCAATACTGGTAGTGGCAGTGCATTGCTGCATGGTGTCAAGCTTGATCTTTCACCGATATGGCAACATGTTGATAGCTACTCGACTTCCACTCTCACAAAGCAAATGTATAAGTACAAATGTTGCCACCATGCACTGATTGTCTGTATGTGAACAGAACCGACTTAGTTGATCCGCATCGTAATTTGGCTGAATTTTATATGTGAACAGGGCTAGACTCAGCCTAGGCTAAGGCTAAGCCTAAGTAAGTAAGACTAAGACTAACGTACGTGTCTAAGTGAGGTTGTTTAGAATGATGTCCAAATTCTTAAAAATGATTGCCATTGTTTTGTATATAAGCACAACTTTAGGTAGACATCTGCCTATATATTCATTTAAACATACACAAACACACAAAGTGACAATAGACTAAAACGGACCCTAGGCTAAGGCTTAAGGCTAAGTTAGGTCAAGTCAGTGCTAGTGAGGCACCAACTAAAAAGGCCTTCGAACTAAAAACGCGCGAAAGTGGGCGATATTATGGCCATTTTGTAAACATTAAAATCAATTTAGGGCAGTAGATATGCTTTAGAAACTTTAGTTAGTATTCACGATACTATCATTGTAATTCAATCACGAGTATACCTTTGTTTCCTAAATTTCCTTTACAAATTCACGACTAATGACTTCTAACGGAAAGCTGAACGCCGCTGCTGCAGGAACTGATGCACCAATAACCCACGAGAGGGCGTTACCCAATACGGACTAGCCTCGGTTACCCAGGCTCCGTGAGGTGGCAGCACTTTTAAGCCTGGAGAAAAAGACGCTCTGCATTTGTTACCCGCCAGGGCGGCCTTACCCCAGATTAGGGTAGAGACGCTGATTGGCTCTCAGGCCAACTATAAAATAAAAATTAAAATAACGATATACTTTTACAAGATAATGATATGCTATAAAAAGTATTTAAAATTGAACTTATATTAACACTAAAATAAGTAAAAATTCTAATTTACAATTGTATAAAAAATAAGAATTACGGCAGGATTAACCAGTATCCGTGAGGTGGCAGCATTGTGTAGCCCCACACGGATTGCATACAAATTAAATATAGATACCTTTTTATCAAATAATGCTGTATTATAAAAACTTTTCAAAATTAAACTTATAGATTACGGCAGGATTAACCAGTGTCCGTGAGGTGCCAGCATTGGATAGATCTCGCGGATAAACAAACAAAAGCCGACAAAGTAACCAGACTGTCTTCTCGGCGAGGTTCCGCAGCCGACCGACAGTCGGTTAAGCGAGACTAGCTAAACGCAGAGTAGTCTCGCTTAACCGACTGTCGGTCGCCTGCGAAGACAGTCTGGTGATTCTGCAGGCTATTGAATATTTATCTGCGTCGTTTGTCTGCGGGTTTGGGCTGTTTGTAGTCACCCGGATACTTTTAACGCCCAAAAAAATGTAAACGCTACAAGGAATACAAAACAGCGAACGGAAGGGCGGCGGGGGAGACGCAACTGTGGCAGTGCTGCTATCATCGTAAGCTGGGGTAGCCTCGACTATTCAGACTCCGTGAGGTGGCAGCACTTTTTAGTCCATCAACTCTTTCTTTTCGTCGAAGTTACGTTGTAGCGTTTTCCCGGGCGTTAAAAAGTATCCGGATGACGTTTCTGCGCATACACGAGTCAGTCGTTGTCATTAGTTAGCGAACTGACACGGTCAGTGTCGCCACCTACCGTGATACATGATTTGTGAAAATAATTTTGGGGAGGTGTACATTGTACACAGCCAGTCTGCCGCTTGGTTCTTATACTAACACTGGGCACCCAGCAACAGTGATAACAACACTGGAATTTACCAAATAAATACATTAGGTTCATTACAACCAGTTGTCCAATGATACAAAATAATAATTAAAGGGGGGAAAAAAGCTACGGTTTCGTATCATACACTTAACAGGGTTTATACAAAGTAACAATTTCCACATATACTCAATTTTTTAACGTTAGCGGTTTACCCAGAATGTGACTTTAAAGTCTAAAATTCTAACGAAATCCACGATGGCCTAGACGCCGCCATCGGTGACGGGTTAACTTGGCATGGCCAATAAGCGCGCGGCATTCTAGGTCTCTGCTGAATCCGGTCAGCTTCCAGCGACGTCGTTAAGGATCAACAACTTCGAGTCTTCGTTCAGTTGGCGTGACATGTAGCAGCTGCTTAGACGTGTATCTAAATATGTGGACAAATCTATGGTAAACTTTAGTATTTATGCCTTACTGTTCGGCATACGGTTGCAGTAATAGATCCGTGAGAAATTTTGAGCTATCTTTTTTTCTTTTCCGTTGAAACAACCGGTAGTATTGAAGCAATGGATTCACAATTGCGGGTACTTTTGCAGTTTACGCCCGCACCTCGAAACAATCATCAAAATGATCACCCACGATGACCAAACTTCGCAGGCGTATCTACTACACCTGTACTACGCGTATGCACTTGTCAGGTGATCAAAAATAATAATTAATGCCTGAAATCGATCAAAATAAGTAAGTAAATAACGCGCTTTCCTCGCCGAATCACTACTGCAACTCCGTCAGATGGCGCCACCATCTTGCTGCCGTTAAACTGTTGGGTCAGACCGTTATTTACTTATACATTTTGATCGATTTCAGGCATTAATTCTTATTATTTGATTACGTGACAAGTGCATACGCGTAGTTCAGGTGTAGTAGATACGCCCTGCGAAGTTTGGTCATCGTAGGTGATCATTTTGATTTTTTGTAGAAGTACGGTCCTAAACTGCGCACAGCGCCTCTAGACGGATTTATGAATAACTAATATGCAGGGAATCTGTGGAGAGCGCCGAAGCTTCGTTACGTCATTCTTCGTCTAAAATTGAGTAGCTCATAGTATTTCGATGGCTGGGTGTTCAAAAATATTTTCTGGTAAACCGCTGGCGTTAAAAATTTGTGTATATGTGGAAATTATTACTTTATATTAACTCTATTAGGTGTATGCCACGAAACAGTTGCGTTTTTTTGTCTAAATAAACCCATTCATTACAACTCTCGTTTCAGATGTGAAAATGGTCGATTTCTGTTTCACTTCAAACTGTATTGCTGGTTGGCAGCCCAACGTCGAGTCATATTTACGTTTCACTCGGCACACAGGTAGCCTAAGTGGAACCACGGATCATATTTTCCAGTAGTTCCTTTATAAGTCTGTATAGTGTTGGATGAGTTCCGGTTACTAAACATAGCGTACAAGATCTGTTGGTCGGTGTTCATCAGTTTGCTACTCAGAAACCGTTCTGTCGCTCGCATGTACTCTGCCGCCCAACGCTGCATCACCGAGTTCTCTGCGACAAAATACGCTCCGCAAACCCAAACCTGGTTTCCAAGAAATATAGAGCGTTCTGACATCTTCGTATCACGACCGTATACCTCCGAGTATGCAACTTTAGTGTGATCAAAATTTGGCGGTAGGTGCAGCTTTATTGGTTTAGTCTTTGTTACTATGTCTCGGAACAGACCGATGTCAAGCCATGCAAAGTAGCGTGTTCTGAATGGGTTTGATTTGGTCGCGTTCTGCATTAACTCATACTTCGCATGCATCACACACGAATACTCTGGAATCACCGTGTTTGGGTGATATTTCGGGTAGTTTGGCTGTGCGTAGATTGCGGCGATACGCTCGCGTAGTCCGAACGCCCAGAGACGATCTCGCGACACCTTCACCGTCATCGTGAGGTTTTTTGGGAAGTCCTCGCGCAGCTTATGAAAGTAGTCGATGTCTTCGTTGCGGTCAAGGTATACAATGAGAGGGTTCTGTATCCGGCGGAAAATGCGCATCCAACCGTGGTAGAGGTCGGGGGTGAAAGTATTACTGGTCTCGCCCTTTTGGAATTTTCCGATGTTCATATAAGCAGTGACGATGGTCAACTCATCCCGTAATGTGTCAGCAGGGGATGCTTTGAGGTTGTTCGCATTGGTTTTGGTGGTTGATGTCGGTGTACTCTGGGTTGAGGCTAGTCTCTTTAGCAGCGTATTGTGGGCGATCATGCGACTTGTGGCTCCACCTGTTGGTGCGTCTGGTGGCTGCAACACACGACAAGTAATATCAGTTAACCACCGTGGCAGAGAAAAACAATATAATATTATTACACTGCAATTTATTTTGGCCATTCAAGGTATACACTTTGTGTGGGAAATACCAACATTTTACCCACAGTAAGAATGTTTTAAAGTAATTAATATACCATCTGCATTTCTCTGCATACTGTCATTAATCACTTTTTGTTGTGAATTATGAGGCATTTATTAAAGACAAAAGTAACAATCATAAGCATCTTGGTAATCCCAATGTAGACATCAGACATGGGATCAAATATATTGAAATGTTTTTGAATACAAATACTCTTCTTGAGGATTCAAATACAAATACTTTTAAATACAATGTATTAAATACATTGGAAAGTATGTCAAATACTGTATGAATACTTTTAAAATACTTTCCACTTTCAGGATGTATTACTAGACACTGTATAGGTAAAGAAAAAGAAAATTATATACACTGTATTGAGATTTCGAACCATCAAATTTATAGTCATTAGAATAATTTAATTTTAAATTGCAATTTATTAATAACTGTGTCCTATGTATATGAAACAAAGTATTTGAATAAATATTTGAAATATCAAATATTTCAGTAAAGTATTTTAATACAAAAACTTGTAGTTACTAAATTAAATATCAAAAACAAATAATTAAAAAGTAGAAAATACTTTCAAATACAAATAATATTTGTATTTGAAAGTATTTAATGGTCAAATATATTATATTTCACCAAATGTCTTTTTACACTTCATTAGGAGCAGTGGTCTAACATGGCTGGAGAACCAAACTGCTGGTTGAGAGAGAGATGACTACGACATGTACATTCCAGGGCTCAGGTCATTAAAAAAATTCAATTTCAGTTCTATTCCAGAATTGGAGCTGGAATTGAAAGATCTGGGGAAAAATGATTGGAATTGAAAGATTTTGAATTGAATTGAATTGGAAATGAATGAAAAGGAATTTAGCATCAGCTATTTCTGTGATGCTGCGAAGGGTATTTTAAAGATGGTTGGGAGTATTACTGTGCAAGAACAGTTGGACAATGAAGCTGCTGGTCAAACATTACCCACCAATTAAGCAGTGAATGGATGGGAAGTGACATACTGCCTTGTGTGAATGAGTGCTGACAGGGGTATGCTTCAAAGAACCACTGCAATTGCACAGATAACAAACTTACATTCCCAGTATCACATGCTAAGCAAATACTAGGACTAGCACAAACACCAGGATATCTCAAAACAGTCCAAAGTGTAACCTATTATGGCCCAAAGATAACCAATGCAAATATAAGCCCAGTGAAGACTGAAGAGGCTTGTAGATTGTAACCAGAATGTGACAACTGTAATAATGGAAATTGCTAAGTAATTGATGCCAGAACAAGAATAAACTGAATAGAGACTATAGACTCACAGACACTTTAATTATACAGTGATGCCTGAATTAAAATGATTTTCCTGCAATAAAATGTCACTGAACAAATTATTTTCATTTACTCATTTCTATAAGTGATTATGTGTATATATTATAAAAAAAAACATATATAATCATATAAATACATCCTACATGACACGCTGTATCACCCCCCTGTATGCACAGTAATTGTATGATTTTTATGATTACCCCGTAATTTTTTATGTGTAATTTGAATTGTGTGATTATAGATGGAATTGAAAACAATACAATTGAAAAAATAGAATTGGAGTTTAGTAAAAGGAATTGCAAAGAATTGGAGCGGGAATTTTAATTGATTTAAATGGAATTGACCCCAGCCATACCTGGCTGTAGATAACAGTCGTAGATATTTGTATGTGGCTAGGTTATATATTAAAGGGATTCTTTGGGGCCCGAAAGAGAATCTTTTGTGTCTTAAGATATAAGACCATATTCTTTGAAAACTGTAGTTTTTGTAATGCACACAATTATTTAATATAATTGTTTCCTAAACTGTTAACATGTGGTTAAGTCAAACAGCACATTGTATTGTCAACAGAACGATGTGTGCAGACAAAACCTATTCTGGACAAAACCCCCTCATCATAGATACTAGATTCAAGAATGACTACAAGAATTAACTTGTATGTATAGGTGTGATAAGCAATCTTTATACATGTATATATAATTACTTACAGCTAATATTTTAATAATAATAACGGGCATAATATGCAATCTGTATAGTGAAGTTAACTCATGCTCCACTATGCATGACTTACACCACTTTCTGAAGTCAAATTCACAAACATATTGGAGTTAAGAGGATAACTTAGATATAGTACGAGTGGTTACCAAGATGGACAGAGCTCCAGACTGCCGGGTAGACAAACTCAGACTATAGGGTAACTCACTTGAATAGCGCCTTTATTATGCCTTTATTGTAAAATATTTAGTATATATATGTATACACCTTTATGTATGTATGTATGTATGTATGTATGTATGTATGTATGTATGTATGTATGTATGTATGTATGTATATATACATCATAACATGTATATATATATATACATATATATATATATATTGTATATACATACATATAAGCCAAGTTAAGTTGGATTATTTTAATCCTTCTTGAGTCTATGGGAAAATTCCTATAATGAGGGGGTTTTGTTCAAGGGGCATTTGTTTGTTTGTCCCGAGGGGATTTGTCTCGGATTCTGTGCCACTCTCTATGCACATTGTACAATGCAAAGCAATGTGACTGCATACATGTGTATTACCCCCTAGTCTGTACACTAATAAAGATTAGGGTTCACTAGTATAACCGCCTACCAACTAGTCCAGTGTCTACCAACAAACCCAGTGGTCTAGTAAAGTCCAGTGCCATCCACCCTGCCTTGCAATACTAGTAGTTGATGAAGCCTTTGCAGGCACAGTGACCCTAACCCATCCACAAGTCTGGGTCTATGACCGTCTATCTGAATCCTAAGTCATTGAAACATTGGTAAATATTTGTCAGTTATCCTTCAGCTTGTCAGGGGTTGTTGCGGCTGATTACGTCAGTACCAGCTCTCTTCTCTATCCCGGCACATTCCTTTCAAAAACTCCTTTTAATATATCAGCCAATGAAACCGTCCACAGACAGTGTGTCAGTCTCCGGCTAGATGATATATTTTGTGTGACTTCAGCCACACGCTGCTCATGATACGTGTAAATATTGTGATTCCCACCAGTCGTGTGTCTGTCTACAAATTGGAAGTGGCGTTTGTGTTGTTCGCAGTAGCGACTGGTGAAATCAATTGTCAGTTTCACTTACTGTTTTACTGATGTCCATCGGGTACAAACTTATTTAGTATTTGTATAAATGAGACTACCTCCCCCGGGGTAGTAGACTTTTGTCGTTACTAGTCCTGCTGTCTCATAAATAAATGCTGAAGTTCTACACCAGATACTCATTTTGAATCTACCAGGTAGCTTGGTTTAATTAAATTAATGCAGTCCTAGCTTCAAAGGCAAGGCATTTATGCTCTTTATGATGGACTAATTAGTGATTCTGTTTCTGTTTATATACATATATATACATATATATACATATATATACATATATATATATATATATATATATATATATATATATATATATATATATATATATATATATATATATATAAGCAATACATTCAGCATTGCCATAGTACATTTTTCACTGTTCTAGATTTGTTTTAGAAATTATAATAATTAGGCCTCCGTTCTAACAACCACCTGAACTGTAGAATGTATTGAGAAGTTTGAAAACATAATAATCCATTGTTGTTTTATGAAACTGGGCTCTGCATGTATTTGAATACAATACGTAGTTATTGTCTGCATGATGCTCCGGTTCTCCCAGCTTTTGCCGTAAGTACATTACCTTGACGGAGAGCAGTCCCTGCGCCGTCAGCCACAACAAGGCGCCGACAAAAAGCCAGCAACAAAACACACACCGGAAGATAAATATCGTCCGTTGACGTTGTGTCATTCTACTCCGATCCACCACGAAATGTTTTGTACGAGCCCACCAGGTTCATCACGTAGTATCTTAATTCTTCGTAACCACTTCCTGATTACTTATCTCGTCACCATAAATCACAAGTAAATCCGAATCGCCAACGCCGGCATCACGAACGAAGCCGCAACGGCCAACACCGAAGTCCGTACGGGCGAAAGGGTTAAAGCCTCGACGAAGGCGTAACTGCCGAGACCAGTTCTGAGACCCATTAGCATTTGTTCTCGTGATGCCCAATTGAACGGTTACTTTACTCAAACAGTCTAGTTCACTGACCGCCATGATACGTGCAGTCAGTGGTATTGCTTTGCAAACGTCAGCGCATTCATGATCCGAGCTTGATGAAGAACGACGGAATCTGCCCGGAAAATGCGCGCCGTATTATTGTATTAGTGTTGTCGTCAGAGGGCGCCACCACTCGTGACAATGACCATTCCGAGTTCGGACCTTCCAAGTTCTATCGCACAACATGCAGTGATCATGAGATTGACAGGTAGCTCAGATGAAGAGTATGGTATACGGCTTTGAGTTCTGATAGCATCGCTTTAAACAATGTCAAGTATTCGCACAGTCTGTGTTAAGGCACAGCAGGGTCATTTCACGGTAACAGGCATATTTCGTCCAGAGTAAAAAAATATTTTCGACCATAATATTTATCGCATTTTCGGCGTTAGTTAGGAAGCTTAATATAATGTGTGACTAATCCAATGAGCAGCAGTGACCTTTTGCATCGTTTCCTATTTCTTATTTATTTTATTAGCATGACGTCATGAATGAATGTCATCTACGCCACACAAATATTTCCAGATTGATGTCCATTCATTACTCCTTTTCTAAACATAGTTTCTTATAATTTGTGTCCCACTTTATTTACGTACTGTTGCAAAAGTTGTGTTCAGTGATTATTCGGCTCTTGTGACACAGCCGAATACCATTGAACCTCTCGAAGCGCCTAGTGTCTCATATATCTGACATGGGCGAAAATTAGTAGTAGTTAGTTATTGTTTTGAGATTTATATATACTTCATGTTACTTACTTTACTTACTTATGCCTTTTCGCTCGCTCGGAGCATAGGCCATCGACTAAGGAACGCCACTGTTTTCTGTCTGTGGCCATCTTCTCCATTTCTTTCCAGGTGTACCCCATCTCTTTTGTATCTTTTTCTGTGTCTCTCTGCCAGGTGTTTCGTGGCCTACCTCTTCTTCTCTTCCCTGGGGGGTTCCATGTGATGGCTTGACGGGTGATTGATTCTGGTGGTTTCCTTAGTGTATGTCCTAACCACCTCCATTTTCTCTTCTTTATTTCCTTTTCTATGGGTAGTTGCTTGGTTGTTTTCCAGAGTGTGGTGTTCGGTACCTTGTCTGTCCACTTCAAGTGTAGTATTCTGCGCAGGCATTTGTTGATGAAGGTCTGTATTTTCTTTTGTGTCTTCTGTGTGGTTCGCCATGTCTCCGCTCCGTAGAGCAAAACTGCCTTCACATTTGAGTTAAACAATCTCAGCTTGGTGTTAATTTTGATTCGTTTTGCTCTCCAAATTTTTCTCAACATGATGAATGCCACTCTTTCTTTCTGGATTCTTGCTTTGACGTCTTCTTCTGTCCCTCCAGTTTTGTTTATTGTACTGCCCAGGTATGTGAATGCATCTGTCTCTTCCAGTGGCTCTCCGTTCAATGTAATGGGGTTGTTGTTCTTTGTGTTGGCTTTCATAGTCTTTGTCTTGCTTCTGTTGATGTTGAGTCCAAGCTGTGTTGACACTGTGTTTAGCTGCTCTGTTTTTTCCTGCATCTGTTTATGGCTGTGTGAGAGGAGAGCGAGGTCATCCGCAAAGTCCAGGTCCTCCAATTGGCTCCATGGTGTCCACTGGATCCCATTTCTTCTATTTTTTGTAGTCTTTTTCATGATCCAGTCTATGGCGAGCAGGAATAGGAATGGTGACAGAAGACATCCTTGCCTCACTCCTGTCTTCACCATGAAGGAGTCCGTTAGTTGTCCTGCATGAATGACCCTGCATGCCATGTCTTCATAACTACTTCTTATCAGAGATATAAATTTCTCAGGTATGCCGTAGTGCTGTAGGAGTTTCCACAGCGTGTCTCTGTCAAGGCTATCAAATGCTTTCTCGTAGTCAACGAAGTTTATATACAGTGATGAGTCCCATTCCATGGATTGTTCGACAATGATTCTCAGTGTTGCAATTTGGTCGGTGCAGGATCTGTCTTTCCGGAAGCCAGCTTGGTGGTCTCTGAGCTTGGCATCTACACCTGTTTTCAGTCTGTCCAAGATTATTCTGTTGAGGACCTTTCCGGGTACTGATAGGAGCATTATCCCTCTATAGTTCTTACATTCTTGCAAATCGCCTTTCTTTGGGAGCTTCACAAGGTACCCTTCTTTCCATTCTGTTGGTATTTCTTCTTGTTCCCATATCTTCCCGAATAGGTCATGCAGTATCTCGGTGGAGGTCTCTATGTCAGCCTTGATTGCCTCTGCAGGAATTTTGTCTGGGCCGGAAGCTTTCCCTCTCTTCATGTGCTGAATGGCTTTTTCAATTTCTGCCTTACTTGGTCTTTCGCAGTTTATCTGGAGTACTTCTTCCGCTGGTGCGATGTCTGGAGGGTTCTGAGGTGGTGGCCGGTTTAGCAGTTCTTCAAAATGTTCCCTCCATCTCTTCAACTGGTCTTCATCACTGGTAAGTACATTGCCATTCTTATCTTTGATGGGTCTGTTTGTGTTCTTGTACTTTCCTGCTAATTTTCTTGTTACATCATACAGTTGTTTCATGTTTCCTTGGGCTGATGCATCCTCTGCTTCTTTGGCTAGGTCTTCAATGAAGTTTGCCTTGTCTGTTTTTACGCTGTTCTTGACTGCTCTGTTTGCCTCTGTATACTCTTCCTGTGCTGCTGCTTTTGCTGCTCTCGTTCGGCTGTTGTTAACTGCACCTTTCTTTTCCTTCCTCACTTGCACTTTGTTGACAGTCTCTGCAGAAATCCAGTCTTTTTGTTGGTATTTCTTCTTTCCCAGAACTTCGCTGCATGTGCTGGTCCACATCTCCTTGATCTGTTGCCATTGTGTGTCTGTGTCCATGTTTCCTTCATCAAGGATATCTTGTAGGGCTTCGTATTTGTTTCTGACTGTAAGTCGGAAGGTCTCTTTTGTCACCCTGTCCTGTAGGAAGTCCACATTGTACTGCGTTCTGGTGCTTCGCTTGACTTCTCTCTTCTTTAGCTTCATCTTCATTCTGGCCAGCACTAGATGGTGGTCTGAGGCTGCATCTGCCCCTCTCTGCACTCTCACATCCTGCATTGATCTTCTGAACTTTCGTCCTATGCAGATATGGTCTATTTGATTTTCTGTCCTGTGGTCCGGTGATACCCAGGTTGCCTTGTGAATCCTGCGATGCGGGAACACGCTGCCTCCGATGATCATATTGTTAAATGCACAAAAGTCGGCCAACATCTCGCCATTTTCATTCATTTTGCCAAGTCCCTGTCTGCCCATGACTTCTTCGTACCCGCTGTTGTCTGATCCGATTTTGGCGTTCAAGTCTCCCATGAGTATTGCCATGTCCTTCTCCTTCAGTTTGTCACACAATGTCTGCAGTTTGTTGTAAAAGTCTTCTTTTGTTTCTTCGTCCTTGTCGTTTGTGGGTGCGTAACACTGAATGATGTTGAGCTTGATGTTTTCTTTCTTTATTTTGAACGAGGCACAGATGATCCTTGGTCCCGCTGCTTCCCAGTTAATGAGAGCATTCTGTGCCTCATGTGACAACATGAATGCCACGCCTTCTGTATGATGTGCATCTTCCTCTTCATGCCCCGAATAGAGAATCATTTCTCCTGTATTCAGTCTGACTTGCCCTGACTGTGTCCACCTTGTTTCACATAGCCCTAGTACTGTGATGTTGTAGGCCCGTCGTTCCCTTGCTATTTGGGCTGCTTTGTTTGTTTCGAACATGGTTCTCACATTCCATGTTCCGATTTTCGAGATTTTCTTGGAAGATAAGAAGGGTATCGGCGATGTAGCTTCCTTACGGCTTTCACTGCATGGCGTCATACTCTCCCCAGGAGGCCCTCCCTCTCCCAAGTTCAGTAGAGTTCCTTTGGTCGATGTTTTCGTAACAATCTGTTTTTTTACGGGAAAGGGTTGTTAGCCCTTTGCCCAACCCTCCTCTTTTCTCAGCCGGGCTTGGGACCGTCCATGGCAGAGTTATACTTCATGTTGCGGTAGGTTTATTCATGAAGGAAAACGAGACGATTTACTGTATGAACCGGTGTGTATTCATTAGATCAGTTAGTTAGGTTTCGAGATATTAAATAAAATATACGCCGTGACGTAGATGACTTGTCGTGACGTAGGTGACACGCCGTGACGTAGATGACATATCTACGTTAATGACTCGGAATAACAAAGTGATACTGCAACTATTCGTTGATTCCTGGGTGCAAAACGCATGCTTGTGCAATCCGTCAAAGTGGACGCTCTTGACTTCGGTAGATTGCCCACATTGTCTTCCTGGAGATTCTCCCCAAGACCACGCAGAATGGCGTAGTTCAGGCTAGTGTTGAATGTATTAATTGTTAAGCATGGTTTCAGCTTCCAAATTTCGTGTAGAAATTGTTTTTCTTTTAGTCATGCAAGATTCCTACATGCGCAACTTCATGCGTTTTATTGATTTGTCTTCTAAATCCGCCATGACCCACTAATTTTCTTAGGTTACCAACTGGTCACAGCTTATGACGTTGTTGTTCGTGTCCGGTGTACGCAATAGTCTCGTCTCTTCTCATACAATTCAGTATGCTGATGACTGTGACATTCTTGCCCACACAGCAGAATAACTTCAAACTAACTTATCAAAGTATATTCATGACTTTCCATCAACATAAGAAAAACCAACATCATCTACCAATCCGCTCCTGGCAACAATGAAGGACCTCATGACATTAAAACATATGGAATAACCCTAGACATTGTTGAACATTTCCCTTACTTGGGGAGTCATCTATCCCAGAAGGCCACTATCGAAGCAGAAATTCAGCATCATAATATCCTGTACCATCACATCCTTCATGATCTGCGTAACCGAGTCACCCACAACCTCATGGAAGAAACAAAGGTGATGTTCTATAAAGCCGTGCGTACTATCACTCTACATGAGCGAGGGGTGGGTTACATATCGATGCCACCTGAAGACCATAAAGACTGTCCACCAAAGTTGTCTCAGACAGATTTTTTTGTATCCTATGGGAAGATCGCCGCCCCAACGCCAGTGTCTTCTTGGAGGCCAACACAACTATAGTATTGAGGCAATGATAATGCAGAACCAATTCAGCTGGGGACTGGCCACTGTGTTAGAATGTCGGATAGCCGCCTTCCCCGATAAGTATTGTTTAACACATGCTAACACGTGGTATGAGAACACGTGGTTACAGCCAGAGAAAACGATTATAATGGACTGCTAAACATTACATGAAGAAAAGCCAAATTTACTTGGGAAGAAAACCCTGAGGACCATTTACTTAACCGCCGTACCATATGCGAGGCAACTGCCAAATTTGAAACATCATCTTCTTCACGAGGGGGAGAAACAGCAGAAGAGAAATGACAAGGGAGATGTCAAAATATTATCACGCGTCCCTTACACCAGGCCCCTCCTGCCCACACTGCAACAAGATCTGCAGATCCATAATGATTTAGACAAACGTTCTTATATGTTTTACTTGTACTTTTATTTTATTTATTTCTTAGGATGTTTTAATGTTGTAAACACTACCGAACAGAGTTTGTACTTTGGATTTTAGTGTCTAAATAAAGTGTATTATTATTATTATTATAATGGAGTCACCTCAGGATACACATGACAGACATCTGAAAGACGCAATTCTCATTTCGATGCACCGCTGATGATGATTATATGTTCTCAGTAAAGTGTCTCTTCCATCAGCTCCACGCTACTGTATCACTGTACATATACGTGTTGCGGTCGTCTTCGGTGATTGCCGTAGCCCATGCCAATGTCATTGTGCTCATGGGGGCCTAGTGCAATTTTGCATATGATATCATCATGGTGTCCGAGAGCAAACGGTTCTTTTTACTCAACTTATTTCATTTATGTGACGGTATCTTGCTTGTTATGTGTGATGTAACTGTAGTCGTTACGTTAGTAGAATCTACGGTTAACCTATGCACTTGTTGTTCACCTGTCAAGCTTTAAAATGGCATTTACTTCGTGCCCTTTTCCCGATTAACAGGCGAATATGAGTCGTCTATAATACAGCAGTCGATGCTTCTGCAATGTCATTCCCGTAGTCAGTCTCTTGATGAACTGATTAGTATAGTAGCAGTTACTATGATATTTCGACCCCAGCTCCTTTGTAAGGGCATTGTGAAACGGAAGCCTCTGAAGACATTTTCGTGTTTCGCGATGATGCATTCATGAATCTGTTGTTCTTTGTCTGATAAATGCCGTTGCTATGTAGCTTCCATGTCAACCCCTTATAGCGCTTCTTGTAGCGTTGAGATGGTCTCCTTCAGGCGGCTAGACTTTCTGTAAGTTTGCCAATCCGTTTGTACGCCTTTGCTCGGTCTTGCAGAGCATTCTTTCGACCACGTTCACGGGGTTGTGGGGTTGAGGCTGTCCAATGAAGCTGTTTGGTGAGCGAAGGAATTTCGCTTGATGACTACGCGAAGACATTTGGTTGCTTCTCCAACTGCACTTAATTTGATGTTGCACGCATGTTTGCTTGTTATCTGCAACTTATGTGTATGTAGGCCTACTGGTTTCTTCGGCATTTTCTTTCTTTCTAAAGAAATTCTTCATGGCCAGCCTGGTTCGCTTGTTTAGATTCTTTTGTACCGTTCATCAGCAGTTATGTCAATGTCTGAAAATGAAAAATATCATCAGATATTAAGTTAATTTATCCAAGATGATAATTATCCAATTTCAGCTAATCCTGTCACCGTTTTATCTTAATTACAACTACGTTTTTCATCTACGTCACCCTCCATGTCATCTCCGTCACGACAAATATGTGACGTAGATGACTGTGACGTAGATGACGTGCCTTGCGAGTCATGGCCAATATCATGTCTGTCGTGAGCTTAACTGGCGTATGCAATTTCTAGTTGAGTTGGTTGACACCACTTAAGACGTGATTATCAATAAATTTGTTTGTCTGACGTGTACAGCACGCGGTGCAGACCATTCGTAGATGACATGGAATAAACCTACTCACCTGACTCCTGCCCTAAAATGTCGAATATCTCGCGTAAATCGCAGCAAAAACGGTTTTGGAGTTGTTTCCAATATGCATATATGGTGGCAACGTAATTGTGATTCCACGTGGATGTGGTAGTTCTTCCGACTTTGGACAGGCGTACCTTGGCATCAAAGTTGTCGTGAGGTAGATGACATGGAACCAGGGGACATATATTTTTATGTTGAAAAACATCGACTACTCAAACAATTGAATAAATAATGCTGTTTTTTTGGACAAATGTGAAGAGAGACATTGCAATGAGAACCTTACGCAATATATTTATTATTTAATGTGTAATTATTACACCTTTATAATAACGTGCAAATTGAGGACCAGGCGATGGGGACAGCCACTTTTCGATGACGTAGACTGGGAGATATAAAAAGTAAAGGCAGTTCTTATATAGCGCAATATCCAATCCTCGGGACCGCTCAAAGCTCACTTTACTTCCCTGGCAGACCTGTTCACTCACTATGCTACAATTAATGCGCGAAGGCTGCTCGTACACATATCCACCACTGTCTATAGCCAAGTACTCATTTAATTCAGCTGAGTGAACTGGAGCAATGTAGAGTGAAAAAACTTGCCCAAGGTTTTAACGCCGCAGCCAGGATTCGAAACCGGGTTCTCGTAGTCGAGAGTCCGAAGCTCTACCCCTGAGCCAATGCGCTCTACACGCTCTACACGCTCTATACAGATATAACGAGAAATAACTAGAATAACAACTTAGAATGCCATTATTATATTAGAAATGAAGAACAATACTGTATAAAGCGCCACATATAAGAAATATAGTTTTACGAATATTTATCGAATATTTCTATACAGAAGAGCCCGGACACCGTTTAGCCCGGTTACCGTGAAATGACCCAGCACCTTAAACTGATATTTTAGCTTGTCCTGACATATCTGATAAACGTTACAAAACTTTTCACCTACATTAAAATTAGGAAAATCGTCGAAATAAGCTTACATAGGCTTCTGTAATTTTAGCATGTAAAAAAGTCAATTCTAAGACAAATGTGTCGGAAACCATTTGTTCACATGACACGGAATGCCCCATATGTCACATTATTGTACGAACATGTGCTATAATTATTGAAATAGGGCCTAACAGCCCCCATGAAAGTTACAAATAAACAACAACAGCCTGTGATGTTTATACATAATATAGATTAGAGAGGGGCAAAGCGCACCAAAACCTAAATCGTAATATATACGTTTTGCTCACCTTCACCGGAACTGTGGGAGCCTGCTGTGCTTTGCTCGGTTTATGGAGCGGGATATAGCAAGAAAAACATAAACAAATGTGGGTGGGAAATGGCAAAGCCTTTAATTACACAAGTAAAGAGAAGTCATATAGTATTCAAGACTATGAGCATTGCTGTTGGCCTAGATATATAAAGCGAATCCCATTAAAAGCATAGATGTCATGTTTGTCAGTGGGTATTGCACGAAAAATTATCTAAGCAACTAGTTATGTAAGCAAAATAAATGTGGGGGCCAGAAACCACCTATATATAACAATCCCCACACAAAGCACAGCAGACTACCAGAGAGGGCAAAAATAGACACCCCATCACACACACACACGCACGCACGCACGCACGCACGCACGCACGCACGCACGCACGCACGCACACACACACACACACACACACACACACACACACACACACACACACACACACACACACATGGGGATCGCTAGCAGTGAAGTGAAGAAAAGACTGACTGTAACTCTAACCCCAAATGTACAGGGGTAGTAGAAACTAACATTGAACTAAAATGGAATGACATTTTTGTTGCAAGGGAGAGAAAACAAAATACCACGCACCCAACCTCCGGCAAAAAACGGAAAAGCTAGGTACGCAGAAAATGCTTCACACATCCAAATCAAGAATGTATATGTATAAGAAAGTAAAAGAATACAAGAGGCAAAGTATTACAGCGAAAAACAGTGATAAGATATAACTACAGAGTGAGCTAGAATGCGGCAACAGGTGATTAGAAAGGCATACAAACCGCCGGCTCAAAGCGGAAAACCGAGGCCGTCCAAGTGCTGGTCCGATACCAGGTTTTGTTCGATACTGATCGATACCTGAATATATGTTCCATACTCGATACTCGACATTGACGTTGTAAGGGTCATATTCATAAAACACAGCTCCAGTAGAAGCACAAATGCACCAGCAGTAGTACTGGTATGATACCAGAATTCTACGATATCGATCAATATATTGGTGGTTCGATACCAGAATTCTTTTAAATCAATCAAGACCAGAATCTTATTCAAAACGCTATACTTGTGCTTAAGGATCCAGAACGTTATAGAACGCCATGCCATAGAAATATACATGGTTCGTCACTAGTAAGGAAATGTGTGTAAAAGTATGTATTTGTCATCAAGCGACGCATGCTAGGCCTAAAAGTGTAAAGCGCTTTGAACGGTCTTGAGGACTGGATGCTGCGCTATATAAGAACTTGCCTTTTCTTTAAAGATGACGATGTTTTTGTTTACGCCACGGTGAAGATGCTTATAGTTAGACATTCATAATGTCATCAGCTACAGCATGCCGCATTGTAGTCACACGTCCAGGGGTGCTAACGGTGTGTTTAAAGAATTGCCTTGTATCACTTGCATGCACCAAGTCTGAGCCATGTCCGCCAGTGGGAACGCGTAAATAGCACAGTCCACGATTGTCAACCACCAGCACGGATGACTGGTGAGGTAGAGTCAGCGGCTGGCCAGGCGGCCAGATTGATGCCATGGACAAACCCCGTTAACAAAAGCATTCGGGGTCATGCCACAGTGAGGTGTCGTTTTCTTGGGATTGCTTAGCAGAAAGAACTGGTGTGGCCATGCCGAGCAACACATGTGAGAAAAACAACGTGTCGATAGCACGTAGTGTCACGGTGTAGCTGGGCAGTCATATGGGTGGCGCTTGCGGTTATTCGTGCTGTTGCAGAAACGACATGCGGAGATATGCCAAGGCGCTGAAACGTGTCGAGCCATCACTCGCGATGTCGAAGATCATTGTAGTTGTCACGTGAATCCCCCTGCCAGGACATCGGCACACGGGTGCAAGCCGACCTTTCCAACCCAACGTCCCACAAGGCACAACTGCAACAAGGAAGTATACCGAAGTAGTTTCCGCACATAAGAGAAAACGCGACTGGCGCGAAGGGCAACGTCGCTGCAGCCAAGTGTCTGCAAGGCAGGGGCAGGGGCAGGGGGCAGGGGGCAGGGGGCAGGGGGCAGGGGGCAGGGGCAGGGGCAGGGGCAGGGGCAGGGGCAGGGGCAGGGGCAGGGGCAGGGGCAGGGGCAGGGGCAGGGGCAGGGGCAGGGGCAGGGGCAGGGGCAGGGGCAGGGGCAGGGGCAGGGGCAGGGGCAGCGGCAGGGGCAGGGGCAGGGGCAGGGGCAGGGGCAGGGGCAGGGGCAGGGGCAGGGGCAGGGGCAGGGGCAGGGGCAGGGGCAGGGGCAGGGGCAGGGGCAGGGGCAGGGGCAGGGGCAGGGGCAGGGGCAGGGGCAAAGAGGTGCTGGAGCACGCCACAGCAAATGCAACGAAACGAACAAAACCACACCCTCAGCGGGACTAGCCCATCAAGGGAAACAAACATAGTGGATATGATACACAATATGAAGCACTAAAACAGGTGGTCAAACCAGGAAATAGTCGGAGGCATGATTATGGCGCACCATAACGTGCCTGAAACATAATAGAAAGTACAAATGCAAGGAATTGTGGCGGCCGGCTGCAAAGCAAGCTCACAATAACTGTAGTGTCTAGAACATAGGCGAAACATGCCGCCCGGCTATAGCTAATACGGAAGTGGATGCCCGCGTCGTCACACAAGGCCGACCGTAATGCAAGCCTAGTAAGAAATGCGTGGTCAACAACAAGGGCCATGGAAGCAGTCAGGCTCGTAGTATATATGGGTATATGAGTATGGAGTGCATCGTTATCACACTGAAGCAACTGCAAGACAAGCCTAAAATAAAGGTGTGGTCTACAACAGTGTGGACGTTAACGCATACATGGGTGTGGAACACATCAATACCACCCTGAGCCGACCACTTGGGCAAGCCCAACAATAAATGTATGGTCTCCAACAGCCTGTTCATGCATACTCGATCGAAAACATAAAAGGGCGTGGAATACAACATCATCACCCTGGGCCGACCACAATGCACGCCCAACAACAAAGGTGTGGTCTACAACAGCCAGTTCATGCAGACAGGCAAGAACGCATAAAAGAAATGGTGTGAAACACATCATCACTCCATAGATGCAGTCACGTAGCCAGGCTGGTAGCATATATCGGTGTGAATGACGTCGCCATCACCCTGGGCAAGGACAACAATCTAAACGTGGTGCGCAACATGGCCTGAGCAAGACGGAATAATGTGGACAATTATCCTCATCCTGAAAGGCAACCTACAGATCCCAAAAACGCACGCAAAGATTTAGCGCATGTAAGAATGCAATGCCTCGGACCAACTACTGTATAAACCTAGTAGTTAGGGATGTCGGCCCCACAGCATAGCCTGCCGGAAAAAACCAGATGAAGCAGAATATCATACTCGAACGAGGCATCCCTGGTCACATACGTAACAGTAGGTGGTAAGGCACATCACAGACAATTAAACCAAAATTGCACGTCTGAAAGCAGAAAAGCAAAGGACACACATATAAGAAATACATAAAGGTGTTAACCCATGTGCTAGCCAACCTGGCTACCTGGTCCTGAAAGAATCACATAGTGAAGTATAACCTCCATGACATGTGAACATTAACTCCATGGCATATTACGTTATCAGAACCGTCAGCGACCAGGCAGACAATGGGGTACTCCTGCAAGTAGTAATGTAGCATGTGCATTTGCTAGGCATCCTAATCAACACAAGGCATCATCTATGAAGAAACATAAGCAGGAGTACACAAGTCAAAGGAAACATCAAGGTATGACCCGGCAAACCTAGCTGTTGACCCGCTGACTCCCTATCGAGGGAGTGAGTGTGCCAACAAATTGGGAGACTAGGCCAAACCAAGATCATTCAAATGCACGCCGTCTGCCACAAAATTGCATACCGGGGGCCGGCTGCTCTGTTGCATAACGTAATGTCTGATACAACACGGTCAGTAAAATCTACTGGGGATTAATACCCGCCAGTCGACAAGCCGACACTGTAGGCATCACTGAAACAAGAGAGGTAAATTAGTCAAAAACAATATGTGCAGATAGGGCAAACCAGCGATAGTGACGGATGGGCAAGTGGCGTGTGGCATTAGTGAAACAATGCAACAACTATGTTAAATCACAAGCCGGGGCGCTAAGGATTGTGATTAAAGGGCACCCAAAACACGCCAAAAAAAAAAACCGACCAGCAACGCCCAAGACTGATTTATAAACGATCGCGGTGAGACGCCAGCGATTACGCAACGCCACTTGATTAATTATGGTACTTTAGGTAACGTCGGGAGCATCGCGTAACACACAGCGCGGTAGGTAATGGGGAACGACCGCAACTGCGATGACCCGCGTGGACACGAAACCATTAACAAAAACACGCTTTTACCCGACACAAACTAGAACCAAGTAAGCAACAATTACTCACCAAAGTGTACGCAAATGTCGATCGCACGAAGAAGCAGCACCTGTTGGCGTTGGCGTCCCACGAACTGCGCACTAACAACGTGTCACCCGCCGAGAAGCGGGTACGGAGAACGCACGCAAATCGAGAAAAACGCCGTTGTCAACCAAACGCAAACAAGTCAGCGCTGAATGGACGTTCTGTATGAAAACTTCTACCACAACCAACCAAACGCTGACAAACCAAAACTGTGGTTAAAAACGGCCTGCTCCGTGAAACGCACTTTCCCTGTTGACAGAGGAATTAAAACTGTAGTCTAATGATATGCGATGCCGGGTGGTGACTGTGTCCAGCTCCGCCCCAGCTTCATTGTGGCCTCATCTAAGGTGACATTGTCCAGATATGACTGGTTTACAAGTTAGTTGGTGCTGTGAGCAAAACATATTTAATCCCTGCTGGATTAAATCCATATTTCAGTGGCCCCATTTACCGATTTGTGGAAGCACTATGCCGCCAAAACCATCTTGGTGGCAATTATTTAAAGGACAAAAAATGCAACGGTTTCGTGGCATACACCTAATAAAGTTAATATAAAGTAATAATTTCCACATATACTCAATTTTTTTAACGCCAGCGGTTTACCAGAACAATATTTTTAACACCCAGCCAACCAAATACACGCAACTCCATCTTAGACGAAGAATGACGTCACGTCGGTGAGGCGCTCTCCACGCAGATTCCCTGCATGGGGTTTGGCTGTTGTCATGAAATGACTGCAACTCGGCAACGCGCGTAACATGCTGATGACGGTAAATATAAAGTTGTCTATTATTGTTATCGATTAAATCATCCCATCAACTGATGATACATGTCTACATGTCTACTTCAAAGCATTTCTCCTCAAAATGGACCGAGCAAAGTGAACTGTACTTGGACTGGAGGGATTCCAAACAGTACGCCCGCAAATGTGAATCCACTGCTTCAATACTACCGGTTGTTTCAATTATTATTGCAACCGTATGCCGAACAGTAAGGCATAATTACTAAAGTTTACCATAGATTTAACCACAGATTTAGATACACGTCTATAAGCAGCGTCAACTGAACGAACTGTCGAAGACTCGAAGTTGTTGACCCTTAACAACGTCGTAGGAAGCTGACCGGCTTCAGCAGAGACATAGAATGCCGCGCGCTGAATGGCCAAGCCAAGTTAACCCTTCACCTATGGCGTGGATTTCGTTAGAATTTTAGATTTTAAAGTCACATTCTGAGTAAACCGCTGACGTTAAAAAATGTAGTATATGTGGAAATTGTTACTTTGTATAAACTCTATTAGGTGTATGACGCGAAACCGTTGCCTTTTTTGTCCTTTAAGGAAACACAGAAATCGAAGTAAGTTATACAAATTAGCATTTTTCGTTCGTATTATTGTAAAAAAAAAATGAACAGGTATAGGCGTACTCGGCGACTGTATACGTTACGTATCCAAATATGCGAATTAACTACATGAAAGTATAGTATCGTTAGTACCATATACTAGTACAGACGCAGTGCGTTTTTTGCAGGCGATAATGCCATTTGGGTCTTTTAAAATTATTATGATACAATGATTTGGGGGCAAAGTGCACCCTCCTACGTGGGGCAAAGTGTACATAAATTGCGTATGAACTATTACCCTGATAATGTTAAATGCTGCAGTATCATACAATGCTATTTATTGTTCATTACAGCATGATAGAATAGTATTTTATGTTCATTTAACTTTGGTGACTTGCAGACATATTTCGGAAATATAAACGGCTGCACAATGCATTCGCTACGGTAAAATGGGGAAGATTTATGAGAGGAGCCGTTACAAAGTCGACGGCCCACCAAACAATGCACTTATAATGAATCAAATAATGTTCTCCGTTAGAGACTTGATCATTGTGGATAATATATTTCACGATGAAGTTTCTTGAAGAAAAAAAATCCAAACGTTATCAGAAAAATAAATGTTGTCACCAGAGGTCGTTGTATCCAACACTGAGTGTAAAACGGCCCACTACTGTGGACTAAATCGGCCCCCAGCATTATTAACTAGAACCCCAATTTGTTTACACGATAACCAATCGTGTATTATATATATATATATATATATATATATATATATATATATATATATATATATATATATATATATATATATAATACACGATTGGTTATCGTGTAAACAAATTGGGGTTCTAGTTAATAAATAAATATAAAATAATAAATATATACACACGATTGGTTATCGTGTAAAAAATTGGGGTTCTAGTTAATATATATATATATATATATATATATATATATATATATATATATATATATAACAAACCATTCATCAAATTTCATCTTGTGGGGCAAAGTGCACCTCATAACGACATTTGAGAGATGTCGCGGACGCTCATTAAAAGTTAGTTAATGCGATTATATACGCAGTTATTTTATAAACAGATTCTGCAAACGATTGGTACGTATATCTGTATCTTTATAAAATGCGTGTGTGTATATTACACGTCACGACGTTGAATGCCCTTATATGGAATGTATCATATGGAATAGCTGTGATGTCGTCACGCGCGCGCGTGCACACCATCTATGCAAAACTATAACTAACTATAACAAAACTATAGTTTGCTATGCAAAACTAGCACTGCCAGAACCCCTACGCGTAGTTCGGATGTTAGTTGACTCAGTAGTAATAATTGATTTCGCCAGCCTCGACTGCTTCACCTGTGAGAACAGCGCTCCAATTTTACGCTGAATAAATGACTCCTGGGAATCACAGTGTAATGTCGCTCAATCGCACGAGCAACTGAACGGTTTTATATAACGCCAATGTTTGCTACTACTTCCCAATTAGTGCGTGGAGCTTTCCAAAGTTGCCAACCAGTCTTCATAAATTTACTATGCCATTTTTCTGCATATTAATCATGTCTATTAGCTATAACCTCCTGACAGTCAGATTCGTGAACAAAACAAGAGTAAGACAGGGTTGTGGGTGAACTTGTAGATCTGCATTGTTTTAATGTTATGCAATAATCACATGTTCAAATAATCACCATACATAGTAAACATGTGCAAGTATACAGACAATCGCCACATAACAATGCAAACTTCCTGATCTACAAGTCCGACTACCTACTAACTATCTGCAGACTACCTACTAACTAACATCTACACAATACATTTATACAATAATCGAACTACACACATAAGTAAAACAGTCAATAAGGGAGGGTGGGTGGGAGCTTAAAATTAACCGGGTAAAATAATGCCAACGGTGTCGATGAATATCGATTAGCTGAGTAGAGCGGCTGCTGAAGCCAGGAAGGCTGATTTGCCGCCAAACACCAGTTTAAATAGGACCGTGGGCCTATTGCGAAACACCAAACCAGGCCTTGTGAAACACCCAATCAAATTGTGAAACACCAAAACAGGAAACCACAGTGTAAACAGAGCCGTGCCTATAGGCATTGACTGATCACCCTGACTTTGCATGACTGGGCCGTAATTAAGATTTTGAGTAGCATAGTGAATAACTAAGTACATAGTAATGCAAAAGAAACCACGTTTCCATCACCCTTAATACATAATTAAAAATAGTTTAATTCTCACAACAGTTATCAACACGAAGGCTTACTGTTCACTGGAGATTTACAATACATCAGCACAAAAGGTAGAAGGATTGCTTTTGAGTAATAGTAGTTTATGTGATGATTCTTGCAGACCTTGCTTCAGCCCAAGGTCGTCACTGTTGACTAGCCAGCCACTTCAAAATAAACGACACAGGGCGTCGTCTTTAAAACTACTTCGCTCTGTTTCGTGGGCCCGTAACTTAAGTGTACTCTCAGTGGAAGAGGAACTCATCAAAATGCATCAGACACGACTGGTTTCTGTGCAGGCGGAACCCAATGCTAAAATGCGGGTCCTTGATGTTGAATGCCGGATTGCATAAGTTAACCTGCATAGAGCAATAGGTCGCCCGGTCACTCCGGGGCGTCTGCCACCACTGCATAGCAATCCAACTTCGGCGACAACTGCTGAATCATCTGATCCACTGTACCTGACGCTTCGACCCGCGAGTCTCAACATGCATGGTGCAGTGACGCCGCCCTCACAGTCGTCACCTTTCCACCCAAGGTGTTGTACATGCTTTCTACATATGTTGGCATTCAGCACACACACACACACACACACACACACACACACACACACACACACACACACACACACACACACACACACACACACACACACACACACACACACACACACACACACACACACACACACACACAACACACACACACACACACACACACAATTACACACACACACACACACACACACACACACACACACACACACACACACACACACACAATTACACACACACACACACACACACACACACACACACACACACACACACACACACACACACACAACACACACACACACACACACACACACACACACACACACACACACACACACACACACACACACACACATATATAATGCATGCACTTATTGCATCGTTTCTGTGTTGTGGTGCTATTGTCAGCGTGACATTAACGTAAGACCGCATACCCTGTGTTAGAGTGTTGCACTTTGTCAACTACTAAACCTGCTCTATACTATAAAGCCTGATTATGTGGCTCAAACTGCAGCGCGTTGAATTGTAGAGATGATTACCCTGGTTTGGCTTATGCTCCTTACTTGAGCATGATCCACCATTTTCACAAAGATATATTCAGATTTCGCTATATGCGTGGCTGAGTGGAGCTTGGTCATAGATTACATGCCAGCAAGGCTGTGAATAAACAGACTACCATTCAAGACGAATGTTCCAACAATTGTTCTTGCCATAATAGGGCAATAGGCATA
>OZ024854.1:66098757-66241257 GCA_964017155.1 Oasisia sp. SBJ-2009
GTCAACGCCTACATAAGTACATATTTATGTCTTATCACCCCCCCCCCCGCGCAACTCCACCCACTACTTGCGACCGACCAAGCTCGACAATACTCTAGCCACGGGCATACGTTGCGATGTATTATACACGAGCATGCGCGTTCACACGTTAAACAAAGTTAAATTGTTTGCCCTCTATCCCACGCCACTACTTGGCGATTCGTGTATACCCAGTGTTTCCCCTGAGTAAAATGATATGTGCTATGGTAGAATGGGCTGAGCGAGCACCGAAGGCGTGATGCGACACTATGTTGATCCTGGACATGGCCAAGCAGGTCTATTTTTTGAAAATTACCTCTAAAAAAGTATGCATTCTGAATGGTATTTTAACCTATTCCCTGGGAAATAGAGAGGGAACAAATGCGCGACTACAAGGTACCAGCACGTAAAAAAAAATGCAAGAAATAACTAAGTTGTGGCAATTATAGCACATTTAGAGTGGAATTGCTTAGAAAAACAGCGAAGTGGTCCACCACTGTCATCATACAGTAGGGGAACCACTGCGTGTGTTCGTACATACCTGTCGTCGTGTCACGTAATACAGGCAGCCAGTTAACAGCAGGCAGCAACAACCCACAAATGTTAGATCTGCCTGCTTCATATTGCTAACACTCACACCAGAGTTTGTCCGGTCTGTGGTGCCTGCGCAGAATACGAGCGCGCACAGATCTTCGTACAGGCCGTCACGCATTACAACCAGCAGGCGCGTTCCTGATTTGGCACCGCCACACCGTCGTAACGCGGGTTCCGGGTCTCGTCGGCAGCGTAACCAACTCGGCTATATATATATATATATATATATATATATATATATATATATATATATATATATATATATATATATATATATATATATATATATATATATTATAACAATCCGGATGACGTCCGACCGATCGAGATGTAAGTCCCGGATTTGTTTTGAGTGAATGAGTGAGTGAATTAGTGAGTGTAGAACTAAAAAACACAATCCATCACGAACAAATAACCCGTCACGGATATAATTCGTCACGGCCATAACAGACCACTCCTCGCGTACATTGTACACCCCCTGTGGACGTTGCCTCCCGTGGATATAAGCAACCATGAACAAGACCATCACGGACGTCACCAATGAGGATTTGATCCATTTGGACGAAACCCCTCAGTGATATATCAATACGTTGTTGTATGTGTTGTTGCTGTTAATTTCCAGGAATCGAGTTGTAAGAAGAGTTAGCTAAGCTAACTTAAAACACTGTGGAAGAACGACGGAACTAAAGTTTACGAGGAAATGTGCGTAAATGTAGTAACAAAGGATCCATTCCAATTAAAGCAAATACCCAGATAAATATAATCCTCCACATGATCAAGATCCGTATTACCAAATTTAAATGTACGTATATTATGTATCCTTGTCTTTGACCTGGCAAAGATCATAATTTTTGTTTTACTGATATTAACCTTCAGTTTGTTGTTACACATTCATTCAGTAGATCAAGATTCCTCTGCATGTCATGCTAATTTTCGGCCATTATAACAGTGTCATCTGCATACAGGAGAACAAACAGATTTAACATTCCATTAATACCATCATTGCTGTCATTATACAGTTTTTCAATAAATGTTAGTGTATTCCATTTCTGTGCTGGGAAGAATGTTTCCATATCATTGAGAAATATTGCAAACAAAAGTGGTGATGAATTGTCTCCTTGTCTCAATCCTACATGTGAATAAAAAAAAACTGATTGCACACCATTGTTCATGACACATGATTTGATTGATTTGTGCATATTCAGTATAACATTAGGGGAGACCGGGGCTAGTTGTAACACGGGTAAGTTGCAATAGAGGACTTGTAGACAAAACTGGTAATGCAAATTATTCTGCAAGACGACCGCATGTTCATCAATAGATTTGAGCATGTAATGTATGATTTCACGTGAATCCGTCGACATGCCATAAAGTTACGCCATTTTAAAAGAAAAGAGGTACTACCGTACCGGGGTAACTTGTAACGCTTTAGGACACCTGATATAAGTTATAATGCCACACATGTGTAATAAGCCAGGCATTTAATTATGCACCAATTATCTTCGGGAGATATGTGGGGAACCTTTGGCATGACAAACGTTTCGACCGGTTAAGAAACTCACCCGCAATCCTGACATGTGTTATTTTTGTTACAAGTTACCCCATACCCGGGTAACTTGTAACACTTTAGGACACGTCGTATAACTTATTATGCCACAAATATGTAATAAACCAAAACATTAAATATGCACCAATTATCTTCCGGAGATGTGTGGGGAAACTCTGGCATGACAAAAGTTACGATTGGTTAAGAAACCTACCCGCAATCCTGAAATGTGTCGTTTTTATTACAACTAGCCCCGGTCTCCCCTAAGTACTTTTCCCGATACACCATATAATATTAGTTTTTTCCATAACATTGCTCTGTTGATTGAGTCAAATGCCTTACTTTAATCAACAAATGTGCAGAACAATCTTTTACCTTGACATAACAATAATTCAACAATACACGTAAATATTTGGTCGGTTGTAGAATAGCCTTTCCTAAAACCAGATTGGGCTTCACTCATTATTTGTGCTGAGTTTATAAAGGCTGTTAGTCTTTCATTTATGATGGATGTGAATAATTTTCCTAAGCATCTAAAAAGAGTTATCCCTCTATAATTGTCTGGGTCATTAATGTCACCTTTATTTTTATATATATATATCGGTTTTATTATGCCAATTATCTAATCATGTGGTATGTCCACTCAGTAATACAACATTAAAGATTTGTGTTAGCATATGCAAGTGATCTTCTGAGAAAGCTCTGATCATTTCATTAATAATATCTTCCCCGCGTGCCTTCCCATTTTGTAATCGTTTCACAACTGTCGTCACTTCCGCCTCAGAAATTGTTGCTATGTAAGAGTGGCGCCACACGGTGGACTGGAGACAAATTAATGTATCGTCGCTGCAACCGAGTTGCAGTGTGAACATGCAAGGTGTTGCATGCAGCCACGTTGTAAGCAACATCGTTCGGCCTTGACCTTTCTCAATCGCCTCGTTGCATAGTGTGAACCCGCCTTTAGCTTGGTTTCTAAAAATGTTGGTGCAATAGATGTTACCTAATTATTATTATATTAACATTTCTAATTTCATTGATTGTTTATTACAAATAAAAAGAACTGCTGCACAGCTAAGATTTGGGTCTGGCTATATCATATATGCCCCTATTTGTATGGTAGATTGGTAGTTTTATTTCCAGGAGAACATGCCAAGATTGGGCAGGGAGGGTATGTGGAAATAAAATATCAACCTTAATCATTATGAAGGTGTCATCATTCATGATATTGGCCTGATGCAGTGGAAATAACAATCAATATAAATCCAGATTTGTGTGCTTCTTGTAAATCTTTCAACAACTTTTATGTAAATTATGTCGTCATATAAGAGCTTGAAAATTCACCTGCATTAATTTTCATGAAACAGATGTGTAATTATATTACTCACTACACAGTCACTCCTGTAAAATAACAGACTGTAAAGTGTAGTAAAAATCAAATGTATTTATTGAAACTGGTCTGCATTCTTGCCCCACCATCAATACAGTACAGGTTTCTCTGCTGGGCCAGAACACACATTCGTTACACAACTTACACACACGCACACAGTTAACTAAAGCTAATAAAAATCTGACACTGACATAACCTCACTGCTTGTAACAAAGTTATACAATGCACAGTTTTATTGAGGCTAGCAAAAAACTGCTTAGCCATGTTCAACACCCTACTAACCACCTGGATAACACGACATTAAAACTGATAACTCTGCTGCAATACTTTATAGAATCTGACTGCGTTCTGTTGATTTTAGTGAGCGAATAAATGCGCTGCCGCTTACAATGGGTTTCTATGGCAACACAAGACACACACACTCTAACACACTGACGTCAAATGTTTCACGTCAAATCTTCGACACATTTTAAAACTACAATCACACGAAACTTGAGCAGTTACACTGACAAGCGAAATGTTTGACACGAAAGCACACATTTTTATCCAAACACGACTACGTATAAAACTTTACAGACATGCAAAACAACGTCGAGATACTGTTCCAGCTAACAAGAGAATGGTCGATGTTCTTTGCATTCTACAGAACGATCCATTCAGCAGGTGTTGCCGTCAGACGGCACTGATGTGTCTGTCCCCTCTTCATTCTGCAAAACGTCAACAGCCTTGATGTATGAAAACACAGATTATGTTGTTGTTATGTATACATGTACATGTAGCCTCGTTGATTTTATAGAAGAATCACAATATGCTACACAGATCAAAATCATGTTTGCGCAATAGTGTTGTAACAAAAACAACATAGATATAAAAAGTAGCTTTGCCATTCATTACCTGTATGATTTTTTGGGTCACATGTAACACTGCATGCAGGAGGCGAATCTAATTTTATGGGCGTCAGTAGTATGCCCATCATGTGATCATGTTTTAAATTCTGACTATGCCATATCATTTTGTCATGATGAAAAACTTTCTCATGTATACTTATACATGGGAAAGTTTTCTTTAAGACAAAATCATGTCACATACTTTTTAAAGCGAGGTCTACATGTTGAAACGTGAGATCTAGGAGATATCATTCTATAATAAATATATAATTACATCCATATACATTATCAATTTGTTGGCAATGGGCCAATGATACAGATATTGACAGGCAAACCATTGTTTAGCAGATCCGTTTTGTAAATTCTTTAAAATTCCAGTTTGTTGTAACACTTATTTTTACTTTAAAATGTGTGCACCAATGAGGTACCACAATAACTAATCCGACAGAGGGCGCTCTGACACAACTAGGGTCTTTGTGTCGTCTTTTATGTATTCTTAACGTGTGTAAAATGCGGCATCATTTTGCAAACATTTTGTGGAATGCTTGTTTAAATCATCCTACAATCACCTGACTCGCATGACTCCGAAGCCTCACACATAGCTAAATATGGATAGAGTCTGACATGTCCGTCAATGCAAAGGTATAATATGTATATTAAGCCCGATGACAGGTGTGCTGGCTCGATGCTGGAAAGGATGTCTAAAATCATCTACAGCTCGCCGTATGCATCATACGAGACTGATGTCTTCATGCATAGTTAAATATTGATATCGTATAACATGTCCGTCAATATGAAAGCATAATGTCTACAGTAATGTACGTTTACAGTCGATTTACGTTCGATTGAATTCAGTGCTAAGGCGTTGTTTTTGGCTGTTCTGTCTATTGAACATATGGCATGCTGTTCTGTCTATTGACCATGCATACGGCATGCCCCATGCTGGCTACGCGCCTACACAGTAAATAGCTAGTTGAGGATGATTTAAACAAGCGTTTAGCAAAACATACAAACAAATCCACGTTAGTCCCTGATACACAACTAGGGTCTAGTTGCGTATTAACGCCTCTAGCGACTAACGTGGATTTGTGGAAGCCCATTATATTTATTAAGTTATGATCCAAGATGAATTATTGTTCTGACATTACTAGGAGCCACTAATGCTGGGCAACACATTTCTTACAAATTGCTGTCGATATTGTCACGTGCCGGTGGAAAACGTTTAAAAGAAAATTCAGGCGCCAGAATTTCAATAAAACGTGTTTGGATTTATTTGTTATAGTTCGACAGAGGTTTTGTAGTTTGTTTGTCACGTGACAGCTAGGTCATGTGACTCTACTGCTGTCGCTAGGCTGTACCTCTGCATCTTCGTCAGCTGCCACTTCATCTGCTTCTGGGTTCTTGCGCGGCCGCCCACGTCCTCGTTTCACCGAAGCATCACCCCCTGGGCCAGGCTTCTTTACGGCACCACCCTGCAAGAGAATGGGGGTTTTGTCAGACCACAGCTATAGTAGTACACACATCAATGTAGCATATGTGACAATAAATTATGCATGCAGATGAAGTCATTATGTGAAAAGGTGAAGTTCTTCTACAACATATTTGTTTATGATTGCTCAAACTCCAGTGTGTACAGTGTACACTCTACTCCCTGGCAGACCTGTTCAACCAAACTTCTCTGGGAAAGGAAGAGAACAGTAATGCTGCACTTACTGTGCAATACAAATGAATGAATTTAGGTTTCTATAGATTTATAATTACTACAAGACATGCAGTATATGGTGCATTTGTATACATTAAGAAAGACATGCATTGCATTTTAATTAAAGCATGTTTACTACTGAAAAATCCTATTTCATATGTGGTTTCACTTAAAATGGTTTGCTCACGTAGTAAGCTTTTGACTAATTATAGGAACTATACAATATTTATAGTGTAATATAGCATCTTACTAATGAAAATCATCTCATTTTAAATGTAGGTTTTAATCAAATAAGAACGTACTGCCTTCTTTGGTCGACCTCGAGGTTTACCGCTTGGTACTTTCTGAAAGGAAAGAAAGAAGTATTCAACACAAGTATGACAGAAAAGAGAGTAGTACATGGAAAGCAAGCTGTCAACTTATAACTCTTCTTCTCTTCTCTCAGATCCTGGACGGGGCTCTTTGTAGGACGTTTAAAGGTTACACATTTACCCCGTGTGGGATCTTTTACTTCCCCTGGCATAGACACCAGATAGAAGGGACCACCAGCTTTTAGTGTCTCTTCCGAAACACACAGGCAAATGTGGGGTGAACGAAATTGCCTAAGTTTTGAAAAGGCGGCAGGTGGGATTAAATCCTTGATTGACAGTCCGGCGCTCTACCACGTGACTACCGCTCCCCACTAACTGTTTTAGTACCAGCCAGAATTGCACTGACATACAAAAAGTGCCAGCCATTTTTATATATTTGCACTATGTTCAAAAGTGGTGTGTATTTTTATGCGTTTAGTGTGCAAAATATAGCATCTGATCTGGTAATCTTTATATTTCCTGAAAGGGCTGGTTTATTTCACTTAGGCCATGTCCACACTGGTAATTTTAAACACACTGGTTAATAACAATAATAACTTCTATGGTGCCAATATCCTCAGAATACGAGCTCCCCGGGGCACAAAACCAGTGGATTAAGCATTGTAATCAAGGGCAGTGCAATGGTTGGATAGGTGAGATTAAACAGGTAGGTTTTCAGGTGTCGGCGAAATTTAATAATGTTTTCTGCTGATTTAATCTTGTCAGAAGTTCGTTCCACAGAGTAGGCGAGGCGACTGAGAAACCTTGCTGGCCTTTGCTTTGACTCTGGGAACTGCAGAGTAAATTTGAGCCTGATGACCGGAGCTGTCTGTGTTGACTTGCTGGCGTGAGAATTGAGAGGAAATATGGAGGTTGCTTAGATGAAAGAGCGGAATCCCACGGGGAGCCAGCGCAGTGATTCTAGGGGTGGTGCTGAGTGAGACAAACGAGGTTACTGGGAAGGGTCAAAATCGTTCACGAACCAGATGCAGTGTGAACACAGCCAAAGGTTCACGTCGGCTCAATTGTTAGTAATGTGAACATGACCTGATGCAAATTCGACCGGACGCAAACAGTACGCAAACTGGACAGTGTGAATATGGTCTTAGTCTTTCAAGAATCCCATTCCGTTGTAATAATATGAAAAAGTCAACTAAATTAATGTTATGAACAGCCAGTCAACAACATTTAGTTTATTATTACCAATTATTATTACAAGAGAGCTGCTGACAGAAACGACATGAAGGGCTTCTACAATGGACTGAAGGAAGTGTAGGGACCCAAGTAAAAGGGACCTGTTCAACTAAAATCAACAGATGGAATGGAGACCTTCTCTGACAGCAAGAGAATTGAGGCAAGATGGAGTGAACACTTCCAGAAGCTACTCAACATTCCTAGCGACATAGATCACGAAACCCTGGACAACATCCCGCAGCGCATTACCAAGGCAAGCCTTGATGAGATTCCAACCATGGCTGAGATGGCTAGAGCAATCGCTAGCCTGAAAGATGGCAAAGCACTTGGGGAAGATGGAATTCCTGCTGAAATGTGGAAGCACTGCACCAACTAATCACCAATGCCTGGGAGGTGGGTTCTGTACCACAAGCATGGAAGGAAGCCAGCATTGTAACCATCTACAAGAAAGGTGATCGAACAGACTTGTGGGAACTATAGAGGAATCTCTCTTCTTTCTATAGCAGGCAAGATCTTTGCCAGAATCCTCCTCAACAGACTATCTACCAACAGATGTAGTTCCGGAGACACAATGTGGCTTCAGAGGTAACCGGAGCACCGTGGATATGATTTTTTATCTCTGACAGCTACAAGAAAAGTGCATTGAGCAAGACCGACCAGTGTACAAAGCATTTATCGACTTTGGTAAGGCGTTCGATACAACTGGGAGGACCGGGCTATGGCAGCTACTGAGGAAGTATGGATGCCCAGAAAAGTTCACAACTATGATCGATCCTCTATATACCGGAATGATGGCGGATGTTAGTGTTGGAGTGGAAGTCTCAGAATCGTTCAGTCTTACAAATGGGGTCAAGCAAGGTTGTGTACTGGCCCCCACGCTCTTCTCCATCTTCCTATCACCAGTGCTTGACGAGGCTTTCTGAGACATGGAGGATGGCGTCTACATACAGTCCAGACAGAAGGCTGACCTAGTCAACGTTGCACATTTCAGAGCGAAGACTACTCGGATACTGATGAAAGAGCTGCTATTCGCAGATGACAGTGCACTGGTTGTGCACACTGCTGAAGAGATGCAGAAAATAGTGGTTGCTTTCTCTGATATGTCAAAAAGTTTGGCCCGAAGATTAATATCAAGAAGACCGAGGTGTTGCACCAACCCAACTCTACTAGAACCCGGGAGGAGGATATCATGGTTGATGGAAACAAGATGAACTCTGTTCTGGAATTCACCTACCATGGAAGCACTATATATAAAGTAATGGATGCATTAAAGATGAAACACAGAGGAGGATGGCCAAGGCTAGTGCGTCTTTCGGCCGACTATGGCAGAGACTCTGGAACAACCACCATGTGTCCATCATATAGGTTAAAGGCAAGATATACTGTGCAATCGTGCTATCCACTGTCCTATATGGAGTCGAGGCCTGGACAGCGTACAGACAACAGGTGAAAAAATGCATACCTTCATGATGCGACATCTGCGTTCGATCACGAGGATAACCTGGTTGGACAAGGTGACAAACAAGGACATACTCGAATGAGCAGGGCTGCGATCTATTGAAGACCTTCTGATCAGAAAGAATCTCCGGTGGACTGGACACCTCATGAGGATGTCACCAGACAGACTACCAAAGCAGGTTCTCTACTCTCAACTGTCTTCTGGTCACAGAAAGAGAGGGCGCCCTCGTCTCCAGTTCAAGGATAACGTCAAGAGAAACCTGAAGCTGAGAGACATAAAGACCGACTCATGGACATCACTTTCACAGCAGAGATAAATGAAGAGCAATAGTCAAGTGATGGAAGCAGTCTTTGTTGCATCACGACTGACAGCATAATGATGATGATGACCAATTATTAGTTGTTTTAATGCAGGGCAGATAATTCATTATGCATAAACTGCATGATTACATAGATCATGAAAGCTAGTACGTTGGCATCATTATTTCCAAGTATATCATGACAATTTCAATGTTTGCATGAATCACCTTGTTCACCATAACTATCAAGTACCATAGCAGTTTTACTGACATACCTTCGGTGTGCTTTTTTCTTTTTTGGCTACCGGCTCAGAGTCCTACAATCACGAGAAATGGCTGTGTAGTGAGTGTGTAGCTGTGCCATAGTGTTGTTTTGTACAACAACAGCACTGTAAATAATAATTATTAGACTAGATCAATCATTATGACTATTACCTTACCTCCGTATTATCTTGCTACCTTATACAGGTGTAATAAAATGGTAATGCCTGAAATACATTACACATACAGATGAAAAACAATGATAGACGCAACAAAACACGGGTTTTGTGAAATACTGAACACTGAAGCATGCAGAATGAAGGTTTCTCAGGTTTCAGTGAGCATTTCCAAATGTGATAATAGGATCCCCCCACAAGGCAAAAATAAAGCTTGTTTACAAAACAACTGCACCCTCCTTTTATAAAAATGATTTGCCATAGTTTCAATGAGGCGTGTTGTGTAATCATTACGGTTTTTTTAACAACACTTATCGACAATGTTGTTTTTCTTACTAAAATAGGAATTCTAAAAATACGTACGTCTACCTCTTTCTTTGGCCGCCCTCTGGGTTTACTTGGTGACGATACCTGAAAGAAACTTTCTTTTAATTCTGCGTTTACAAAATTCATTCACACTAATATATCAATGTACAGTGTAGCCAATGTGTGCACAATCCAGGGCTTCAAGCAGGGTAAAATATTTGCTGGTCACATTTTTTGGTGGACACATGGATGTTAACTCATATATACATGTACATGCCAGCTGAGCTGTTTAATGACGTGAAATAAACTGTAAACATATGCGTGACACCCACTTTGAAGGCATAACCGCATAACTGGCAACAAATGATTTTTTTAACTTTTGCTCATTAATTTTCGCATCCGTCCAGATTGGGTTTTACCTGAATGAAAATGTTATTCAGTGTACTGAGTTTGTCATTAACGTGTTGGCTACTCTTGCTTAAGTGACACAAAACAATCAGTGTACCTGACATGACAACACAGAATCTGTAAATAGTGAGGACATCATAAATACAATATATGAGACATTTGGACTGAAGATAATAATGAAAATTAGTAAATACATGTGAAGTACTCCAAAAATACTGATAAATATTTAACAAATACTTTGGGGAAAATCAGTAACAAATACCTTGGTCCCCCAAACCTGAAGCACAGAAACCCACTTCAACGCCAAGAGTTTACTGCTCATCACAGTGGACAATATGACACTGTTTATTTGTATGAAGCTGAATTTAGTATTGTTCACTTCTCTGCATAAAATACTGCAATGTCAAATCAACGTTACATTTCATAACATACCACAGCTTGTGCTTTCTTTTCAGATTCTGGTTTCTTTGGCCTACCCCGCGGTCTACCAGATGGAGACTTCTGAAATAAAATCACA
This sequence comes from Oasisia sp. SBJ-2009, assembly GCA_964017155.1. Lineage (NCBI taxonomy): Eukaryota > Metazoa > Annelida > Polychaeta > Sabellida > Siboglinidae > Oasisia > Oasisia sp. SBJ-2009. The sequence continues at coordinate 66,109,861 of OZ024854.1, forward strand.
TTAAAATTAGCCATTTTACGCCTATTTGGGAAAATATGTAGGGGAAGTAGGGGCATGTCCGCACACTTAAGGTGAAACAAGCTATAGATAATGCACTGTGTGTGCTAAGAGGATGATATTTAGTATTCAGAATGAGCAATCTTATTACTTTGTTGTTAGTTAGTTAAGAAATCGCATATCCCATCAGATATTTAAATATTTGGTCAAATGTAAAGGCTTAGCTTTGTGCGGACATGCCCCAAGGTACGGGGCATAGCCGCACACTGTGTGCGGTTATGCCCCAGGATTGGCGAAACAACAGCTCGTCTCACTGAGCTGACCATTAACTACAATAATAATATGTATTGGTATGCGTACACTACTGACACGTGCATTACTATAAAAAAAACAGAAAACACAAATCAACGGTTTCAAGTTTTCATATATACATAAAGTTTAGAAAATACAGTGGCCTTGAATCATAGTCCACCTTTGTTCCTCCTCGAGAGTCAAAGCAAACAACAGCATGATTTTGTAACGGGGAAAGTCAAAGTTTGCAACCCAGCTTGTCTAAAGCCTTCTAGCTAAAACAGCATAGTTTCGTAAAGCGCAAAGTCAAACTAAAAACTCAGTTTGTCGGCTGTGCGAGCATGGCTTTGTATGGACTAACGTATACGGGCAAAGTTCTATATTATAGATTATACATCATTTGTCATCTTGGTTATTTTAGTCTATGAGCAATGAGCAAATAAGCTTTATGTATTTAACGGACCTAATGATACACAACATGGAAAATGTGACGTCAGCACGATATAGCCTATTACACATTAACGAAGCGATGAATGATATAATCATTTGATAATATTAAATAATTATATAATCATCATCATATACTATCTCACATCAAAGTTTCCTATAATATGTGTGGTAAGCAACTGAAGTATCTAAATATGTATCTAAGTAGACTACAAAATATTGTAAGCAAAGATGCACGAAATACGTCTGCACAGCGGGTGGGGCATGGCCGCACAGGCCTGTGCGAACATGCCCCAAGCATCCAACACGTGAATAATTCTGAATTGCGCGAAAATGCTACTTATGAAAGTATTCTTTATTTCACACATCATAAAACATTAAAATGCAATTTGGAATTATGAAAGAACATATATATGCACGTCTTACAGTTAAAGTAATACACATAACAGCATATGAGTAAAATTACATCAGTGTTTACGAAAATAACATTTTATGTCATAAGTTTGTAATTATTCACTTCTATCAAAAATGTTATGCATGTGGTTGATTTGGGGGTTAGACGATGCCGCTTAGCATGATTCCACTAACCAAATGTTACGCGATGCGCAAATAATAGGGTGTGCGGACATGCCTCAGTATGCGGATATGCCCCTACTTCCCCTACACAATGAAAAAATGTCTTAACCCTTTTTATACCAGACGTCCGCCCAGAAATTATACCCATGTTACCAGCACATTTGGGAGAAAAAACGGATATGGAAAAAAAATGTACATGGTGTGTGTCAAATTTGATTTTCTCAGCAACTACATAACATATATACAAGTGTTGTATATCAAATGAAAGCTAAGAAATGCAGCTTTCCATTGATGTGCATCATATAAATAGAACTGTTTATTCAACTATGATATTATAAGTTGAAATCAGAGGAAAGTTTTTTGATTTTTTTTACAAAATGCATGACTGAACTTCAGCACAACTTTTCGACTGTTTCTTGCATGAATAGAAAGCAACTTCAATTACAAGAGTTATAGAAAAATTCAATAGCTACATTTTGCTATAAGAATTATTCCTGTGTGACGGGTAGAAGGAATGTTATGAGCAATATTCATCAGGTATGTCAGTCTGAAAATATTAGTTTTGTAAGATGACAAGTAACAAGTATGGATATTATCATATTATTTCCTTCCAGCAGTCAATAATAACTCTGCTACTGTTTTTTGCATGAATAGAAAGCAACTTCAATTACAAGAGTTGTAGAAAAATTCAATAGCTACATTTTGCTAATATACCTGTGTGACGGGTAGAAGGAATGTTATGAGCAATATTCATCAGGTATGTCAGTCGGAAAATATTAGTTTTGTAAGATGACAAGTAACAACAATGGATATTTTCATATTATTTCCTTCCAGCATTCAATACTATACTATCTCTCCTACTGACAAAATTAGTTCCAGAAATATGTATGCTATGTGTAAACAATAAATTTATTACAAAACGACAACTAGAACTACAGAACGATCCATCGATTTACATGACAACCCTGTCTGCCAATGTTCGACTGGTTGATGTGTGCCCTCAGCCTCAGGCATTTCTGGTGCAGAGGCACAGAGCACTCACTACAACCATAGACATAGTTCGTGGCCTGTGCCATCCAGGGAGAAATCTGGCGCACTGACAGGGCGAAAACGGCGAGGATCAGTCACCCAGTCGGGGTGGAAACCCTATAAATCATTCCCAGACTCGTTGGATTCGTGAAACAAATTGTCAATCCACTGCGGTCTGGTTTCGTCGCCGCCATCCTGCACTCGATCCAGGGCAGTGGGTCGACATTCTCTCCCGCTTGTCAACTCCCGAAATATCACTGCCTTCGCTGTCTGAAGCACCATCGTCCGCCATTTTTAAATGCCGCGACGAACAACACAAAACAAAACTTTCCAAAAACACGTTTAAAACGACTGAAATTGCCGCAATAAAATGGCGTCTGCCTTGCAGGAAGTGTGGTGTAGCCTCGTTCTCTTCATATGACGGAAGTGGGGGATTTTAATTTATTCAATATGGCCACAACATGGCCGCATGGGCGGACACGTTGGTAAATACGCACCGATGCGTATTTGGTAAGATGCGGCAACTACGCATCGGTGCGTATTTGGTATAAAAAGGGCTAATAAATAAATGTTAACAAACCTTGAATAAACTTGCTAAAATTTACCTAGATAAAATAGATATAAACAAAAAAATATAAACAATGACACCAACGGGCAGGAACATGCATTGGCCATTGTTGTTGCGTTGGAAAAAAATCTGTTTCCACACACATTCATTGACTCTTTCTCTACACAAACCTAGCCGGCACAGAAGATTCCTATACACAATACATCCTAAGTATATAACTGAGGCGAGGAATACATTTTATTTAAAACACATGAAGCCTGGCCTTCGACTTTTAAGATCTTTGCCAGCCTACAAAACATTTGTCTAGACTTGTACAAAAACCATGCATTCTCCCGCACAAAACATAAATGTTATCATAATTTTATGTTCCTCGATTTATTATTTCTAACTAATTTTGTAATCTGGTTCAAACTGCAGTGAAGTCAGAAAATATAAGATAGATCTGACATTACAACAGTTTATAGAATAAAATGTCAGGCGTCAGCATAGGCTGAGTCTGTGTCACTGTGACAGCATGTTATGTGCCTACGGCCAGCGGCCACCATTGTGACGTCATGACCTACTTTTCCGGTCGATTCTTGTTTTTTGCAGCTGCACTGTGTGAGTGTGTCGCCATCTGCATTAAATCTACTTTAAAGCAGCATAAACGCATACACAAATTGCATTAAAAATACTGTAATTACGAAAATAAAACAACAGCGCATTTGACGTGACTAGACATTATAGTAACCAGACTGCAAATGCCAACAGCTAGCACCTGTTTAGGATGGCGGCCTCCCCACTTACGTCGGTTTTCGGTTTTGCGCCGGCGACATTTTTCTTCGGCCGTCCACGTCCTCGTTTTACAGGAGACGCATCGCCTCCTGCACCAACATTGTCTTTACCAACTGCTGCACCTTCTGATGTCCCCTCTTGTTTCGTATCTGAAGGCATGATCAGTTTCAGCTGCCTCGAATTTGTAACGAATGCCGAAAACACAAAGCACGGCACACGCAACGTGCACTAGTAATAATAATGGCCACCTCCGTAAACGAAAATCCCGCGCTAACTTCTGATTGGCCTATTGTAGCAATAAATATTTTATTAAATAATAATGCCATCATTAGTAAATTTATGTAGGTTATAAACACTAGTGTTTAATGAACAGCTAGCTATAGCTAGCTAGCTATAGCTATTCATGCCAAAATTCATTAGCGTGCTTTCCCGCTATGTAACAATTTATAAAAAAAATATTATAATTGACATTAAATTTATGTGTAGTAAAGATAGAAAGCCAAATTGCCAGTTGGCCATTGCAACAAAGAAATGCACGTGGACTGTATACGCGTGTGATCCTTATATTTCATGCGCGTCCATGCCTGGGCACGCGTGCGTGTATGATCGAGTGAACGACCGCTGCACATATATATTAGCATAGTGAGTCAGTCAGGGAGCGAGCTAGTACAATGAGTAAGTGAGTGGGTTAGTCAGTGGGTGCATGGGTGGATGAATAGATGAATGAATGAATGGATGGATGGATGGATGGACGGACGGACGGACGGACGGACGGACGGACGGACGGACGGACGGACGGACGGACGGACGGACGGACGGACGGACGGACGGACGGACGGACGGACGGACGGACGGACGGACGGACGGACGGACGGACGGACGGACGGACGGACGGACGGACGGACGGACGGACGGACGGACGGACGGACGGACGGACGGACGGACGGACGGACGGACGGACGGACGGACGGACGGACGGACGGACGGACGGACGGACGGACGGACGGACGGACGGACGGACGGACGGACGGACGGACGGACGGACGGACGGACGGACGGACGGACGGACGGACGGACGGACGGACGGACGGACGGACGGACGGACGGACGGACGGACGGACGGACGGACGGACGGACGGACGGACGGACGGACGGACGGACGGACGGACGGACGGACGGACGGACGGACGGACGGACGGACGGACGGACGGACGGACGGACGGACGGACGGACGGACGGACGGACGGACGGACGGACGGACGGACGGACGGACGGACGAACGAACGAACGAACGAACGAATGAATGAATGAATGAATAACATGGTTACCATAAAGAAATAAAGCTTTTACTTACTTACTTACTTACTTACTAATGAATGAATGAATGAATGAGTCTGTCATTCAAATGCGTAAGTGTGTGTTCTTATTGCGTACGTGCATGAGTGAATGATCACCTGCATATAATAGTAATGGCTGGGGTGTGAGCGAGTACAGTGAGTGAGTGAGTGAGTGAGAGTGAGTGAGTGAGCAAAAATGAGTAAAAGAGTAAATGATTGATTGATTGGACGAGAGCGAGCGAGCGAGCGAGCGAACGAACGAACGAACGAACGAACGAACGAACGAACGAACGAACGAACGAACGAACGAACGAACGAACGAACGAACGAACGAACGAACGAACGAACGAACGAACGAACGAACGAACGAACGAACGAACGAACGAACGAACGAACGAACGAACGAACGAACGAACGAACGAACGAACGAACGAACGAACGAACGAACGAACGAACGAACGAACGAACGAACGAACGAACGAACGAACGAACGAACGAACGAACGAACGAACGAACGAACGAACGAACGAACGAACGAACGAACGAACGAACGAACGAACGAACGAACGAACGAACGAGTGAATAATAGAGTGTGAACAAGACAGAGATTGTGAGTGCATGAGTGAGCGAGTGATTGAGTGAGCTGTAGTGAACAAGTAACTGTGAGCGAGTGAGTGTGTGCATGAGTGACTGAGTGAGTGTGTATATATGATCGATCGAGTGACTGAGTGATTCATTGCGTGACTAAGTGTGCGAGGTAGTGAGTGATCTAGTCAGTGAGTGATTGAGTGAGTGGGTGAGTGAGTTAGCGGGTGCACGAGTGAGTGCGTGAGTGCGTGAGTCGTTGGTGAATGAATGGACGAAGGAACGAACGAACGAATAAAAAAATAGGGCCATTCAAACAATTATAAAGACATGCATGCACGTGGACTGTATACACGCATGTGTGTCCTTACTGCATGCGCGTCCGTGCCTGCGCGTGCGAGTGCGCGTGCGTTTGCGGGCATAAGTAAATGATTACGTGCATATATATATGAGCGGGCGAGTACAGTGAGTGAGTTAGTGGATGGGTGGGTAGATGGGTGGGTAGATGGGTGGGTAGATGGGTGGGTGAGTGAATGAGTATAATTGAGTGTGAGCGAGATAGGGAGTGAGTGATGGAATGAGTGAGTTGAATGAGCTATAGCTGAACGAGTACACGTGTGTGTATGTGTGCGCGCGTGCGCGCGTGCGTGCGCGCGTGCGTGTGTGTGTGTGTTGTGTTGTGTTGTGTTGTGTTGTGGTGTGGTGTGTGGTGTGTGTGGTGTATGTATGTATGTGTGTATGTGTGTGTATGTGTGTATGTGTGTGTATGTGTGTGTATGTGTGTGTATGTGTGTGTATGTGTGTATGTGTGTATGTGTGTATGTGTGTATGTGTGTATGTGTGTATGTGTGTGTATGTGTGTGTATGTGTGTGTATGTGAGATCAGTCTGCAACATGGCAGATTTCCTTGTTGACTTTATTGTCGACCACGACTTGGACATTTTATATTTGAATGAGACGTGGCTACAAAGTGAGGACACCGTGTCTGCAACCGCTGTCATACCTTGCGGCTATCTATCTGAGCATGTTGCTCGGAGTAACCGTTTTGGCCGTGGTGTCAGTGTTCTTTTCAGAGATATATATATACACTGACGACCACTCGAAACTTTGGCCCGCTTCACCATTAATTTTTAATGCCTCGATCTACAACTACGCTCTCACGTACAGGGTCTCATCTACACTACCTATGTCTGTTCGTCATCTGTCGACCGCCATCATCCAGTCCCAACTTCCAGCCGTTCGCCACCTTCCTCACCGAGTTTCGAGACCTCATCGAATGCGTCGGAACGAAGTCTGGTATCATCGTCGTTGGTGACGTCAACGTGAGGTACGGCGACGACAGTGATCCGCTCGCACGAGCTCTTCACGACGTCCTGTCTGACGCCAACTTAAGACAGAACGTCACAGACGCAGCGCGCAACCTGGGAATTGTACTTGATCTCGTCGTTACTGCTTCTTCCCCATCACTTGTTGCAGGAGTGTCTGTTGACCATCTTGTCACTGATCACTTTGCTGTTCTCTGTGATCTTGCCACCACCAAACCCCGCCCGCCTCGAAAGACAATAGCGTACCGTCGATATGACAGTTCGAGCTTCACAACAGATTTCGATGAATGTAAATTAATCACACAACCTCTCCATGATGTCTGCGGCCTTTACGATCAGCATTGTTTTGAGCTGTCCTTTGTCGCAGTCTCCGTTCGGCCGACCAGCCTCTCCTTGTCGTTCCTATGATTAACCTGGAACGCTTCGACCGATGCGCTTTTTCATTCGGAGGACCCTCACTTTGGAAGTCGCTTCCATTACATATCAGAACATAATGCGATTCTGGTCTTTTAGGAAGGACCTCATTTTTTAAACTAGCGTTAATTTTATTAAATTGTCTACATAATTTTATTCATTATATCACAATGTGTATTTTTAATCTGCTGATCTGATGTAGTACAGAGGTCCTATATACACTGTGTTGTAATGTAACTTTTACATTTGTAACCTATTTTTCTTTTGCGTGTAAGCACCCCTGCATTTACTTTGTAAAGATATGTGGTGTTGAAATAAAATTGAATTAAAAAAATAGTCAATTGCCAAAGTAACTTACCTTTATTTTCGTGTCATCCATATTATTGTCATGGATTACACGCAACCCACCTTCGTCTAGGTTTGTTGAACTTGTTCTTCCCAGCGACTTTACCTTCGACTGGTGTTAACAAAAGATCCCCATTTCTAGTATCCATGCACAGTATTTGACCGTTTTTCGCTGTTTCGGCTCTTTTCATTAACACTAGAATCGCCAACATCCAACATTTAAGGTTTGGTTGACACAGCTCCCTGCCCGCCGCAGTTCACTGCGCTACACCCACAGCTCAAACACTGGACTGTCGTAACATACAAGACAAAAGCTACTTGTCCACCATGGTAGGCCGGGTAGTCCCGGTGGATGTGGACGCAGTCAGGTGGTGTCTGTAGTTGTCCTCAAATCCCGATACTAAAAACAAAATTGATAACCTGTCGCGGGTTTTGACCCCTTCTCTGGGTCAACAGTTGTATGCTGCATTTCCAAATTGTCAGGTGCACAATTAGCAACAATTGCAGTATTTAGACTTCAACATCAACGACGTCACTGACAGATGTATCAACAATAATAAGGAGAGAATCAAGAGCTGGTCAATTCTAAATATATAGCAAATGTCTCCAAGGGCATGCGCATGACGGGGGTCAACTAATAATAATAATAATATTTATTATTTATAAAGCGCAATATCCAAATATGCTCAAGGCGCTGTACAATAAAATATACAGTAACTACAGTATCAACAGCGAATAAAGTCCTGACAATAGCAGTAGTATCAACAACAGGTTTATAATTAGCTACAACTAATGCATCGACAACATACAACATATTAATAACAACAGCAGCATCATCAACCCAATGGATAACACTAGGTAATTCAACTTCAGTGTCAATTGCAGATATTGTACTAAATAAGTAACAACAGCAGCAGTAACAACAACCAACCAACATAACTAGTAGCCGCAACAGCAGCGCAGCAGCAGCAGCAGCGCAGCAGCAGCAGCAGCAGCAGCAGCAGCAGCTACAGCAGCAGCAATTGCAGCAAATACAACAACATCAGTGTCAGTAACACGTCCATAAATTGAAATTGTAGTAATTGAAGAATCAACCACAACACACACACACACACACACACACACACACACACACACACACACACACACACACACACACACACACACACACACACACACACACACACACACACACACATGTATATATATATATATATATATATATATATATATATATATATATATATATATATATATATATATATATATATATATATATATATATATATATATATACTATAGCATGAATTGCAGTAAGCCTACAATCGCATATATGCACATTTAGAGCAGTAACTACACATTACCGTTAACAACAGATAGTCATTAAATGACAGTATCGAGAACCAAATTACAGAATTGCACTTGTACCAAGAAATAACAGCTGTATCAAGGGTAGTTGGGACGAGCGTTAACTATAATATACAGTAGCGTAGCAATATCAGATGCAATAGGCCCCTACTAACAATGATGGTATAGTATTAACGAAATGTTCACGAGAAACCACAAACATATCTTCAAATATAGGATTAACAACAACAGCCACATACTGTTTAATAACAAACATATAACTGGAAACAGTCGCAGCATCAACAGAGTTTGTAGATGACTAGCCACAGCAACAATATCAACGCAAGTTGAATAATTACCAACAATTAACTGCAGTGTCAACAGCAAAACACGTTGCAACCAGGGTAACTGCATGTATAGTATTATGACAGTAGATACAGTAGGTCAGTTTCAAAACCCGATATAACGCCGACAAGGACTTCAGCAATAACGACTGGGTCGTCGTTGGTAGCAACTTCATTATCAACACCAGCATCATAGTGCGAACATTACCAGTGATATCAACTACACATTTAGCAACACGGGCAGTATCTAGGCAGACAATGTGTTACTAACAATTAACGAGAGCCGTACTACAGGCATTTGCATTACTAGCAACAATTAAACAAATAATCGAGAACAGATTTAATGTTAACAATATGATAATAATATAACATCGACGCAGGTACAAACTTAGCAACACCTGCATCATAAACAATAGATACAGACGTACTAATAAAATAGAAAAACAAAAACTACAGATGCATGTTTAACAGCAGCAGTATATGTAGCATCAATGACAAACACAATACTTCAATCAAAACAGCATAATAATCATTGCAAAATTTGCAACAATTATAGTGAGAACATATAATTATTATAATAACCACTTTATCAGATTATAATTTGCGCGCACTCTCTGGGATCCCGCGCCAGAAAGGACATCACGCACAGTGAGGCGATGTCGCGACGTGCATCCAGGTTCTGCATTGGGAATGTCTACAACACATTCAATGTCAACACGATGCTGCTGACAAATGACACACTTTAATAATAATTTCTTTTGCGCCAATATCCTCGAAGATCAAGCTCAGTGGCGCGACAAAACCAAGGGATTAAGCAAACTCGTAATCGAAAACAATGCGTGAGTCGTCAATGGATGGATGAAGAGGCTAGGAGGCTAAGGAGGATAGGCAGCACTAAAGAGACAGGTTTTTAGGCGTTGGCGGAAGGAAACTATATTAGACTCTACCTTCTGATTTAACACTGGCAGGAAGCGAATTCCACACCGTTGGTGCGGCAACCGCGAAAGCTCGGGTCCCGGCTTTCTTCACTCGAGGGATGTAAAAAGGGTTATTACTGGTTGAGTGTAGCTGTCTGGAATTTCTTGCTGGAGTTAGCATTTAATTTAGATATGCTGGTTGTGTAGATGAGAGTATTGTAAAAAAATTGAAAATGATCCAATAGTGCACAGGTAGCCAATGCAATGATTTTAGAAGCGGCACTGAGAGAGAAAAACGAGGAGAACGCGTGACTACCTTTGCTAAACAATTTTGGACACGCTGAAGTTTTGCGGTATTGTAAAGGAGACAATTGCAGTAGTCAAGTCTGCTGCTTACCAGAGCTGTTGCGATGGTTTTAGCAGCGGAAAGTGATATAAACCGGCGAATACTGCGAAGATCACGGATATCGTAAACACAGCAATGGCATGTTTTTGATATATGTTGTTTGAAATTGAAGTTTTCATCAAACGTTACTCCGAGATTTAAAACTGAGGCGGCTGGTGTAATACTCTGACTCAGAATATGTGTCGGGAAAAAGCCATTGTGTTTTGCCCGCTGTGTTGAGGTAGGCCTACCAATGATGAGAAATTCGGTCTTATCTGCGTTTAGCTTTAATTTACTGTTTTTCATCCAAAGAGAGACGTGCATCTTGGAGACAATCCCTGAGCTGGTTTAGGGAGCGACAAGTATCTGGTGTGGTCAAAGAAACATAGATTTGTGTGTCATCTGCATAAAGGTGATGATCCAGGTTGTGACTCTGGATAACAGAGCTTAGTGGTGTATACAGAGTGAAGAGCAAGGGCCCCAAAACAGAACCCTGGGGGACACCACAAGAGGTGCGCAGCATGTCTGAGAAGCAGTTATACCTATTTTAATGGCTTGCCGTCTATCAGTAAGGTATGAAGTAAACTAGCTCAGGGTTGTGCCAGATACCCCGTCCCACTTTAGAAACAAGCTGGAAGACTGGCCGCCTCGCAGTGTTTTCTAGATTTCAAACGGCCTCGAAAACATTATTACATTCCATTGCAAGTGTAAGACGTGTTTACGAAGTGCTAGTTTCAGTTACGTATTTCTGCCAGTTTTAGTCGATCCTAAGGAGACAAGGTACTCGGGAAATATCAATAAAAAAATTTAAGTGACTCTTATTATCATATACGTGTTGATCACCTTACGATTACACGTATACGTGACATCTTTCATTAGGCCGAGCCGATGTGATAGATTTTAAGTATTTTAATATTTAGCTGGATATCTGGGCCTTTTATCGCCCAACGGGTGATTCTACCAGGTGAACGAACAATAGGTAAAAGCAATAACATCAGCTTAGCAGCTTAGTTGTAACAAATTGTACCGGTTCCGCCTGAATAACCATGGACAACGACTCTAGCCCGGTGGCTAACAGTTCATGTGATAACTGTTGCGGATCACCTGAACTAACGGTTCATCTGCCGCCAGTAGACGTCACTTGTGACCCGGTGAGTGACAAGACCAGAAAAGCGCGCCGGAAAGTTGCGAAAGATAAACACGCAGGCAACTGGAAATACTGTGTGAAGACCTGCATACACAACGGCAAGGACAACAATCAAATGGTTCAATGCCATTTGTGCCAGTCGTGGGTGCACCCGGAGTGTGTGGGTGAAGACGATAAGGACATTGTAGGCATTTGGTCCTGTACGTCCTGTCGTATGCTACCGACACTCGTGGAGCGTCTACTCGAGAAGACGTCCCTGCTCGAGTCGCTGGTCGTAACACTCGAACGATCGAACCAGCAACTTGTCTCCTTGATGGGCGAGCAGAGCCAAGAAATACGAAGCCTGCGAGAAGACATCGCGACAAGCAAGCGTCCAGACGGCTACGCCGACGCCAACGATGGGAGACCACAGGCCGTGACACTGCTTGTGGGGAACAGCCTGCTACGTGACGTACACGTTGATAAAACGTCCAGTGGCAATCCCATCAAGATTCGAAGGAAGTTAGGCGCCACTCTCGTCGATATCGAACAAATGATCGATGACGCGGCTAATACGGAAACCATCGACGAAATATTCAACGTTGGTGGTACACACGAAACAACGAGTGACGTCAGTGCAGCAAAGATAAAAGAAAACATCGCGCAACTACTGCGGAAGGCGAAAACCGTGACACCAACCATCACGGTGAGTAGCGTACTGCCGTCGAAGCGTCGAGCCAATCCAGACAGACGAGCCGAAGTCAACATGAAAGTGAAGGAAGCATGCAACGAAGTCGATGTCAAATTCATCGACAACGACGCATATTTCACATTCCGGAACGGGGCTGCCGACGACGCGGCTTTCCAGAGAGACGGGCTGCATCTATCTGAGAGCGGAGTTGGCAGATTGCTGTTGAATCTGTCTCTCCCAGAACAGCCACCGAAACAGCACAAACGCCAACATCAACAACAACACCGACACGTGTCAAACGCAACGAACCACGACCGATCGCCGAACGCAACAGTGGCACCTGACGGTAAGTGGACAGTGGTTAAGCGTCGTACTCGTCAGTCGATGGGCAAGTGTGCCAAATGCGGTGAGACGAACCACGTCACTGCCACCTGCAGACACCCCGACAAAGTGTTGTGTCGTCAGTGCGGGGAACGAGGACATAAAGAAAAGCATCACACCCGTGATTAGGAAATGGGCCTAAACGATCTGGCCATGGAACTTCCCCTGAAAACACAAACCGAGAACTCTGATTCAACGCGGTTTTGTGTTCCGAATCCAACAGCGGACAAAATACGCAAATGGGATCTGCCTTCCCTAATTAATTTAAATGCCAGATCTTTGAACAGTGAAAAAGTGGACGAATTGCATGTAACTGTAGCAACACATGATGTCTCAATTGTATGTGTTAGTGAGACATGGTTTAAAGACTATATGGATTCAAGTAGCCTTACTATGCAAGGGTTTTGCTTAGAGAGAAAAGACAGGGGTCATGGACGAGCCGGTGGTGTAGCTTGCTACATTAGACATGATTTAAAGTATAAGAGATTGAATGATATGGAGGTTGATGATTTAGAGGTAATGTGGATTAAGGTTATGCCAAAGAAAACGCCTCGAAAATTTTCATGTATACTGGTGGCATGTTTATATTATACTCCAAAGACGGAGTATTTAAAAATACGTGATCATTTAATCACCAGCATTGACACTGTAATGCGAAAACACCCAGAATGTGGTGTGATCATAACTGGCGATTTCAACCAGTTGCGGGATAACTTTATGAAAACCCACTATAGATTTGTCCAAGTAGTTAATGTTGTAACACGTGGACAGGCGATATTAGACCAAATATGGACGAATATGGAGGAGGTATACACCCCACCTGTTACTATCTCCGAACTGGGGTCATCGGACCATAACATGGTTTTGCTTAAACCTAAAGCGAAAAGCTCAGTTGATACTGGATGCGTGACACGGTTAACCGTAAGGTGTATGGGGCCAAAAGAAAAAGCCACATTCAATATGGCTTTATCAGCCATTAAATGGGAACCCCTATTTAGGCTTGATTCATGTGCAGATCAATATTCATATTATCAAACGGTTATTAGCAACCTGATGGAAATATGCTTTCCTACTAAAGTTGTTACGAGGCATACGGCTGATAAACCATGGGTTACAGACTGGTTCAGAGACTTAGTTCGTAAACGACAGCGAGCTCACATGAGTGGTGATATGAATCAAGCAAACATATTGCGTAATAAGGTCAACCGAGCCGCGTCGAAACTTAAGTATAATTTTTACCAAACACAAATTGCAGCAATGCATGAATCGGGATCCCACGATTGGTGGAAGCATATGAAAACAATAATGGGACTTAAAACAAATGGCAATTCATGCATGCAAGGTCTAGCTAGCAAAACAACGGATGGTGATTGTGGCTTACTGGCCAATACAATGAATGATTTCTTTGTGTCTGTGAGTGACCATTTGCCTCGGTTAAATAAGAACCACAAGGTGTTCGACGTTAACGAGGAACTGCCGGATCAGTATGTGATAAGCGTATATACTGCTTTTAAAGCTTTGGAGAGTGTTAAAGCCAACAAGGCTACTGGGCCTGACAACATCCCTACATGGGTGTTAAGAAACTATGCAAATGTTCTCGCCCCTCCAAACTGCTATTTTTAACAATTCACAAAGAAAAGGTGTACTCCCTATGGAATGGAAAATGGCCAATGTAATACCGTTGCCAAAAACAAGCCCCCCTGTGTCGATTGAAAAAGACATTAGACCAATTTCACTAACTCCAATAGCTGCCAAGGTGTTTGAATCAATAATAATGAAATGGGTGGATGAAACAATTGAAGGTGAAATTGATGCTAAGCAATTTGGAGGAATTAGCGGAACGTCCACAACAGATGTTCTTGTCGAACTGGTTCATATGTGGTATAAGGCGACAGATAAATTGAATTCTTATGTCAGAGTTGTAATGCTAGACTTTAGCAAAGCGTTTGATCTTATTAATCATCATTTGTTGCTAGATAAGCTACAATCGTATGGGTTGCCCGCACATATTTTAAGATGGATGGCAACATTTCTATTAGACAGAACTCAACGAGTAAAAATAGGAAATGAATATTCCCATTCTGGTCATCCCAATGGGGGAGTACCGCAAGGGACATTGTCTGGACCTAAATGTTTCCTTGTTTACATAAATGATTTAAGAACGACTGTTCCACTATATAAGTATGTAGATGATAGTACGTTATTTGAAATATGCGACAGAAAGGGTGAATCTGTCATTCAAGAGTCGGTTGATATTGCTGCTAGATGGACAGAAAAGAATGACATGAAAATTAATTCAAAAAAATCAAAAGAAATAATCATTAGTTTTGCACAAGATGGCAATTTCAGAAGCACTATCCCGAATATAAAAATTGATGGGAGGGATGTAGCACAAATGTGCCATGCCAAACTATTAGGTGTGACCATTTCTCAGGATCTGACATGGAACAAACACGTAGATACTATTGTGAAAAAAGCTGGTAAACGCTTGTACATGTTATATCAGTTAAAGCGTGCAGGGATTACACAGAAAGATCTGGTCAGTGTATATGTTAGTGTGGTGAGACCAGTTCTAGAATATGCATGTCCTGTATGGCACACTAACTTGCCCCAATATTTGTCTGACAATATTGAAGTTATACAAAAAAGGGCATTAAAATGTATTTTTCCTGGATTGGGTTACGCGGAGATACTAAGACGTGTTAACCTGGATACGTTGAATGTAAGACGGGAGAGCATTTGTCAAAAATATTTTGATAACATTAAAGTCGGCACACATAGATTAAATTATCTGCTGCCTGACAAAAGACATACCGAGTATAATATTAGACAAGAAAATGTGTAGCCGTTACCAGTTACTAGAACGAATAGATTCCGTAACTCCTTTATACCGTGGGCTTTATACAACTGTCAGTAAAAAGGTTATTAGTACGGTATGATTTGCGGTATCAAATGTATTTCTATTGTATTTGTATGATGTTTTGATGAGTCAATTGTAACCTATTGTAATGTCAATCCAACTCAGTTGAGTTGCTAATAAAACTTGTGTTATTATCTCCCGCCTAAAGATGGCAGCACCAACAGGACGAACTAAACATCACCAGAGCAAGACATTCCAAGTAACATTTTCTAGATCAGACTGTAGGATGCGTGCATTCTTTCCCAGGAACATTCCAGATTTGAATGGACTTCTAAGTGCTAGCAACAGTTTTGTCCGCTCCCAGTCTTGGCTCCTTCGAAATCAGGGCTGCCGTCCATTCCAGTTCCCAGCAAAAGTGGCACTTTCCTGACCACATTCCCCATCCATATTTGACTATTCCCTTCATCTGTCAATTGAATGTTATTCAACTGCAAACTATTTTCATCTAACTTATATTTATATTTCGATGCGGATCCACCTGCAAATATCAACAATTATTATAAACATGATGAATCTGTTTGGTTAAGTGGAAGAAGAAGAATAATACAGATGAGGGTGCACATACATGCAAACTGTAGTATCAACATTACATACACTAAATTAACAATAGCCACAGAATCGACGACAGATACCAGTAACAGATGTCACTATCATATGATTAAGGAAATGCACGAAAGTGTCACTGCATTCAGAGGCGGAACGCGTACAACGCGTCGGCACACAGAAGGGCTCAAGTAAAGCAAACCTGATTTAGTTATTCACGTCTACAAAGCGAAAGTTCAAATAATAATAATAATAAAAGAATGAGAAAAACACAGTCCATGTTCTTTGGAGAAAGGTGTTCCTAGCATCACGGTGGTACATCCACGCACTTATTGTGTTGTCGGTGATATTCAGTAGCTCACTGAACTCAACCCGCATGTGTCGAAAATGACAATTAGGGTTCGGGTTTTCCTGAAAAAGTCCCGTTATTGGAATTAGGAACAGGAAGAATGCGAGGAATATATGGAATGACTGCTGGAAATGCATGGTGCAAATGTTCGCAGTGCCTATCATCGATGGGTTCAACATCTCATCAATGAGCAATCGTGGTGGCTTCATATCACCACGATTACGCAGTGTCATGCGTCTTGCACTGGGCTCGTCTCGCCTCGGCGTATCGCGCGGTGTCACTGGCTCGGCTCGCCTTTCGTCTCGCCTCGGTGTCCCCCGCGGCGTGTTCAGGCGAGGACACGGCGACATTGGAATGTCAACAACATCTGGTTGTCGTTGACCCGTCTGTTGGGAGATTGGCGCTCGGGTCACCGAATCGCTTCCGACTGGCGTTTGATCATCAGCAATGGGCACCATTTCGTTGGTTGACCTCAGCTGTCGTCTGTTACGCCGATAGGTGTGACCCGCGACCTCCACAATATAGGACCTTTGTCCTAACACCCGTCTACACACACCCAGACTCCAAGTGTTGCGTCCAGGCAACTTCATCCGCACTGCCTGTCCAACACTTAACTCTTTCAGCGGCATTGAGTGTGTGTCGTAACGTCGTCGGTATTTCTGCTTTCTTCTTTCGATTGCGTCGCTGACATTTCTCCCTTGTACTTCTGGTGCAAGGAGACTGTTTCGAGTCGGCAACAGCGTTCTAGTGCGGCGTGACATCAGACGTTGCGCTGGCGAACTTTCCAAGCCTTCCGTTGGCGTGTTACGCCATTCCAGAATAGCTTTCAGTGGATCACTTCCACTCAGTTTGGCCTTCTTCAGCAACGATTTTGCTGTTTTCACGGCGTTCTCCGCTTTGCCGTTGCTTTGCGCGTAATGCGGGCTTGATGTCACATGTTCAAAACCCCATTCACGAGCAAAGTTTGAAAATTCCTGTGACGCAAACTGTGATCCATTGTCGCTGACAATTGTCACTAGAATCCCGTATCGCGCGAAGTGCGGTCGCAGCGCGTTGACAACAGCCTGTGTCGTTGTCTTCTTCAGCTCATTGATTTCGAAGAAATTGCTGTAGTAATCAACCAGTATGATGTACTGGTGTCCATCGAGCTCAAACAAATCTGTTCCAACCTTGGCCCATGGCAGGTGGGGGAACTCATGTGTTTGCAGCTTCTCGCGACACTGTTCCGGCCTGTGTGCGTTGCAAACTTCCCACTTGCTGATGTGGTCCTTCACTTCAGCGTTCATACCGGGCCAATAGATGACTTCGCGCGCCCTGCGCAGGCATCCTTCTACACCAATATGTCCCTGGTGTATTTGTTTGATCATTCCCGCTCGCATCATACGGGGGATTACTAGCCTGTCGCCCTTGAAGATCAGTCCATCTTCAGCTAACAGTTCGTCCTTGAACTGCAAGTACGGCTTTAGTACTTCATTTCTAGTACTCACGGCTGGCCACCCTGTCTTGATGGCCTTCTCGAGCTCCTGCAGCACTGCGTCATTCCTAGTGGCATGTTGCAGCTCGATCAGCTTCTGTTCAGGCAACATCATGTTGTCGCTGAACATCCTCTCTTCCGAGTCGTCCACTTTATTGACATCACTGTCAATATCTCGTTTCGTTTCTGTGTTGTACGCTCGGCTCAACGTATCGGCCACATACATCACCGATCCTTTCTTGTACCTCACTTCAAGTGGGTACTTCTGCAGTCGCAGTCTCATGCGCTGCAAACGTTTCGGTGCCATATGTATTTCTTTCTTGAAAATACTTTCAAGCGGCTTGTGGTCGGTTTCTACGTGGACTACATTCCTTCCATAGATGTAGTCGTTGAATCTCTCACACGCGAACACTATCGCCAACAGTTCCTTCTCGATCTGAGCGTAGTTCTGTTCGGTGTCTGTCATGGCTCTGCTTGCGTAGCTTATCGGCTGGCCATCTTGCATGAGCGCAGCTCCCAGGCCCGTCTGTGACGCGTCTGCCTGAATCGTTACGCTTTTAGCCATGTCGTAGTAACGCAGCACTGGGGCGTTACTGAGCTTCACGTGTATCGCACGCACAGCTTTTGTGTGCGACTCATTCCATGTGAACTCGCTGTCCTTGCGAGTCAGTTCTCGCAACGGAGCTGTGAGGTCGGTCAATCCCTTCACAAACTTGCCTAGGTACTGTACTGTACCTATGAGGCGTCGAACTCCTTCGACGTCGGTGGGCATCGGCATGTCGAGTATAGCTTCGACTTTCCTTGGGTCAGGTTTCATGCCTTCGTCTGTCAGCAGACAGCCCATGAAACTGACTTCCTGTAGCTTGTAGCGTACCTTTTCTGCGTTGAGAACTAGGTTTCTCTCACGGCATCTGTTGAGGAACGCTTGTAGATTTGCATCGTGTTCGGCGTCATCTTTTCCTGTGATGAGGAAATCGTCTGCGATTACCTCGACGCCATCCAACCCTTCGATGGTCTCGTGCATCTTTCTCTGCCAGACTTCCGGTGCGCTGGAAATGCCAAACGGCATACGCTTCCATCTGTAGCGTCCGAATGGCGTGTTAAACGTTGTGAGTCGACTTGATTCTTCGTCCAACTCTACTTGCCAAAACCCATTTTTGGCGTCTACGACAGTGAATACACGCGCACCACTGAGTCGTGTGGCAATCTCTTCGATCGTTGGAATTTGATAATGCTCTCGTTTGATTGTTCGATTTAGATCCCGTGGATCCATGCAGATGCGCAGTTTGCCTGGCTTTGACACAAGCAGCAAGCTGGAAACCCATTCTGTCGGTTCACTGACAGGCGCGATGATGTCATCGTTGACCATCTCACGCAGCTCATGTTTCAGCTTGTCTCTTAGTGCCACTGGCACTCGTCGAGTGGCGTGTACAACTGGATTGACGCCTCTGTCAATCTCGATGTGGTACTGGCCTGGTAATTTTCCTAGACCCTGGAAAACATCTGCATACTTGTGCTGTATGTCCGTTGCTTCAAAGCACGGCATCTTCATTGCCTGCTTTGCCTCAAGTTTGTTTATGCTTGAGGCCTTCGGCGAGTCTTCAAACGGCCGAATGGAGTCCACATCCATCCACTTGATAGCACCGATGCCAAGACATGCCTGGCGGCTCAGCAGTGGCTGATACTGTTTACCGCTCATCACTTTGAAGTGTAGATTGTGTTTACGACCATTTCTGTGTACTTTAAGTGTTGTGATCGCCATCACTTTAACTTTCTTCCCACCATACACAGTCAGTGTGTCTGAAACTCGTGTGAGTTTCTTCAAGTTAGTGTCTCCAGTAGCTAACTTGTAATCACTTAGTGGCAAGATGTTACACTGTGATCCAGTATCGCACTCAAATTTCACTCTGTGCGACCCGATGCCAAGCGTGATGTAGCCTGGCTCTGTCTGCCGTCTGTTCACACAGTTTACCGTGTGCTGAGTAGCTGAATCATCTTTCAGACTACCCACACCGTATTGTCCAGTCTCGACTGTTCTGACGTCTCTTCTGACTTTCAGTTTTCGACACTTGGCGGCGAAATGATTTAGTCCTTGACAAACTCTGCATTTCCTTCCCCAAGCTGGACATTTGCCTCGATCATGTGTCTTTCCACAAAACGAACAGTTCACAACAATACCTGTTGTCGCGCGTGTTGTTTCTCTAGGTCTTATTCTTTCTGCCTCGCTACTCATCGCGTGCACGTCCGTGTCACCGATGGAATTCCATGCCTTCGCTTGTTCAGCCTTTATTTCGGAACTTCGGATGATATCCAACGCCTTTTCCAACGTCAGCTCGCGTTGCTCGAGTAATCTGTGTCTTACTCTCTCATCCCTAACACTGGACACGAGATGATCACGGTATATCTCATCCGTCGTGAAATCTCCAAACGCACAATTCGTTCCGATTCTGCGCAGGTCATTGTACCATGACATCACATCTTCACCGGGCCGTTGTTTCCGCGAGTGAAATGTGTGTCGTTCATAGGGAACATTGATCCTGGGGGTACAGTAGTTCTCGTACATTTGGAGAACTGGCGCGACTTGGTACTTATTCTCCTCGTCCATCCACGGGTGATTCTGCCAGATGTCCTTCGCATCTTGGCCGATAACTGACAGCAACGTACTCACTCGTTTCCGCTCTGTCGTATCGATCAAGTCCGTGGCGACTTCGAATTCAATCCATGCGCTTTTCCATGGTCGCAGCACTCACTGCGTCAATTTCCAACGGTGACGGCGGTGGTATTCCGGTGAAACTGTGCGTATTCACATTACGATTAAGCTGAGGGGACAGCGGCGGCGTAGCCGTCTTCGTCCCTCACTTAACGGAGTCTAGGTGTTCTGTTATCAGGCGCACTGTTGATACAATCCTGCTGAGCGTGTATTCAGCGATCCAGATTGCGTAATCCATTCAACACGTAGCGGTTGTTCACTTCTCGACACCATGTAACGGTATTGCTTGTTTTAATACTCTTATAATATATCAACACAAACAACTCGTCATATTCAGAATGTTTAATACTACCGAGCTTTCTATATATACGTGTCTACTGTTTCTTACCCTAGCCTAGACTGGTTCACTACTGGCAGCGCCCACTACTCTATACGCTAATTACCGTCCGCGTGGGTACCGCCCCTAAAGTCCAGAGGTTGCTGTTAGGCAGCGTGTCCAAATATACCCTCCCTGCTGGGATCAGCTGGGTATCTCGTGACAGGAGATGCCCAGTTTATTTCGTAGCATTTAATTCCACGCATTTAATTCCACTGCTGCCACGATTTTATGTTGTATTTCCGAATGAAACCTAACCATCCCAGCATAAACTAAAGTCACGGTATGTAGCTGCTAGCGAGGATTCGAGTTGGGAAGATATAATGAACGTGGAGCTGGATTTAGGCAAAGCCAAAGAACAACATGGATTCAGAAAATGCATTACAGGGATGTGTTTTCAGACGTATATGTGAAGACAGCTGGCGGAACAGAAATTGTATATGGAATGGACGTGTGAACCTGAGGAAGGGTGTATGAAATGTGATGCTGTCCCAAGTCAAGACAGACTGGACAGCAACATACCAGAAACAGAAGCCAATATGGTTGATGCAGTGTGTGAGAAAACAAAAGGAAGTGTAATGACTTGATAAAGCTAGGGACCCCACGCGGTGGCTCACGGGACTACCACACGGGACGGGAAGGAATGTTGAGCTACGTCATAGCTGACATATGCTCGCATTAAAGAGTGATAGATCGCTATTATCCCTATGCACAACGTGTAATTTATACTTCACTTGCCACCAATTGCCGATGAACGTACAACACCCGTTGATGAGCATGCTCTATCTCGTCGTACTATAGATACGACTGTCGGGTAGCGTATTGCTTGTAAGCAGCCGACAGTTCGTACGTTGGGGCGTCGTTATGCAGCGTCAGTCACGTGATTGCGCAGTATGTTAATAGCGATGACGTTGTACACACAGACACCACGTGATTACAAGTTCGCATAAATTGAACATCGCAACGACCATGCATACATTTTTATTTTAGGCATATATGGGTTTCTTTTGGGCATATGGGTTTCTTCAATTGGCGATGGCTATTAAATGTCTCAACGACGCACACAACACCATATGTGATGACAAACCACCCAACTAATGATTTCTTAATGTTCTTCTTCTCCTTTTAAAATCTGGATGCTTCTCAGAGAAGTTGAGATGGCGTTTGATTGAACAGGTCTGCCAGGGTAATAAAGTGTAAAGCGCTTTGAGCCGTCCTAACGACTGGATAAGTACTGCGCTATATAAGAACTTACATTTTACATCCCAACCGACAAATTGAGATATAGGCCCTATACATAATTATGTCATGAAAAAGAGGAGCTTTGTATTAAACATCGCTGAAAACTACTGCTGTGGCTATGCCTTAAGATGCACAACGCTCTGAGATAATGATATTAAGGGAATTTTTTTTTACATAACGCTAATAATAATGACTTCTTTTACGCCGATAAGTTTATCCTCGACGATCAAGCTCATTGGCACGACAAAACTCGTAATCGTTAAAACAATGCGTGAGTCGTCAATGGGTGGATGAAGAAGCTAGGAAGCTAAGGAGAGTAGGCAGTATTGAATAGATAGGTTTTTATACGTCGGCGGAATGAAACTGTATTACCTTCTGATTTAATACAGGCAGGAAAATCGAAGCTCGGTTCCCAGCTTTCGTTTTCACCCGAGGAATGTAGGAAAAAAGAGCGTTAGGCTGGTTAAACGTAGCTGTCTGGAATTTCTTGCTGGAGTTAGCATCGAATTTAGTTATGCTGGTTGTATAGGTGAGAGTGCTTGATAGGCCATTGCAAAAATCTTGAAAATAATGCGATAGTGCACATGCAGCCAATGCTATGATTTTAGATGTGGGCACTGAGCGACAAAAACTTAAATTTACTTAAAAGCCGACATCTATTAATCGCTGCTGCCGCTGCCGCTGCATGCCCAAATCGGAATAAGCTGTTTCCCTCAAGACCAGTCTTAAATACGCAAGTGCCGCCGGTGCTTCCGGGCGCTCCCTCGCCTGGCGCTCCCTCGCCTGGCGCTCCCTCGCCTGGCGCTCCCTCGCCTGGCGCTCCCTCGCCTGGCGCTCCCTCGCCTGGCGCTCCCTCGCCTGGCGCTCCCTCGCCTGGCGCTCCCTCGCCTGGCGCTCCCTCGCCTGGCGCTCCCTCGCCTGGCGCTCCCTCGCCTGGCGCTCCCTCGCCTGGCGCTCCCTCGCCTGGCGCTCCCTCGCCTGGCGCTCCCTCGCCTGGCGCTCCCTCGCCTGGCGCTCCCTCGCCTGGCGCCCCCTCGCCTGGCGCCCCCTCGCCTGGCGCTCCCTCGCACGGCCAGCACGTTCCGACACGTGCATATGACACTACATCAAGCATATACAAGCGGGATGATGCGATGTAGGCGCTATTTTAGCCGAATCTGGGGCTGACCAGGTCCAGCTAGCACATTGGGAATTCCACTGCCAGTTCCGCCATCTGGCGGACAGTGTGGGCTACAAGAGTGGCAACTCGTCTACTAGGAGTCGTGGCGCGTATATCTTTATAAAAAATACGACGGTCACGCTCGGTTGGCTGTTTTGGCGGCGTGACCGGCTATCTAGATGGTACTGTTCTATTTTCGTTGTGTGGCGCTGCTAGCTACGCCAGTACATAGACAAAGACGTCGTCGTGAATAGATGCAGACGCGCGTGAGGGGGAAAGGGGTGGTCTGTCGTGGTTACAGGTGCCTGGACTTGAAAAGGTCCAGGGACTTAGCTGCCACTATTTCCTGGGGCAGGCTGTTCCATTCAGGTGTGTTACAACCGATAATGTAATAATCGCCCGGTAATGTAATAACTACCCGATAATGTAATAAAATCAACCGATAATGTAATAACCACCCTATAATGTAATAACATCAACCGATAATGTAATAAACTTGCTAACCGATAATGTAATAATTTTCAACCGATAATGTAATAAACTCCTCTTGCCTGATAATGTAATAACTTTCGCCTGATAATGTAATAACGTACAAATTTCTCGTAGGACTTAGTCGTTTTCGTGGATTTCATGTTGGTTTCTTGTACTTAGTCGATTTCGTCGATTTCGTCGATTTCTTCTATTTCGCAATACCACAACTTTTGCTAGCGGAATCAAATTAGATTAAATCCAATATGCTGGTTGCAATTCGGAAGTCATATTTATCCCAGCAGGTCAGGATTTTGAGTTATACATTCTCTTTCCATTTATTAATGACGGGTTGGTGTAATACAACACGTGGAATTCATTGATAACGAAATTGTCGGCCCAAATCCTGGTATCGATGATCTCACAAGTGTTCCCTTTCCATGCAATAATGTCAGGGTATCGAATGCCAACAGGCGTGGGGTTTGCTGGTTCAATCCTAGTGTGAAACCCAGATGAAGAAATGGTTTCTTAAAGAATGTGTTATGTATATGTTTTAGTACGATGTTTGTAATTCTTCCGTGATGTGCTCAAGATACATACATACATACATACACACACAAATATATATATATATATATATATATATATATATATATATATATATATATATATATATATATATTACATGTTACATGTTACATGTTACATGTTACATGTTACATGTTACATGTTACATGTTACATGTTACATGTTACATGTTACATGTTACATGTTATATGATACACGTAAATGTTCCATGTTCCATGTTCCATGTTACATGTTACATGTTACATGTTACATGTTACATGTTACATGTTACATGTTACATGTTACATGTTACATGTTACGTGTTCCATGATCCATGTTCCATGTTCCATGCTACATGTTACATGTTACATGTTACATGTTACATGTTACATGTTACATGTTACGTGTTACGTGTTACATGTTACACGTAAATGTTACATGTTACATGTTACATGTTACATGTTACATGTTACATGTTACATGTTACATGTTACATGTTACATGTTACATGTTACATGTTACATGTTCCATGTTACATGTTACATGTTACATGTTACATGTTACATGTTACATGTTACATGTTAAACGTAAATGTTACGTGTTACGTGTTACGTGTTACGTGTTCCGTGTTACGTGTTACGTGTTACACGTAAATGTTACATGTAACATGTAACATGTAACATGTAACATGTAACATGTAACATGTAACATGTAACATGTAACATGTAACATGTAACATGTAACATGTAACATGTAACATGTAACATGTAACATGTAACATGTAACATGTAACATGTAACATGTAACATGTAACATGTAACATGTAACATGTAACATGTAACATGTAACATGTAACATGTAACATGTAACATGTAACATGTAACATGTAACATTTACGTGTAACACGTAACACGTAACACGTAACACGTAACACGTAACACGTAACACGTAACACGTAACACGTAACACGTAACACGTAACATTTACGTGTAACATGTAACATGTAACATTTAACATGTAACATGTAACATGTAACACGTAACACGTAACACGTAACACGTAACACGTAACACGTAACACGTAACACGTAACACGTAACACGTAACACGTAACACGTAACACGTAACACGTAACACGTAACACGTAACACGTAACATGTAACATTTACGTGTAACATGTAACATGTAGCATGTAGCATGTAGCATGTAACATGTAACATGTAACATGTAACATGTAACATGTAACATGTAACATGTAACATGTAACATGTAACATGTAACATGTAACATATATATATATATATATATATATATATATATATATATATATATATATATATATATATATATATATATATATATATATATATATATATGCACGCACACACACTAACCGAGTTACCCCACCATGCCTGGGAACAAAAGGCAGTCACCCGCAATAACACCGTTTCACCTGTTCGAAATCGGGTCATTTAGGCTATGCTTAAAATATACTAGGTAAGTATGCGTTCATCTAAATAACGCGAAATAAAAATGAACACCAAACAGTATCAAGAATAACTGTATCAATAAAGTACCAAGAATAACTGTGACGAAATCATACATAGGCAGTTCGACCACAATGCAAACATATATTTTGCAATATATGTATTACATGTTTATCTGTTTGCGCAATCTGCCGCCGATTAGTTCGGCTTTTCATCGCGTAAATATACATATATATATATATATATATATATATATATATATATATATATATATATATATATATATATATATATATATATATATATATTTGTGTATATGTATGTATGTATGTATGTATGTATGTATCTTGAAAACATCACGGGAGAATTACAAACATCGTACTAAAACATATACATAACACATTCTTTAAGAAACCATTTCTTCATCTGGGTTTCACGCTAGGATTGAACCAGCAAACCCCACGCCTGTGGGCATTCGATACCCTGACATTATAGCATGGAAAGGGAATACTTATGAGATCATCGATACCAGGATTTGGGCCGACAATTTCGTTATCAATGAAGCCCACAGTTGTATTACACCAACCCGTCATTAATAAATGGAAAGAGAATGTATAACTCAAAATCCTGACCTGCTGGGATAAATATGACTTCCGAATTGCAACCAGCATATTGGATTTAATCTAAATTGATTCCGCTAGCAAAAGTTGTGTTATTCCGAAATAGAAGAAATCGACGAAATCGACGAAATCGACTAAGTACAAGAAACCAACATGAAATCCACGAAAACGACTAAGTCCTACGAGAAATGTGTACGTTATTACATTATCAGGCGAACGTTATTACATTATCAGGCAAGAGGAGTTTATTACATTATCGGTTGAAAATTATTACATTATCGGTTAGCAAGTATATTACATTATCGGTTGATGTTATTACATTATAGGGTGGTTATTACATTATCGGTTGATTTTATTACATTATCGGGTAGTTATTACATTACCGGGCGATTATTACATTATCGGTTGTAACAAGGTGTGGTCCGGAGGAAAAATGACATATGTCTGTACTGTGTCCTGCAGTAGGGGATGTAGTTGCTGTGTGTGTTATTCTTTCTGTGGCTTGGTCTGTTTTCTGTTGGCTGTGGTAGGTATTCAGAATCAATGGTGACGAGGCGGTGGTGAAATTTTAAAAACAGTTCTCAAGTCGAGCTTTTCTACGGCGTTGTTGGAGTGTAGGCCAGACAAGAGAGTCGATGATGGAGTTGACACAGGAGGTCTGGTGGTGTCTGTTTGTAACCCATCTTGCTGCTCGGCGTTGAACTTTTTCTATCGTTTTTATATCGTTTGCAGAATGTGAGTCCCAGACAGTGACCGAGTAGGCTCCAGGATTGGGCGGCCAAAGGCTTTATATGCTGTTGTTTTTTGGTTTTCTTGTTTCCGATTTTTAGGTTTCTTAATTCTGAGGAAGCCAAGTGTCTTGTTTGCTTTATTGGTGATGGTGTCTATGTGGAGTCCCTAATTCAGGTTGTCCTGTATGTTAATGCCAAGGTATTTTGCTTTGCTGACATTTTGCAGGTTGTGTCCGTGTAGGTGGTATGACGGTACACATTTCTTTTTCTTTCGGGTGGCACTCAACGTGTAGCATTTCTGTGGATGGAAGCTCATGGACCACTATTTCTCCCATATGCCATGGTGAGGGAATCAAGATCTTTTTACAGCTTGTTCTGGTACCTCTTTGTGTTTAAAGATGTTACTGCACAGGGTGTCATCAGCAAACAGACGGATTTTTGATTCAGTGTCTATGGGTAGGTCATTGGTGTACAGAAGGAAGAGACACGGGCCGACGACTGATCCCTGGGGGACTTCCGAGTCCACAGGCATTAAGTTGGATCTTTCGATCTCGATCCCCCAACCACTACAGCTTGTTGTCTGTTCTCGAGAAAGCTGTCAATCCATGCTTGCATTTCTTGTGTATTACTTCTATTCTTATATGGTATTACTGTATATGCTTATTTCATGTATACTGAAGAGTCTGGAATAAAGTTATTGTATTGTATTGTATTCAAAGGATTCTGTATTTATATCTTATGTATGTACAAGCCTGCAAGCTTGCATTTTATATTGAATAAATCAAACGATCAAACCCACGAGCTCGACAAAAGGTGGCGCCACATGGCGGCGCGCCACATCACAGAGCCTGGATAATCCAGGGATGTTTGACTGCATGGTTGATTACACGTCCGACAGGAGGCGTGCAATATCAATCAGCTTCCGATCAGCTAAACTGCGTTCACGTGACGTTAAACATGGCGAACGCGAAGTCGAAGTTGTTATTGGTACTCTTGTGTGTTCTTGTTTCTGTTGTCGTTGTGCAATGTTTAGATACATTTGCCAACGCCAACCGACGCAGTTACAACACATTTACCATGCGCCATAATGACATAGGCAGTGACTTTCGGAAAATCACCAAAAGATCACATCGCACTAAACGTGAAGCCGTTGCTGCTGGAGATGACATCTGCAAAAAACAAGATGAGCATTTCCTAAACGGAGATAAAACCGATTTTTCACACAATGTACGTATGATTCTGTATTATTTTATTTATCAGCCATGACTAGTTTGATATTATGTACTTTTATATCTCATTTATTGGAGCATAAGCTCGTATTACGCTCGTATTACGCTATTTCTGTGTAGGTTCAAAGCCTACCTTGAAGTTGAAGCTTGAGTCAGACTCGGGAGTCAGAGACTGCCGGAGACAGTCACAGTGTATCGTCAAACATGTTTACTTTTCGACCATTGTCATGATTGTGAACTTTGAGATATATAAGTCAGTTAAGAAATATAAGCCGGTTCAAGTTTATAAGATGTTATCAGGAGTTATTTGAGGACTAAACCAGAGTTGATTATGTCATCACACATGACATGACATGACATGACATGACAAAATCATACGACTATTACTAGTGACTGTCAGAAATTAGGTGATTCATCAGTCATATCCTTAGTTAACTAACTTGTTTCCCAAATCTACCCTGTTTTAGTTCTCAAATAACTCCTCTGATTACATCTCATTTTGACAGTTTATCTAAATTTTACACAAAGTATATAAGTTTTTATAGTACATATAATACTTGTGTAATGTAATAGGTGTGGGCGTGTCTGCCATTTTGTTAACAGCAATGTAAATACGTTGGCCATGGCTATTTGGCCATATAGGGTCGAATAGCCCGGGGAACTATTTGTCCGGATAGGGACAAATCGCTCATGTTTGCGTATATACTATTTGACCAGATAAATTTGTACAAATAGTCATTTGTATCAGGACGTATAGCCACTCAAAAATACTAGGATCTGCTTATTCATGCATTGGGGGATGTATGTTAGATTTCACTAGAATACAAGACTTTGAAACTAAATGTTGAGTAAACCATCGGTACAATTTTGTTGGTTTTGCAAATGGTTTGAATGTGTTTAACTCTCGTAGGTGTGCTTGTAGGCCTATAAACACAGATATTGTTTTCTTGAGCCTTAGTGCTCATTAACATGACACTCAAACAGTAGCAGTTTGATCTTCACCGTGATGTATTCTTGTCATTACATCTGTAAATTGTGAGCATTATGGTGGTGCCACTACCAGCCATGCAGAGTCATTTGTATGGCAATGAATGTTATCAGTTGACTGTTCGCTGCAGCTAACATGGCTGATGTAGCTGTTTTTTGGCTAAGACCTACCTACAGTTTAATTGAATACTGTTGGTCAGCTATTCTGTTGTTTCTCTTTATTAAATGGCGTCATTAAATAAACCAAAGTGAGTCAGCAATAGAACATGGAAGTACGCATATAGATCTATTATTGTTTCAAACAAAAACCATTAGTGAAACCTGATCAAATAGAGAAACCTGGCATTGTCTGATAAATGTGTCACTAGATGTACTAGTATTTTGCCGTTATGTGAGAGATCAAGGCATTATTGTGCAGTAAAAATGTAGTTATTTTGTAGTTGACAATGTCACTGCACTTTCTGTGGCTCAGAGCTATTCATGACAAGTCAACCAAATGTAGATCATCTGATCTAGACTTTTTATGTTGTTGTGAACAGTTTCACTAATCAGAATGACAATTTGACACCTGCTTTGGGCTGGCGCTGCGCACAATGTAAACACAGACACATAAATAACACAAGTTGGTTCTATGCATACCTCAGTATACTACTCTAATTTGAAACAGTACATTTTATATACTGGCTAGAAGTCAGCACTATGATTGGATAGGTTAAAAATAGAGATCACATTACCTAATAAAATGTGACATAATTGTGTATCTGAGGCTCTTCTGAGCATTGTGTCCATTGAAGCGTGGCTAGCCACAGCAACAAAGGCCTGCATGGTGACCTAGATTAGATAAATACTGCAAATTGCTATGCTGTACTGGTAAACACATCCAGGCTGGCAACAGCATCCACTTTTCTAGGTGTTTCCAGCACTCAGCAATATTCAGTGTGGATACAGTGCTAAATGGTCTTATAAGGTCTTGTTCAACGAGTTGGGCATTGTTGCGAAACTTATTTTCTACACTGGTTCTGAAGTTGGCCACAGCAAAGAATGCTGCTTGTCAGTGGTTGCTTTATATCCCAAATTGAGACAAAACTAGCATTAATGTGATCTAGGGCTTTCTACAGGATAACAAGGATAACATTTTTGTCAGTGACAAACCTTTTGCTAGACACCTGCATGTTTACTGACATACAAACATACGAGACAGTCGCGATGTGTGATAAACTACGCCCATTATCAAAGCATATTGAAAGACTTCTTTTTTCCATGTTTTTTACTTGTCCAAAGTGGCTTTTAAACGTTTAAATGACGGGTACATAATTGTGATATCTGAGTAGGGGAGACGCAGTCCCCATGATGACAACCATATTTATTCACCAAATATATTGTGCTTGCCTGGTCCAGGTTTTAGGACTCGGAGCACTGGCATATCAGGCAAATGTGTGAATTCCTACACCAGGTACACCAACATATTCACCACTTGATTAGGAACCAGGTCCAAGAAAACTAGGCCAGCAGTAGTAAATTAAGAAGTGAAAGGGTTTAGCACTGACTACTCATTACTGTCAACTTGTTGAGCCACTTAAGCAAAATTTAAGGCTTTCTTATTCCAGTAGAAATTGACAATGACACTGGCATTTTAGGTAAAAGCCAATTTTTATGTTACCCATAGGGTTTCATTAATGATAGAGTTTAATTAATCAGTGCACCAATTAAACAATTAATGATATATTTTTATGTAGCACTTGTGTAGCATGTTTAAAGATATGTTATCTGTAAAATATTTTTAATATAGCATACTGTGCCGTTGCATCTTAAGTAACATCACATGAATGTCACTTATACCCAAAATATTGAATGGTATAGCATTCAAACTTTAATGTAAACTAGGACTATTAGAGATAACAAATGTCCTAAAGTCCTGTAATCTCCTAATACAATTGTTAAACATCATCAGCTGTGTCCTCGTTGTCACTGTTGGGTATTGGTGCAAGAGTTGGGGCGCTTGCTCACTGTCCAGTTGATCCGTCAGGCAAAATGCTTCTTTAAGTTTTAGCAGTTGAAACTCACTTGCAACACAGCACAAGTTATCTTGGTGCTTGCATGAGCAACGGATCTCTTGTAGAAGATCTTCAGATGGTGGTTCTTCCTCTGTTGAGTGTCACAATTCAAGCCTTTCTGTCCGATACCATCTTCAGATTAATCTAAATAGAACCCTGTACATGCACTCTGAGTAAACTGAAGCAACTACTTCTGCGTCACAGTTATGGATCATAAACCAGTTAATTAACTTTGTTGCTACTGCTTTCAACCAGTGAATCAGGAATATAGGGTCAGTTTCATTCTGGAATTTTTTGAACTGATCCCTAATTCTGGAAGTGGGGATCAATTCCTGAATTGGAATTGATTTTTGAAACTTTATTTTATGTGAATAATTTTTTTTCGAAAATTAGATGCAATTGTTGTCCAAACTATTTTAACACTTTGCTGCCAGGAATGTGTTATTTTTTATGTAGAAATATATATGATTTACTGCAACACAGTGGGTAGTGGACTTGAGACTCAAGTTGAGTGCTGTTTAAAGGGAATAACAACAAGGCATTATATAAATTTCTTTTGTTGCATATACATGAAGTATACTATTATATGTAACATTTGAGTGTGTTTAAAAAATACATTAAAATATACATATGTTTAAAATGTTATATTAAACATGGCATGCCCGCAGATCCCGCGGAATTTTTAGATTTAACGAGTTCAGTGTTTTACCAACTATGACGTCACATCCCAGCATCCGTAAAAGCGCGGCAAAAATATGCATGTTTCAAAAAGCCCACTGGCATTGCATAAAGTGTGGAATTTCTAATTAATTTGTTGTTGTTGTTGCTTGGTGGGTATGACTATAAATATAAGGATGTAATATTACACACTGTTAGAAATTTTAATGGGCTTTTTGAAACATGCATAATTTTGCCGCGCTTTTACGGATGTTGGGGTGTGACGTCATAGTTGGTAAAACGCTTAGTTCATTAAATCTGAAAAATCCGCGGGATCTGCGGGCATGCCGTGTTTAATATAACATGTTAAACATATATATATTTTTATGTATTTTTTAAACACACAAATGTTACAGATAATAGTATACTACATGTATACGCAACAAAGGAAATTTGTATAATGCCTTGTTGTTATTCCCTTTAAGTTTGAATTAATATTTTTGAAATTTATTGTACAGATTCAATGTGGAAGTTACACCATGACTGTGCTGAGTACAGACAACTTCCTATCTGTAACTGGCAACCACTTTGATGTCACTGTCTTACCTATTCTTGGTGTAGCATTGGTTTATTTTAAAGTATCACTTGCTTTATGTTTACAGCATGCCCTGAAAAATGAGACCAAATACACGATGGCACTGGTTTGGCCAGGTGATAATGATGGTGTAAGTATGATAATAATTAAGTAAATACTTATGTGCCAATCAACTGTTTAGAAATATTTGGCTCTTGCTGGACATTTGTGGTATACTGACATGCTCAGTTGGCTCATCAGCTCATAGTCAGTTGTTCATAAAATAGGAAAATTGCATTAGTTGTGAACTTGTGATACAATGCACTATCATTACATAGTACCGAAATTAATTACAAATTGACATTTATGTACATATCTGATACTCCATTTGGACTGTTAATAATGGTTGCTGGGTGCAGTGAAAGTTTGTTTATTTCTTTTGCATATGAATAACATACTTAATTAGGATTGCAGTTGACTTGATGCTATCATTGTTATGTTTATTTACTAAGGGTTTGCATGCAGTTTAGCCAGTTCTAGAAGCCACATTAATATTTATGGTTCGTAAAGCTGCACAGCACAGTTACCAATGAGGTAATCCATTATACATTTTCAAAGAAATGTGCCACTGGACCCACACATACGTGTCACATAGACAGGAAAAACTCGAATCAAATTAGCAATCAGACACTACATTTTAGCCCTAATTATTTGTTGCCATGTGCACAACATAGCTACATGCTTAATTGTTCACTGTCACACCAGGAAGGGTTAACGTTTCGTTTGTTTCTGCAATGATTGCAGCAGGCTAGGCCTGGTGTTGTTTATTTCATGAACTAGCACTAGCAGCTGTTGTCAGCAGGTCAGACACCGTGGCATTATTATTGTGGCATGATTATTTATTAAGCATTTTTAACTGCCTATGTTGTCCTAGATATGTGGTTGTCCTGCACATTCGGTGGCTAATTAATTATTCATGTATCCTCGATCAGCCCAACTGAGCCCGTGAGTCATGTGCATGTGCTCTTTGTTGCAAATGACTGTCGCAGTGGCTGTAAATATGATGTACATAGTCTGGCATAGGCTATTTATCTGAGGGGCTACCGTATTTACTTTCAAACCTAAATTTTAGGTCTATTTTGGCACCCGTGTGAAAAAGTGAATCACATAAATTGCAGTACATTTAATTCAAAGTGACACATACATTGGGAATACATGCATCTAGTTAAAATCATTGCAAATTCAATATTGACTAAAGAACGTATGTACCTAGAGATTATTCTATAATTATTTTGATGTGCTGATATAAACATGTTGGTGTTATACTCAAGTACAGGTATAATAATTTAACTTACATTTGCCATAAATAATAGCATAACATTATTTCCTAATTGTTGTATGTTTATATATGATTCTGGTTTTGAGTTAATTCTTCAGTTATGATCTCAGCATAATAATGAAGAATCATAATACAAAAACACACAGGTTAATAAAATTGTAGCGTAGCAATGCATTTATTATTTTTTAACCTTGTTCTGCAGAAAATCCTGATGGTGACAACCGAGGAATTCTTCATTTTTGCAAGGCCATCTACGCTCTACCGAAGGTTGGATTTTAATCTTGATCATTACTTCCTGTGTGCTAGTGTTACCATCAAGAACAGGAAGATTAAAAACAATTGTCTCCATGTGGTTATCTACGAGAATAGGGGTTATATACTTATGTACAAACATTTTATATTTAAAAGATATAAATACACTCGTCTTTTTTCAATTACAAGTGTTCAAATGTACATGACATTCTGAGGACCAGATGCAGTTGATCCTAGGCCGCATCACAACATTTCCTTTTCTCACTTCAAAGTACAAAATCAGCTTCAATTGTTACCCTGAGTGATATGACACTGAATTATGATCCCATCATTTCTAACAAAGTTGACAAAGAATTGAATGGGCATATTTAGTCAAATCATCAGCATCCTTTTAGAGAGATGTGCAGTGAGTCCTGTGCATCAAGAGCCTGATGCTACATCCTAAACTGAAAGTGAAACTGTCTCACACAACTGTTACCACCAGTGTGATGTATGGTGCGGAGACTGACCATTACAGCAAACAGCCATGGACACTGCACTGCTGCACTGTTTACACATGACCTTTGGTATAAAATGGCAGGATACGATATGAACAGTTGATCAAGATTAGTTGTGGCTGAAGGAGTTTCAGAGAATAATATGTTGTTGGAAACTAAATGGAAAGAACAGTTCTGCCAATGCCAACTAGCATAATTGTAAAGCACATTAAACATTGTTTTGCACTGGATATCTGACTATTTTTAATGTAGTTTAAAATGGCTCACATTGCAGTCTAGTAAAACTTTGTGTTTTATACAAAGTAGAGGTAAACAGAAGATGATGTAGAAAAGAAAATTGCAAACTTTTTTGAGATATCTGTGTGAATAGATAGGCTGTGTTCAGGTTTTAGGGACTTTAGTCAAGTATAAATTGCCACTGAATTTAATGAAAAGTTACATATTTCAGACACATGTAGCAGTGTTTACACCAGCATTATCCTGAGTAATGGCCTGTTACATTGTTACATAGAATATTAGTCTAGTAAAACTAGAAAATAAAATTGCAAACTTTTCTCAGATAGATGTGTGAACAGATAGGCTGTGTGTTAAGGTCTTAGGGACCTTTGCCAAGTATAAATTGCCACTGAATTTAATGAGAAGTCGCCTATTTCAGACACATGTAGCAGTGTTTACGCCAGCACTATCCTGTGTAATGGTGCGTGACGCTGTTACCTCGAATATTGTTTTTTTATTATGCTGTGGTTAAGACCATTATATCACATGTAATGGTAGGATGCTCTCTAGAGGTAAACATGGGCTGGTAGATTGAACTAGATTCATGTTGAATGTGAATGTCACAGAATATTTCTTGTGCATCTTCTTCCATCACTAGGTGCATTTACCTCTTTCTATGATGACCATTTCACCTTTAGCCTATGATCAGTTTGTTGGCATTGCATTTAAATACCAGACACATAGTTGTTTAACTATTTATAATGTCGTTTTAATAGGCAGATTGAGTGATGCAAATTTATCAGAGGACAAAACTATCACATTGATAAATTTAAACATAAATATAAACATTGTTATTGGCTGCGTGTCATAATTGACAACAGCAGAAATTAATGGTCAACGGGAATAACTCGTAAGATCAAAATCCAGTAATGGTGATGACAGCTGCCTGCTTTTGCTCCATGTGTGTGTGTGTGTGTGTGTGCGAGTTAATAAAATATTAAAATACAGCTTAGGTGAAGTACAAAGATGTAGTGGTTTAGAATGGTTTCAATAGACAGATTGGGTGGTCAGTCATTCCCAGCTGGTGCAATGTGTTTAAGAAACTGTAGCTTGATGATTATCGCCACCCATGGTCTTTTGCACCGGAAGGGTATCAGAGCTCTAGTAACATGCATGAACACCTCTGATATTAAGGAAAAGTGCATTTACAGTTTCTGTGTAATGTACACAATTATACACAAATAAGCGCTCACATGTTATAACTCAATGGCCAATAGAAGCTATGAACGTGAGACCTTGAAACGTAAGTTAACAAGACCCAAGAAACATTTGATCACAAATTGCAGTGTTCAGAAACAAATGAAAACTTTCTTTCATACATTTTATTATCACTAAGTGGACACACGTCTAACCATAAAGAAAACATAATTCAAAATGTACATTTGTGCCAGATGTTATCCTTTACTTGTAACTCTAGATGGATTTTCTTAAATGTATAACTGTCTCGAGTGTGAAACAGTCGCTACTTTTGTCCTTCTGCTTTGTGTGACTCTAAACAAAAGTTCATTACAGTACCAGATTAAGACAAAAGAGAAGTTCAGTTTGATACATAGATTATCTGAGCTTCCTAACTATATCTAGGCAATGCAAACCTGCAGTTGTTTAAGAGGAACCTTGTTGTTTCAGTGAGGATGGTGGAAAGTCGTTCCAGAGCATCAATAACCTGATTGGGGAGGCGATCATTCGCAAGAACAATGGACTGCAGAAGAACCCACACCAGAATGGATTGGTTAGTGCACATGATGTTCATGGCTCGGCTAACTGGCGGTTGGTTGTCGGCTCACAAAGTGTGTCCTGCCACAGAAAATTGGCTATTAACCTGTAAAATTGCGAAATGGAGTTTTGAACATTATTGCATTTCAAAAACCACACAGGCTTTCAAGCGATACCTCAATTGTTGAAACATCGGCAGGGTTTTATTCATTGCTAAAATGGAAGCAAAAAGCACATTTTGAGATACGATTGACACCTACTGCATATTGATCTTTACTATATGAGTTCACAGATGTGTGTATTTTAATATTTTGGGGATAATTTGTTGACGAAAATGAACTGCAAATTTACTAAATTGATCGGACATGACCTAGATAGTTATTTTTGGCTTGTGTGCAGAATATTTCAATGTTTCTTTATTTCACTTAGCTGTATGACTGAATATCTAGGTATGTAGTCTTCATGCATTAATTGCACTATGGCTGAATGGTTACCAGGACAGTCACGACGATGTTTGATTGAGCAGGTCTGCTAGTGACAGGGTTCGTACTGGGCCTTGAAAGTCTTGAAAAGCCTTGAATTTTATTGGACCATATTCAAGGCGTTGAAATACTTGAATTTTACATAGTAATCTTAAAAAGTCTTGAATTTTAAATGAAAGTCTTTATTGTGGTCAATAATATAGTACATGGTTAGAACGGTTGTGTTTTTTGCACATCGTTAACTTAATTTACTGCGATTTAAATGTCGTTAAAACAGTCTTGAATTTCTTTTTCAATAACCTTGAAACTCTTGAATTTCAAATGTCCAGAAGTTTACGGACCCTGCAGTGAGTAGTGTTGAGTGGTTTGAGCAGTGCCTGGGACTGGACATTGCACCGTGTAAGAACTGACCTCTTACCTGTGTGTTACCTGTTGCAGGCGTACCTGGTTGCCCACACCCAGACCGCCCACTCACAGCTGTGGATCACCAAGGACAGCGGGATGCACTTTGACTCAGTCAACCTCACCTTCATGTTGGATGGGGAACTCATCTTCCATCCCATGCCATCTCATTCAAACTGGGTTCTCACCGTCTCAGAGAGTGAACAGGTACCAGTGATCTATATTCCCCTTCAACGATGTATTCAACGAAATATTGAACACTCGTCACTGAAGATTGTTCCATATTTCATTGAAGATTAGTTTGACCCATTTGACCGTTCTTAGCCGTGCATGCAGTATAATTGATACGTAGTTCCTAATAATGCATTACAAATTGCAAATAAAAACTAGTTTAATTGTAATTGGGTAATACCTTACAAGTGTAATTGTTTTTAAAATCAATGGTTGTAATTTTTTACGTCCAAATTCAAGATCTTAAATTTCTTTTTAGGGGTCATCCATAATTATCATCATTTTCACAAGCGTACAAACCGTACGCTGGGGGGGAGGGGGTATGACTTGAACGTACGCTTTTTTTAATGTTGCAAAATAATGACAAAAACGATGTGCCCACTTATCGCTCGCTCATCCTCACACAAGGGAGAGGTAAAGACCGCCAAAACTAAAAGAAAATAGTGCTCGAATGATTTGCTTGTATGCTAGTGATTCATCAGAATGACGCATTATTGTGAAACATGGCAACTGTGAAACACTGTCATCATTTTCACCATTTACATTTGTACACTTTCAAGGGGGAGGGGGGGGTCAGAAAAAGTGTACGGTAATTGGTGTCATTTTGTGTATTTGAACCCAGCCCTGGTCTTCACTGATTAAGGTGCAGCTTTTTTATAATTTTAATGTCACAATTCTCCTTATTTCTCTGTCATGCATACGTTAACAATGTTGTGCATCAATTTATTCTTTGTGGCAATATTTAACATCAGAAACTGTAGAAAAAAAGGAATTTAATAGACCAGTACACCATTCACTGTTTTCTGACCTTTAAACATGAAGACGCATTGGCTATTTTTTACTTGGTATTTTAATAGAGTAAATAGATTGGCCTGTGCATTCTATTCCTCAGCTCATTTGTCTTGCCAAACACCTATCTTGCACCATCAAATTGTAATTACCATGCGATTTGCATGTTGAGGCATTTTTAAAAGGTTCCGGTACATATGGAGCAGTTACACAGGAGTCTTTGTGTATCAGGTGAAAATCGAAGCGTTTAGTGATCGACCAGTGTCATATGCTATGCACACTAAATGTCAGTTGTCATAGCAGCACTACATGTAAGCACTGAAGTATCAGAATTAATGGGTAGTCAACCTCACATCTTAGTTTCATTGTGACCTAAATAGTTTTTCAAGATGTCTTATTACTTTTATGTAAATAACAGAACACAGTATTAAGAAAAATATTCGAAACGTTGCAACAGTTAATATCGGATCAAGTAAGAAATCAAATAGCATCAGTGTTAAAAAAAATTGAATTGAGTCCAGTTGCATAAGACTTGTTTTACATGTGCATTGTTACTTTGTAACACTTGTGTGTGTTTGTTTCAAGGCCCTGTATTTGACAGAAGATTGGGGGTACACCTGGAAACTGATCAAAGACGGTGTCTTCGAGGTCAGATGGTAATGTTGTCTTCTCAGTTTTTATTCTCAGTATCAAATACCTGTGCATTTAGAATAACTGTAGAGTGTGTACATGTGCCTTGTGTGTATGCATGGTGTGTACACATGCCCTGTGTGTGTACAAAATATGTACAAAACGTACATGTACATACATTATGTTCATGTATATACATGTTCACACTGCATGTACACACATTATGTACACACGTGATCTATATCACCGTCAGCCAGTACATCAACACCCCCAGCGCATGACAAATTATTTATAAAATTATTCCTTGTATTTCAGGACAACAAATCCATCGGATCCAGAAGGCACGATCTATGTGAAAGCCAATTCTCCAGGCTTCTTGCCCAGCAGCTTTGAGAACGGTGAGTTGAAATTGCTTTTCCTGCATACATTTTTGGCAGATCCTTGTTCCAATGGCACCTTTTGCCTGTCCCCGTTTATGACTACATCAAATTATTTTGTTTGTTACGCCTATGAGCTTGAATTTTCAAGGATATAGGTGCTGTAGAAATGTTACAATTACTTACATTGCCCACAGAGGCTGAACCCTTTTGGATAATGACTGATGCCACAGAGTGTCAGCTGTACAGTTGTTTATATAAAATAAAGTGGAATTTATAAGCCTCTGACTTTACTTCTTCTAATTTCAGCCGTGTACTGTATGGCTGTATATGGCACGCAACTCTACTGATATTATTGTTTGTCTAATGTCATGCATTCATTCATGTTACAGTGTACAAAGAATCTACGCTTGAGAAGTCGACTGATCTCGGCAAACAGTGGTCAGTTCTGTACAAACGTGTGCACAGTTTTGGCCAACAGGGACGTTTTCTGTACAGTTCCTTCAACAGGGAATCTGTGAGTATCGTGTCGATTCTGTTTATTAGTTCTTCATTCACGGTGTAACCATTGCACTTACTGGTAGAAAACGGTATGAAATTGTCATGACATAGACACCCCAGTGTGGTAATGTAATAATAATATATTCTCGCTCTCCATGTAACTTTTTAATTCCCCTCTGTTTAAAGCAAGTGGTTGATGCTTGGTTTTAGTCACAAAACTGACATAATCAGTTAAAGGGGCACTGTATGGGATTGAACCTTCCACTCGTAACAGCAAAATTTGGCTGACCCGCGAGAGGCAGCACCGTCAGTACCTAAAAATATCTTGTCGACAAAACTGCGACAACTGACAAGACAAGCATGCCGTGTGATAACTGTTGTTGCTATTTTTAACTCAAGGCTTTTAAAAGTGATCCTGGACAGTGCAGTTGTGGAAACATCTGTAATAGATTGGAAAAGAGAGGCGTGTGTCCGTGTTTTATTCAAACGTAAACAAGATATTTTTAGGTACTGACGGTGCTGCCTCCTCTCGGGTCAGCCAAATTTTGCCGTTACGAGTGGAAGGTTCAATCCCATACAGTGCCCCTTTAAATATTTGTCAGTTTGGTGCAATGGACAGATGGAAATATGTTGTGAAATGTGAAAGCTGCGGAGGGTTTTGTGTTGTGCCAAAGAGAACTAACATACAGTGTGGGGGTAGCATACACTTAAACAAGCTTTCTTCTGACAATTGCTCTTAAAGCCATGTTATGTTATAGACTTGTAGTCTGCTAATGTTTATGCCATATGGTGATTGTCATATAATGCTCTGAAGCCACCTGTTAACCCATTTCATCGTGAAGCCAGAGCACACCAGTTGCAGCCAGTATCTGATCGTTTCCACAAAATCAATGTCAGCATCTAAAAAATTACGGACCTTCATTTAAAATTGACATAACTTTTATTATTTTTCAATACTTTTTTAATATGATATACCTTTAGAATGCAGATAAAAAATATAAACTATCAAGTTACATCGACATATATGTGGTTTTTATGACATCTATTATATGTGGCATATGGAAAAACTTACCCCAATAAATTCAAACAGTGAGTTTTGTCACATTACTTTTTATCTGACATTTTCACTACGAGCAAGTTGAGTCTATTTTATATATATTTTTCCACTGGAAACAAGTATAAAATGGGTCCATGTATATTGGACAATAATTATGTACAATTTTATATAACACAAATACTAATACCAATGTGTGATACTAATACAAATGATGATGATATACTGCCGTCATTCAGTGTTAACCAGCCAATGGGATTCCATATTAGTACAGCACAGGGTGTCCGTGTCAAGCGCATACTACGACTAGAATTGTATTCTAAAAGAAATGGGTTAAAAGATTATGCACCGCTAGTCTTGTAAGATCATATTTAAATGAATTTCTTTCTCCTGTGGTGGACGTTTTAGTAACTGCCACTCTGTGTTTGGGTGTTAATATGAGGCAATATTCCATGTGACACAGGATGGAAAACGGCTAATGGAAGTGTCTACTGATGGTGGACAAGTGTGGAATGAAGTGCAGCTGCCTGCTATTACCATGGACAGGGTGAGTGTTGTGACAGCATGCGTCGTGACTGTCTCGGGCGCAATAGGGAGAATTTCAAAATTATGTTGGGGTGTTATGTAGACCTCGCATTAATATGGCTGCTGTATGGTAAGTTGTATTTGTTGACTTACGAAAGGAATTTGTAGGAAAGTTCTGTAGTATTTTTATGACAAACAAAATTCCTTTCATTGAATTTGTATTGATTATTTATCAACTATCTGTGCGTGTGTTTTCTATTTTATAATTGACCTATCCATCAAGTGACTGGTTGCTTATAAGAACTCCTTCCAGCAATCAAAAAAGGCTGCCTGAAGAAAGTTACCTTTATGACAGAAACCTAAGGGAAAGTGTTAAAGTGTCATATGTATACAGAATTGTTTGCTCTAGAGGATGTCATGTCATAAATCACATATTTAACAATTACAAACATTGTTGGTAAAGACAAAGCTTGACGAAGGCATAGCACATAAGTGTGATTGTGATGTAAACAAACCACAATTTGCAAGACACACCATTGAACAGCTAGTTATATTAAAATGTGGTTGATGACTTGATGGCTGTTTCTGTTGAGTCGAGATGTCATATATTAAGAGGAGTCGTAGAACATGTTTTAAAGTCTTGTTGTCACATCTGGGGTTTCACTGTTGCAGTTCTATGCGATCCTTGACATGTCGGAGGGGCAGATCTTCATGCATGTCGACAGCCCTGGAGGTGAGTTCAGAGGTCAAGGTCATCACCAGCATGTTTATGTCACATATCCTTGGCCTACTCATGAGTTTACCTCGAATGTGATGTTTCATTGTCCAGTAATGCGCGTGAATACTTCTGAAACAACATAATAATATACACAGTGTTATTGACAAAAGTGAGTTTCAAATCAAACAAAATTTATTGTACTGTTACAATACATACAACTCAAACCAAGGCAAATAACATAATAATGTAAAGAGTACATACACTAAGGGAAGAACATTGTGTAATGTTATATTCCCTGTTATAATAATATATTTCATGTTTCTACTGTCCTGTGTGGGATGATTCTGTGGATGCTGTCTACCCTTCCTCCCTCCCTCACACCTCCACCATTCCCTCCCACCCTCCCTCTCTCTCCCTCCTTCCATGGTGGCCTTGGCAGAATGTAGTATGCAACAAAAGCATGTATATGTTTTGTGAAACGTGAGTCAGTGTTGCTGTTATCTTTCCTCCCAGACTCCGGCTACGGCACCTTGTACACGTCGGATGCGACTGGTATCGTATTCTCCGAATCTCTCTCCAAACACCTCTACCCTAACTACCACGACATCACTGACTTCTACCGCGTCAAGTCGATGCGCGGGGTCTACCTTGCCAGTCAGATCCAGGCGGACGACAGCATTCAGACCAAGATCACCTTCAACCGCGGGGTCAGCTGGCATGCCGTCCGGCGTCCGGACAATGTCCCATGCAAAGATGACAGTAAGGTCTGTATTTAAAAAAAGATATGGTTCACAGATGGTGTTTAAATGTATTTGCTGTTTTCATAGACATTTTTTTGAAAATGGTCTTTCCAAAGTTTCGGTTTAAAAAGCCTGACTCTCTGAAAATAGTCACGGGTGTCTTGTCTCATTGACAGGAGTGTGCCCTTCACATCCACAACACATACAGCCTGTCACGTGAGGTCAA
Organism: Oasisia sp. SBJ-2009; assembly: GCA_964017155.1. NCBI lineage: Eukaryota > Metazoa > Annelida > Polychaeta > Sabellida > Siboglinidae > Oasisia > Oasisia sp. SBJ-2009. Next base: position 66,153,638 of record OZ024854.1, read on the forward strand.
AGGTCAACCACCCCTGTCTGCCGAAAGTGCTGTTGGCATCATTCTTGTTCACGGTGAGTCTGTCACAGAAATAGTAAATTTATTAAATACAGTTAAGTTGACATTTCATTTGCAGATCATGTGATGTGATACATTGACACTTACTGTTGTAGGACATGATATGTTGACATTTGCTGTTGTAGGTCAATTGAGAATAAACAGTGGCATGTTGACACTTATCATTGTGGGTCATATGACCTGGTAACACTGTTGTAAGTCAAATGACATGTTGACACTTACCGCTTAAGGTGAGACACGTTGACACTGTTGTAGGTCACATCGCCGACTCTCTACAGATCACTGACCCAGACGTGTTTGTGTCCAGTGACGGAGGCTACCACTGGTCACTGGTCAGTCACATTCTACTCGTTATGTAGTCCTCATCGCACTAGAATCCCACCCACGTCCTGACTATTCCTGTCGCACCACCCAATTTTATTCAGTGGTATTCAACTTCACCATTCACCATCCAGTTGTAATTTAGAATAGAATTGTCTAATCTCACAACGTGTCTCTCTCCTGGTTATTACATCAAGTATGATTCACATGTAATTCAACAAAAGGTCATGGGCTACACAGCAAATAATTAGAAACAATAAGTTATATGTAACTGTGATTTCCCTTTGACAGATATATTACAACAAGTTACTTTTTCTGTGTAATATGCATACATTGCTGTAGGATTTATTTATCTTTAATATTAGCTGAGCCTGATTGTCACAATTACCTCATTTAACCCGAATGTCATTCGTTTAACTACAGGCACTTAAGGGGCCCCACTACTACCAGATCGCGGACCAGGGAGGCCTTTTGGTGGCCGTTTCCTTACTCAATGCAACGCCAAACATCGTGAAGTTTTCAACTGATGAGGGCCGATGTTGGCATGAGTACCAGTTCACAAACAAGACGGTCATCTTCACGGGCCTGCTGACTGAGCCCGGCAACAAGGCGATGTCTGTGGCCATCTGGGGATACACGAGGGGTGACAGAGAGTGGCAGGTGTTCACCATCGACTTCACCAAGGTCGTCACGCGACCTTGTAAGTTTGTCTTCACTGACATCTTATGGGAGCATGCAAAACTGGTTTTTAATATCTGACAGCCGGAATTTTTATAGCAACAAAATCTAAATTAAAATGTGAGTGGTGTGTGTGTGTGCGTGCATGTGTGCGTGCATGTGTGCGTGCATGTGTGCGTGCATGTGTGCGTGCGTGTGAATGTGTAGTGTAAAAAGATAGTGAGTAAATTAATTGTGACATGAAGTATGTATCAGCACCAAACCAGTCATCAACTACACAAGTGTATGCAGTTAAATGTTAGTTTTCTAAGTCTGTGCCTATAGACACACTGGTCTTACACGTGTTGTCTACAGGTGCGGACACAGACTATGAGAGTTGGACGTCACACTTTGAGAACTCCGAGAAGCCCCAGTTTAGGGGCTGTCTTCTTGGAAGGCGAGAAATTTTCACGAGGCTGAAAAAGGATTCCTGGTAGGTAGATGATCATGTTTCTACTGATGTCATCACGCAGACTAATTTCGTAGATGAGTTTGAATTTTTCGAGTAATCACAGAACTTTTGTCTAAAGTGTTATCGTAATTATTGACTCCAAGGTAACATTGGTATGCCCTAATATACAGTGGTTAAATGATACACAACTTTTCACAAAATAATAATTTCATCAGAGGAATCTTTACATTTAGAGTTATTCAAACAAATAACACGTCATCTGTAGTCACTATGGCACTTCGAACTGTTGAATTAACATAAAATACACTAGTGTAATCTTTAGTGAAACAATCTGAGGTGTGCATAATCACAAATGTTTGGGTTTTGTGTAAGGATAGCGTGTCGATTGTTATCTTTGTAGGTGCTACAATGGACATGCCCGAGAGGTGAAGGAGTCGAGACAAGAAGTCTGTGAGTGCAGCAAGGACGACTATCAATGGTACAAATCATCAACAGTCTAGTCTGTCTTTCACCCTTCACCCTGCGCCTCATCTCACATATATCTTGCTTGAACTTAAGTCAGGAAGTTTTTATTTAGTGACATGGAAGCATGCTTAAAACATGTTTTAATGTGATTTACTGACCCCAAATTGATTGGCACGGTGTGTCTAGTATTTAGAGCATGCTGCATAGCATTATGGTCTTGTTAAATAGCCTATCACCTTATTTAATGTTTGACAAGGACAACAAATTTGAAAGTTTCCGAAAACTTGCAATATTACATGTTAGATGTTGAGTGTCTTATTTTGTTGTTTTATAATATTGAATTGACAACACAATTTATAAAGTTTTCCAGCTGCTTGCTTGATTGTGTCAGTTTGGTTAAGTGGTGGCAGTACTTTCAGTTGTGCAGGTGATGTCAATGGTGCTAGCAATGTTGATGGTGTTAGTTATATCTGTGGAGCTAGTCTATGTCATTCATGCCACTGTCATTTGTGTTAGTGATGCCAGTGATGCCGATGCCAGTGACACCATTGGACAAGTGATGTCTATGTTGCCAGTGATGTCATTGGCATCAGTGGTGTCATTGGACCAGTGATGTCATTGGCATCAGTGGTGTCATTAGACCAGTGCTGTCATTGGTATCAGTGGTGTCATTAGACCAGTGCTGTCGATGGCATCAGTGGTGATCCTGTTCTAATGTTCACAGTGACTATGGCTACATGCGTGACAGTGTGACAGACAGGTGTGTCAAAGACATCACGTACAAGGACAAACAGTTGGACATCTGCCTGCGAGGACACGTAGAGAAGATTGTTACAGAGGGGTGAGTTATTCAACCTATGTATGTATAAAATTATATATATATATATATTACACAGACATACAGGTTGTTCTGTGAAACAAGTGGACACATTATAGCTGTAAAGTACATACATTTTATAATGGTTGCATAAAGGTTTTGATAGTGACACACCTGATCCATGAGTATGTAGTTTAGATGTATGTAAAGGTTGTGAAAGCAAACTTTATTGATGCTAAACATATAAAGCTATGGCTCTGGGGTAGAACTTTGGACTCTCGACTCGGGTTTGAATCCTGTGCTGCAGTGTTAAAACCTTGGGCAAGTTTTTTCACTCTACATTGCTCCAGTTCACTCAGCTGTATAAATGAGCACCTGGCTATAGACAAATGGTGGATATGTGTATGAGCAGCCTTCGCGCATTAATTGTAACATATGACTGGATGATTCCCAGAGAATTTGAGATGGTTTCGGATTGAACTGGTCTGCCAGGGAAGTAAACTGTAAAGCACTTTGAGCAATCCTGAGGACTGGATACTGCGCTATATAAGAGCTAATCTTTTTATAATCTTGCAGAAACCATTTTTATACTTATTGTAAAAAATCAACATTTCCCCTTGAGTGTGTGACCTTAACAATCTGATAATCTAACAATTGAGGGGTCATTTTGGAGGTTATCTTTGCGATCTAAAAACAAACAAAACTGTATAAAACTCTTGGCATCGACAGGTATCATAAGATCCCGGGCGACCAGTGCGATGGCGGTTTCACGCCAGACGGCACCCGACACATCGACCTTGACAAGAAGTGTAAGGCAGGAGACAAGACGTACATGTTTGAGGAGGAGGTAACACCGGACACCCTCGCCCACAAGTCAGGCACAACCCACGGCAAGGTGGGTACCGACGTTGTTCTTCCAAACCTACTGTATCCACACCTTAAGGATAACATTTTATGAGTCAAAATTTTTATTGTACGTGGTTTCTCGTCAAAGGTAAACTTTTCATCTCGAGTAAAGTCTATTCTACCCACACTTTTATTACAGAATCAAATTTTTGCTAGTAAAACATTTAAATGTACATTGTTGTTTGTGAAAGGTAAACTTTTCATATCACGTAACAAAGTACCTGTACTCAACTAAAGGTGAGTTAATGGGTCTTTAGATAACGTTGTGGCTGGATTATTCGACTCAATTCTTTATTTGCCTCAACAAAACACAGCTAAAACAACTCCAGCAATTACAAAACGTCACTGCCAGACTTGTCATGCTCTCCCGGAAATTCTCTCACATCACACCTATCTTCAAACAACTACACTGGCTACCAATGGAACAGAGAATCATCTTCAAAATCTCCATGTTTGTGTTCAAGACAATCCACGGTGTCTCGCCTACTTACTTGTGTAGCCCTGTTAAACCGTACGACCCACTGCATGGAAATATGGGCTCTGCAAACAAGGTGCTATTAACAGAACACAAATCTAAAAACTCTTGGGGAGCACGATCGTTCACCGTATCCGCAGCAAAGGCCTGGAATACACTTCCAAACAATATCAGAGCCAGTGCAACCATCAGTATCTTCAAGACAGCACTGAAAACACGTCTTTTCAAAGCTTTCTTTGAGTGGACTTTTTTGTGCATTTTGACTATGCATTTTATGAAACAAATTTGTTTAACTATTTTCCTATAATACAAGTAGCTGTTTTTTATATTGTATATACATTTTTAGAAACTGCTTTGATAATGATGTCACAGTTTTTTTTATTCTATAATGAATGGTAATTATATTAATTGTTTATTTAAAATGTTGCTAACTCTCCACCTGTACGGGTGTTTGTGTACTTGCAGAAAAACACAGCAGTCATTGTTGTCGTGGTACTCTTCGTCTCGGTCATTCTCATAGCTCTGGCAGTACTGGTCGTGAGGAAGAGAACCTCCATACTCTACAGACTGTAAGTCCATTGTCAGTGCCACAACAGCGCATCATTTCATTGTTGTCCACAACTGTTCAGCACGTGAATTAATGGAGCTCCTCTGTAAGAGGAAGTCTGTTACTTGAGGGTCAAATTGAAAGGTCTATACTTCTTGAATTGTAGACACAAACGATGGGAAAGAATATTGAATGACGCTATATAGATTACAGCTGTATATCAAATTATGTTGAACTCACTAATTTTTAAGTGAAATTAATTTGTCAATATAATTTTGTTTAGCTTGGTTAATTTGTGCACGAAAACCTTCATGAACACACCTCCAAAACAGGATTGTGAATGGCTCCATGCCAGCTACTATTGAATTGATCTGCAGCACTGATTATGATTGGTTAATTTTTACTCTGGTTTCTACGCATGCCTGTAGTTTTAGTGATGACTAATCACTTGATGAAAATACCACGTTCTGTTGCAGTGGTAACACAGGCTTGTCCTCACCATTCAACTACAGACACTTTGAGCAGTCTGGATCTCTGTACAATGTGGACGAGGTAATCAGCACACCTTGTTCTGTATGTCTTCCATTGCAGTTGACGGCTCTGTATTGGTCACGTGTACTGTGAGAGTCTGAGTGTAACAGGGCTGCATGGTTCATTCTATTGGTGGGTTAGAAGTAGAGGCCACCACTCTACTGGTCCATGTCAGGTCACATGTCTGTCCCCTGACTGTCACCTTTGACCCTCCCTCACATTGGGTGGGTAGAGGACACACAGTGTTTTCTGTCTCATCTGAAAGAAGCAGTCTTCTAATTTCCTTTGTAACTAATGGTTTAAAATTCTTCTGCTCCCTACTAGTGTGCTCATGGTTATTGTCAACATCCTCAATGCTTCAGAAGTTGTATTCATGAGATTCACCACAAATTAAGCAATAACAGCTGATATGAATTTATATACTGAAGATATTTCAACAAATGAGATATTAAAATACCCACGACATGTGGAACAAAACAGTTACGAAACTCCACTTCACAATTGTTCAACTTAATATATATATCCACTTTGATGTATGTAGTATACAATATACAGCACAAATATTTATTTTGATCATGTGTAGTAATACCACGTGTCATTGTCAGGAGCCGTTGCCCGCCCCCTTTGGCAGCTACGGGGGCACCGACTCACACAATATGACCGCCCCACCAGCGGTCCACATCACAAATGGCGTCTCATCGGCGGGGGCGCACCCAGGCACCGCCCACACTCCCGCAGACATTCCCGTGCTGTCAGCGATTCCACCCAGCTCTCCCGTTAACGTCAAGTCTTACCACGACGACTCCGATGAGGTTTGTAGCTCTGTCGGATTTACGGTTACAAATAACATCCCTCCGGTGAGGTAATAATAAGAAATACTAAAGCTTAAACTGGTAGTAATGTGGGATGGATTTGTACGAGATATTGTTCAGGATTGCAAAACTTGGAACAGTTGTTTGATATATGATATCATGTTTCTACGACGGCTCCAACTTCTGTAGTCTATCATCAACAAGTTGGGGATTGTTTACGTAACGTTGAGCAACAGTAAACAGTAAACAGTGTGATTGTTCATAGACATTTTTTTGTGAGTGGTCAAATTACATTACAGAAATTGTAGTACACTATAAATTCAATTAATATAATTTATAGTGTTATCCTACATAATATGATAACAATAGATGAGACTGGTTTTAAAGAACATAAATAAGAGTCGATCTTGAAAACATCCTATTGATATGTTGGCATTTGTTTAAGTGGTGAACACGCGTGACTGTACCAGAGAGCTTTATAAATACGAGTAATTAAGTTATTATTACCTCAATAACTATTAATAACTAGGAGATGGTTCCTTTCAGGATCTGCTGCAGTAGCCAGACTACATTCGGAAAGCTTGTCGTCTTCAAGGGAAGTTGGGAACACACTGTACAACATGTGAAAGTTGCCATGTGAAGCAGCTGACATGTGAAGCAGCTGACATGTGAAGCAGCTGACATGTGAAGCAGCTGACATGTGAAGCAGCTGACATGTGAAGCAGCTGCAGTTGATGCGGCCAGTATCATGTGAAACTTGCCACAACTCTTGTCTTAGAGACAGACTCTTCACTGAACTGTATAGAGAACTGCACATTTACGCATAATGTAACACGCTGGGGCCTTGCGACTATAACCAACATCGCTACACACATTACTATATCACTATGCATAATGTCACATTCGCACATTTGTACAGATAGCTTTGTGCAGGTGACTGGTCAGTGCTACAGCTGTCGTCAACTTCTTTGGTTTTCCGGCTTTAAACATTAGACATTGTTGGTGATGTTGTAAACATGTATAGTATTACAAGGCACAATCTCTGTTTGGCCCATGGGGAGAGATCATTGAAAGCTGTTTAACATAGGTGACGATTATATCTGGATGCTGCTGATGCCATCCTAAGCCTCCTTGCCAGTCTCTTCTTGACAGTGGATGGGTATCTTTGTGATTGAAGGAAAGATAGAAATACACAGGGGTGACATGAACAAAATACCAGCACTTGTCTCAGATCTCTTTAGAACTGTCTTCTTAGTATTAAATGACTCCATATATATATATATATATATATATATATATATATATATATACTGTATATATATATATACTGTATATATATATATATATATATATATTCACTAGCTGGGGGCATGCATCTGTATGCCACTATGTTAGACTGAAATTTCCTGTCATGCTATCTTTATCGTAACTCTTTCTAACACCTGCACAACCAAATGTGTAGCTAGTTTTCTGCACATCATTACTTAGGTTTATAGTCTCTTAAATAGAGACTGGTGTTTGGCTGTAGAGAATGATGTATTACAATTTGATGACAGGTATAACAGAGTGGATATGTAATGATAAATATGGTTAAACTGATTGTGTGCAGCTTTCACTGTAATGTGGTACAGAGGGTTCAATCGGTTTTAAGTATTATTTGTGTTGATATAAGCGTACTGGATATGGTCTTATGCACGCCTGTTTGATGTTAACGTTTCTGTTGAATTAACTAATTTTCTTTTGGTGTATTTGGATGTTTGATTTACCGTTTTTTGCGATGTTCTAGCTACGTTCATATTAGCCCATTTTGGCTTCTTGTTGTGCAGTTGATCTCAGCACGTTGTCCCTTGGCTGGTCACGTAAATATTATGGATGTTGCCGACAATCTTACACAAGTGCAAAGCATTTTATGTGTATGAATACGACGAGCGAATGAAGACGCGTGATGAAAAGTACCAACTGCAAAGTACTTATTTGTACAATATTATAACATTCATATTTCATAGGGTATGCTACAGCTATTGGGACATGTTCCAACAGTGTATTTCATGACATATTTACATAATAAACTATGTTTGCTCAGAAAAACATCTCGTTGTTATTTGTATATTTCATAGGACCGGTAGCAATGCAGTCCAACTGAGAGATATGTAAACTTTTTGGCACAATATTGATAAAGCAAGTTGTGAAAAATCACACCTAATTTCCTCAAGTATTCTCTGAAATGCAAGCTCATTTGTGCAATATTTATTTATATACCTGGTATATTTATCACATTTGTTTTCTATTGGGATCTGACAGCTGTTTGCAAAAATGGAAAATGTGGCTCCACCAACTTATACTATATGGCTTTTTGTATTACTTGATTTCACAAAGTAAAATCCAGTTAAGCATCAAAGCTAAGTTTGAAAAGTAACATGCTGTACAAGAAAAACATATTTTCTATGAGGGTGTGTAATCAGCCCCTCGATCTGCAGTTGTGCCAACAATTTCTCTACCACTTCTTAATCGGTAGAATATTTTTTATAATATCAACCAAGAAGTAAAATAATTACTGTCTCCATAATTGTATGCCACCCAAGTGTATTCATCTAGCTGTTTGTAATAACAAATAAATGTATGCTCTAAGGAACAGAATAATTAGTATTTATTATAGAAACTCTTGTAACAGCAGAATATATAAAATATTCAGATGTCAACAAATTAAGATACTAGGTAGTTTTGCAGCGTGGTTTAGGGGGTACTGGTGTTACAAAGTTGTTCCAAAATACACACAACTAATGTCTGGCAAAAAAAGAATGCCAATGTATGCGATGCAATGAACAGAGATGGTGCCTGAGATAATTATGAATGAATGGATTGAACATTATTTTGGTGAAAGTACAAATTTGGGAAATCTCACTGGTATAAAATATTATGGTGTACAGGGAGTTAGCCCAGCTACTCCACATTGGGCCAGTTACAGTGTCGATGCAATTATACATAACTTTTATGAAGTTGTTATGTATGGTTAATGTTTTATAAAACCATAAATATGCATATATGTATTATAACATCAAAAGAATTTATAGCATTGCTTACCAACTTGAAACTCGCATTGTCCCATCGGTGATATCCCAAAATATGTATATGCATATTGTTGTAGGCAAGTTCAGCTTTTAAATAAGTGTCCTTGTTAATCTATGTTTACCTAGAATTGGGAACAATAAATTGTATAACAATATGCATGAAACACATTACACCTGCCATGAAAGTTACGGAAATGTTTCAAAATATCTTCATCATCTTTCAGGTCATAGCACCTATAAATATTTAGTTTTTTTTAACATATGCAAGTTTGTTCGTGTTCATATAGATATCTGGAAATGTCAGATGAAAGCCTCGTGGTTTAAAAAACAACACCATTGGAAACATTAAAAAGTCAATGATATATATATATATATAATACAGAACAAGATCTAATGACTAATATTATAATACAGACATAGAACAGGTTGACTACAAATAAAAATTTACTCATTAGAACGTAATAATGTATTCTAAATAAATTAACCAACTAATTTTCAAGTAAAACATGAATACAAAATGCAAAGTAAATAACTTAAACCATGATAAAATTATGGTATGTTTATGGCTAATTTACAAGGTAAGGTATTTCAGAAAATAAATATAGAAGCAAAAATGAATGCTACATAGCTAGAACATAACATCGTTTTTAAAAAGCTTGGCGACTAGAGTGTAGTGGATCACAACGTTTTGCCATACGTAGAATTGATTATATATTAATATCGTCTTTACATGTTTTTGGTGTAATTATTATTGACGCATCGCATCCTTGGTAGCTTGAAAACGCCATTAAAACCATTTGTACTGGTCTGGGGCATTATTTCACGTGACACTGGCACTTCCGGTCTTGATTCGGCGACGGAGGTCCTGGCAAAATGTTGAGCAGAACGAGTTTGCAGTTTGTGCCTGCCAGGTAGGCATATAACCTTTTCACATTAATCATGTAATGTGTACTTTTATGGTGGTGCAATAAATGCACCAACATAAAAGTGGTATTTGTGGTGAGATTTGCAAAAATGCCATGCGCCGGTGACAGGTTCCCCACACGACCAAGGTCAACATGGCGCGGTGACTGACCGATCTCGGTCGCTGTAGTGGCTTGGTTTGTTGTGCAAACTACTCTACACACGAGTTGTCAAAAGCAAAACTTGTCGTGTACTGACCTAGCCCAAAACCCTACCGGTGCTAGAGCAAAACGACTGAAAAATCTATGGCGGCCTGCATACTTGCGAGTATAATCCAGACATAGACTCCTTCCAATTATTTACAAGCTAAAACCACTATAATATAAATCCTTACCCTGGGCTGGCCAATATTTATCCAATAAGTACCTCTTAACGGCTATACTACAGTGCCATTGTTAATATGGACACGACAGGGAAGCCCCACAAATGTTTCTTCTGCTAGACATGCATGAGTCAGTCAGCACACCGTCCACATCTTTCACTTGCTAGCATTCTAACATTACTCCTACTTTTGTTGCCCAGCTGTATGTTGCTGTCGATTGTTTGGCGCTAGTTTATTCTTGGAATTGGGGAAAGTTATGTATTAATGTATAGAATGAACCATGTTGATTCAATTGACATTTTATTTAAATATGGACAGTCTCAGAAAGTAATCTTAAAGTAGCACACCAAGTAAAATATGACTGCAACCATGCAGAAAAATAACGGCATATTTGTAGGAACTAGGGAACAGGCTTAATTTTTGCATATTGCAGACAGACCATGTCATGCAAAGTAATGGTTTGACAGAGATTATTGACTGTATTTAAAAAAACATTTTATTGATGTGATTACACACTGATAGTTATATCTGATGTTTTTACAGCACGCAAGTGCGGGGCATGGCCACACTGAAGGAAAGTAAGTATTTTGCACAAAACAATTGTTTTCTATGAGAGATACACAGTATTTTTAAAGGGCATTGTGTCATTAAAATGTCTATGGTGAAGAACTTAGATTATTGTGTTTGTAACTGAAATAATCAGAACATTCAAATCAAAAGTTTTCATATTGAAAAGTGAAAACTTTTGATTTGGAAAAGACATATCCTGAGAATTTTTTTAGTAAAATCTGAACATTCATTTACTCATAATTATCAGGGGTAGAAGTAACCACTGATCTGCTGGTCCATACACTACTGAAGATACGGGTGGATTAGTAAACCTGCCTAATACCTAGTCCGGAGGTCTAGTAACCTTGGGTCAATGTGTCACACTTTGGCATAACACCAGTGGCTACATTCGTACACTGATGTGCTTATGTATCTTTGCATGTTACTTGTTTCCGTTTGGCACAAAAAACATATATTAATTTTTATTTAGAGACCTGCTGCAGAATTAGCGTTTGCTCTAAAAGCTCATGCATTCTCAGCATAGACATTGAGAAAAGGTTGCACTGAACAAAGTACTGTGCAGATCCTGAGCAATTGATGTATAAGACCTCAGACAGATGTCAGATTTGGTGATGGCCATCTGCAGTAGTGCCGCCACTGTGCCCTGACAATAGAGAGCATTTTGTTTCATTGGTAGCTGCTATTTCTTACAACAGTTCCCCAAAACATCAACGGTCTCGTCCTAAATTTTGATAGCTTTGGGGCATGGGCCTAGAAGGAGTGGTGTGCGGAATATTTCTAATTATTATTGTTGTTTTTAGTTTCCATGCGGTTGAAAGCTGTCACAAACATTCAGAAGATTACAAAGTCAATGAAGATGATTTCAGCTGCGAAGTACTCGAAGGCTGAGAGGGAATTGAAGCCAGCCCGTTCCTATGGAGTCGGGGCTAAAGGTACAGTGCAAATATCTTACTAGGATGTTTTTCTGATACGTTTTATTTTTTGGACTGTTCTGAGCATATATAATTTATTACATGTATACATACTGCATGTCTTGTATTGGCTGTTTATTACAGTTTATAGTTTACATGCTGCTGATATGTACTGTACATTTAAATTAAAGACCCTGCGACTGGCCAGCGAAAATTTAGTTTTGCATGCTGTTACAATAAAAATCATAAGTCTGCAAATATTTATCATAAAAATGTTAATTATATATCATGTTACTGCCAAATGAATTCTTTATTATAATAAAATTATACTATCTCTATTTACATGTCAGATAATCATGGTGATATTATTAGCTGAACGTCATCCAAAAAATATGAAAAAAATTAACACACTATCCCGTCCTAAATAATTACTGAGCGGACACATTTCCTACTTCCAGTGAGACAAACATAGCCATACATATCACCTGCCAAATAAAACAAATATGAATCAGATCCGTTGGGAGAACTTAGTTTAACGATTTTTTTTCCGACATCGCGGTAGGCCAGCGCAAACCCGTGGCACGAACGGTGATATGTTGCGCAGACAAATGATCGAATTTTCACATCAAAAAGCATCCAAAGTTGTTCTAACTCTAGCTAGTAGTATAATAGGCACATTCTGGAATACTGTCAGTTTTTTATCGAAACATTGACGCGGTAACTTGAGATATTCCGAAGTAAACGTTTGGATCTTGAAAGTTCTTTGACACGAACGTCCGCCATCTTGTTGTTTACTTCTGCTCCGGCCGGAAGGTGACGCAGTGTTTGAAAGCTTGCCTCTAATTTGCTGGACCGGTTTCATTCACGTATTTATTTTTCCGTGATTGGGCAAGAACACAGCTTTCTATTGGTACCACGTATGCTTAAATTCATCATGGAAGGCGTAGAAAACCACCAAAATTTGGGCATCAAATTTATCATGTGTTTTGTCCGCCCGCATGTAACTAGCTGTCATTCAACCTGCTCATGAATAAATATACACCATTTTGAAAAATTTGTTAGCTCTCTGATGATACCAAATGTGTGTGGGTCGGTTACTGATTATGCAAACGAAACATGTGTGTATGCAGGAAGGTGTCATGAGCTGATTAATCGGCCGTGGCTGGTCCCAGGGTTAAAGAGCGCCACTTCTTTAAATATTATGTTTATTAAAAGCATAATAAATTGAATTGTCTGTAAATTGTTAATAAATAATAAAATTTATTAGTCATCTGCAGTCCAAATATTCACGTCATTATATGCAAACGATGCAATTAAATTTACAGCCTTTTACGACAAACTTGAAGTGGATGTTGAGCCGCATCAGGCAAACCACTTGGTGGTGGCGATATCATCCGACAAGGGTCTCTGTGGTGCTGTACATACCAGCATCTTCCGAGCGATCCGTGCCATGGTGGGCGACAAGCCAGCCAGCAATATCAAGGTGGTTGCCGTTGGCGACAAGATGAAGGCCCTGCTGCAGAAGTAAGCCAGCACATACAGTAGTCAAGCAGAGACTGAATTTAAAGGGAGAGAGATGAAATGCTTTAACAATCATTTCCCAAACATAAGGACATACCATTCAGCGGATATGGGACCATGATTTGATAAGCACAGAGTTAAATGAAACTACAACAATTGATAAGAAATGAAAGAATTGTGTATGGTGCAGGATGGGGAATTTCCTAACTGATTCCTGCATGTATATATTTCAAACCGCTGCCCTGAGAGATCATTGTCAGATATCCTCTAATTGATAAGTAATGTTCTTGTGTTTGGACGATGGTTGTTCAACCATTTCAGCTTTAATATTCGCCCCCTTGGCTGAGGCGAGTAGAAAATGCACAGGGATGTGTAGTAAACTTTGGCTAACACTGGTCGGTTCTGGGCTATTTTCCGTTTATATGTCAACTAATTATGCTTTGTCATTAGTTTGTCTATTTTTCTATACCAATTTTATGTGTAAATCCATTTTATTCCTGAACATTTCACAAAATCCAACCACCAGCATAAAAAATGACACCTTTATTTAAAATGGACATTTGATTATTTCTCAATAATTTTTTTATGTGACATACCTTTAGAAAGCAATTCAAATTAACTGTCAAGTTACTTGATGAATTTGAGCTTTGATAACATATATTGTATTATATGGCAAATGGAAAACATGACGCGAAAAAACTGGATTTCCCAATGATGTCATTCAGTGTCAACCACCCAGTGGGGCTTCATGATACTACACCGCAAGGTTTATTTAAATATGATTTACTTACTTTGGAGACTTATTTGTCGAAGCGAGTATGACAAATAAAGCTCCAAAGTAAGTAAATCATACTTAAATAAACCATTCTTGGAGCCATGAACAATATATTTACTAATGCAGGGTTTCCTTGTCAAGTGCTGACTCCGACAGCCGATTTGTGTTGGTTTGATCAATTTTATGACAGTGTGATAATATATGGCACCTCGATTTCAGAGACTTCAAAAATAACTTGCTAATGACGATGAAGGACATCGGTAAGAGCCCACCAACATTCGCCGATGCTGGCATTGTGGCCAATGAGATCATGTCATGTGGCTATGAGTTTGACTCCGCGGAACTGTTCTTCAACCATTTCAGGTGAGTGACACGTCCAGCCGTATTGGAACAGTTCTGCACCATTACAATGGACAAGTTTAGGATTTCATAAAATACGATAAAATCACCAGCACAGCAACATTATTGGTTTTTTTTTATAAAGTTATACACATATGTAGTATTTGCATTTCCAAAAATGGATCCTGAGAATGTACCAGTGTGAAAATTTTGGTTCAACTATATTTGTAGTCACTTTGTGACTTACACAATGAGAAAAGGATGTCCCAGGTGATTAAACCGTTTTAGTTGGACTATTTTAGCGAACTTACTGGTGCCCAGAGATGGAGCGAGTACAATACAAATGTACTCGAGTACGAGTACAATTACTTTGAACATGTACGAGTACTTAGAAAACAAATGTACTCGAGTACGAGTACGATTACTTTACAATGTACTCGAGTACGAGTACGATTACATTAGAATGTAATCACGATTACTTTCATGATTACTTTATTGAATATCCTGTTTCTAACATAAAGACGACTTTCATGGAATCCCTAGGTGTCATTCTTGTTCTGTTGCTGTGGCACTATCTAGTGTTCTAACTGATTACTGCTATCCACTATCCAGGTGTTATTATTATTAATAATCAGATGATTTTGGGGCGGGTTGGTATGGTTTCTGAATCAAATACAAATATGATGCATTTAAGAATTTAAAATGTCCTCAAAAACACATGATCAAATACATTACAACAACAACATTTCAAATCCAGGGGGGTCATATTTATAAGAGTATCCAATTCAACTATATATTATATAGGACATGGGGTCAAATACATTTGTATTTGATAGTATTTAAATACTTTTGTAAATTATTTATATTTGAATTCAAATACTTTTTCAAATACATTGTCAGTATCAACATTTTGTTTTCACTGTCACATATAATGCCTGCCAAACTAATTACCATCACTGCAACTTCACCCAACAGTGCTAATTACTGATGAAGACACTTAACAGCAGATGTCCCCCATGGCCCTGCACTGACCACAACTTTTGTTTGCTCAGAGCCAGAGGACAGATCCTTTGTTCTTTAGCTATTCTGGTTTCCTGGCTGACTTTGAAGGTGAACTGTCACACTTCCTCACAAGATCCAAGCAGTGATTAGTAGTGTCTCTTTTGAGGGCAAGATAGGCATTTTATTATGGACCTCTGGCTTAACATAACGAACAACATATTTTGGCCTTTACCTCTGTAGACAGGTTTCCAGTTTGCACTTAATTAAACACAATAGACAGGGATTTAGCAGCTAACTGCCTAGACCCAGTCAGGATTCTGGATACATAGGAACCATGACCAGTCATTCACACCATACTGACAGAGCAAACAGTACAGGTGGGGTGGAGTCTAAAATTACAAAGCAAGATGTTAGGGGATGCTTATCTACTGCAGGGCTTTCAGAGACTGTGGCAATATAACTTTATACTACCAGTACTACAGTACAGGGTCAGGAGATGTGGCTTCTCTGGGGAGTGAATGTTTTAATTAGGGAAATGTGACTGAATATTTATATAACTGAAATGCTTAACAGTAATAGAAAATTAATAGCTCAATTAATATTACATTCTAATATTACATTCATTAGATTATTTCTAATATTGTCATTTTATCTGTCTAATATATTTGCTTGCAACTGTTCATATGAAAAATTGTAATCGTGAGAAGTAATCGTGAGTACGATTACTTTGGTAATGTACTCGAGTACGATTACTTTGCTTCGTACTCGAGTACGAGTACTCCGAAAGTACTCGTACTCGAGTACACGAGTACGATTACTCCATCTCTGATGGTGCCGTGCTTTTTATCTGTATCCTTTCATACTTAGGTACAATTTTTGGCTGAATTGGTTTGAGCCTATTTTATCATATTTTGTTTTAGAGCACTCCCTTATGTAACTATTTAGTTTTGCAATATTTTCCATATGTTAATATTAAGCACACATCTTCTGGTAGATGCTCTGTTTATTGTGAGGTTTAGATGTTTATTATCATCATGAGGCGTCTTGTTTGTAAACAGTGCATTGATATCTTCACGTGTACGTTTCTGTGTCCACTCAGGTCGATCGTGTCGTACAGCACAACAACAATCCCCCTGTACAGCGTGGGTACGATCTCACAGGCAGACAACATCAACCAGTACGACAGCATTGACGAGGACGTGTTGAGGAACTACCAGGAGTTCTCCCTCGCGAGCCTCATCTTCTTCGCCATGAAGGAGTCGGCCTGCAGCGAACAGAGCGCCCGTATGACAGCCATGGAGTCGGCCACTAAGAATGCTGGTACGTGTCATGTTTTGGCTAACTCACATATCTTTAATTCATCATTATTTTATATCTGGTTGGATAGAAAAAGGATATATTTGTTGAAACAGGCATATGTTGAAGACGTGAATGTGTTGAAGATAGAGTTCCATCCAAACCGCTTAATATACATAAATGTGTTTGGTAATTTAAAAAAAAAATACCCATCTACATCGTAAATAAATATCTACTTTCAAAACAAGCTTTATGGGCAATATAACCATTACTGCTTGAATTAAAACAATACCCTTTGATGTTTTATTAGTAGCTATTTTCCTACTTTCAATGCAGCAAACTTCCTGCTTCATATTCTTGTGCTGGTAATTCTGGGTAGGGGAATAGACTGCTTCCCATTAAAATTCTGTTCATTAATCTAAAGTTCTAACTTCTAAACCAATCATTTGTTTGCCACCTGTTTCATTGTCTGAAAACTAACCATCTGCCAAAAAATGGTATGAGTAAACTTATAAGATATTATTGTCTACTAGACATTTTGAAATGCGATTTATTCCATTTGAAACATTACATTTGTACACAGATTACGTAAAGACATGACAAATGCCCATATTGGTAACAGTCGTTGAAGTGTAGAAAATACATCTGCTTAACATACTGAATGGTTTGTTTCAGGCGAGATGATTGAAAAGCTGCAAATGACGTACAACCGAACAAGACAAGCTGTCATCACTAGGGAGCTCATCGAGATTATATCTGGTGCTGCCGCCTTGTAGTGAACGCACAAACCAAAGTCACATCAGTGATTGGCATCAACACCTTCATCTCAGCCAGGATTTCTGCGTCGCTGAGCCGTACAGCTTATTTCTTCCTGTCAGAAACTTTTGGACAGCCTATAATGTCATGTTGAAGTGAAGGAACGTTTCAGCTGTGTTGTACATCGGCGGGAAAATGTTGAAATCATCTTCGGTAGTAAATTGAATGCGGCCTGGGAAAGGCCAGCGCAAATTCATCTGTGGATTTCTGTATGTTTCCGACGTACATTGAAAAACGCGGTTAAAAATAAAGTATAAAATTAGTTAGTGTGATTTGTTGTTGTTGTTATTAAATGTTGTTGCATTTGGGGAAGAGGACATTGAATTAACACACACTATGTGGCACTGTGCTTTGCATATTTATTACTTAGACGGTACAGTGTGTGGGTGTGAGGATGAAGTAGGCATAGGGAACTACAGGCGGGTACAAGCAGGAGTGGCAGCATGGAAGAGGGTAGGAGGTGTAAAGTGGGACAGAAAGCTGAGGACAACTGAAAGGAAGAGTTGGAAGTATGTACTGTACCAACATGTATACAAGGATTGGGTGCACGGACACAGGCAGATCTTAGGTAGCAGAAGACAACTGGCTCAGGAGAATAAGTAGAGTACAGTGCAAGGAAAGACAGAAGATAGAGGAATTGAGGGAGGAGATTGGAATAAAAGAAATACATATAAGAGGCATGTACAAAGCCACAAATGTGTGGCCTTCACAGAAGAGAGGGAAGCATGGAAGGGGACAGTGAATGTAACGTTGTCCCACCCTGAGAAGGGAAGATTTATATTTCCTATCATGTTGGTAAATTAGCCCACCTGGATGATATTCCTATTGCAATTTTGCATATTCCAAACTTAACCAAGGCCTGCAAAAGAACATACATGAAGAATATAATAATTATAAGACATGGTGACATTGGGCATCACGATAGGGCTCACAGACATAATAGTTGCAACCATTATTAGTAATGGCATTAGAGCCATTAGTAATGCCATGGCATTACTGTACGAGTAGTGCATTTTCCAACCTTCAGTTTCTACTTCAATAATTGTAAGTGTATAATCATGTAAGCATTATTTCATAGAGTGGCGTATCAGAATTATTTGTTTATGTGGACAATTTATTAAATAAAAAATAATAAGTAGCTGTAGTGTATTTGGCGTCACATTTAAATCCTGTTTTACGACGCTATGGTAGCGTAATATTGCCTCTGTTGTAACGGGTTTGTCCATGTTAGGTTTAACTATGTTAATGTTTTGTGTTTGGAAAGCGCGCGAAGTTGGATTTTAGCATTGTACGTGCATACTCAGTGATGTATTTTACATTAATGTCTAGTTACAGACCATGATTAAATGGTTGTATTTTCATTGTAGTAATAAGTCATTTATTTGTCATCACTAAGACATTTGCTGTTATACCACTGGGCACGATTTACACCCGTGAATACATATTATCGCCCACACCGAACTAAAAAGGAAACGATTCCCTTTTGGGAACCAGATACTATGACCTGACGGCGTTTGCTTCAGCTAGGTATAGGTTGTGTCAATTAGCACTGCAACATAAGGAGTTCACAGCTACATGTAGGTTTCCCAGTACCAGACAGTATAGACTATAGTAATTATCTTATGTAATGTATCTTCAGCATGTTGAAGCTAGGCGGTACTCGGAAGAAGAATTATAATATCAGATGGTGGCGTATCAGTGTAGCATTTCATTTGACACAACCTGGTGATAAAAAAACACTGATTTTCATTACTGTGTCTGAGACATTTGCAGTTTTGTTTTAGTGGCTTAGGCTCACATGTCACGATGCAGGCGTTCTTGAAAGGTGGGACATCTTCATTTGCCTCTAAGCCAAGCAAGGAGACAGCTAGTTCGTCTGGCAAATCACAGACCAAAAAGAAGCCAACACCTTGGGTGGAGAAATAGTATGTCCACTTGTCTTTCCAACTTTATAAGTTTTAATCTTACTCAAATATCAGCAACAGTTGCAAGTATTGAGGCTATATTGGTATATGGTATTCAAATAACGTAGTTATTATTGTAATTGCACCAATAGTTAATTATATTATTTTACAAACTACACGTTCTTTCTTGTACAGCTTTTGATGTAGTGCATAATGAGAAATAAATTGGTAATGTTTTATAACTGTTCATTGCTATGACAATGTTTTTCCTGTAAATTGTAATGCGCCTCTGAATGGTTTTATTGCTAGAGATATGGCGTAGACAAATACTGTTATTTATTATTATTATACCACTCCGCAGTTTTGTAATTGATAGAATTATTTGATGATGTTCCTTGAAGTTTACAATGTGTAATTATGGGATTGTGCTCGTTGACAGTCGGCCAAGAAGTGTCAATGACGTGGCTCACCAGGATGAAGTTGTGGCCGTCTTAAAGAAATCTCTGCATGGAGGAGATGTAAGTCTCCCACTGTTTTATTGTTTTACCACCTTCACCAGGAGTGTTACTGTTTACCACCTTCACCAGGAGTGTTACTGGGCTGAATAGCATTATGGAAAGACCTGTCCACCCATCATTTGGAAATATCAGTGGACGGGTGGTGGAGGCTGGTGTCTACAACAAGCTATGACTAGGGCAACGTATAAACATTCGCACATTATGTACAGTGTATTACATCCAGGATATCTGCCAAGTGTAATGTAGTCAGCAGCCACCCCCGTGCATGCAATAAAGTATATTTTTAATTTAAGAAACCTCTACTTATGTCCCCTGTTTACCGGTAGACTAGATATAACAATGAAGACGTGTAGTAATGGTAACATATAAACTGCAGTAATGACTTGTTATAAATATACGAATTGTGATAATAATTATGGTTGTTCATTGGTAGCTTCCAAATCTGCTCTTTTATGGACCTCCTGGCACAGGGAAGACGTCAACCATATTGGCCATAGGAAGAGACTTATTTGGGTAAGTAATGATGGAAGCTTGTCAGGTTATTTCACCACAGTACTGTCCAATTCTGTCAGAAAAAAACTATCTAGAGTAACTTAGGCTTATTAGTAGTAATGCAGTTATATTTTAACAGTTTGCGTCTTTGAAATTATGTCCAATCCACATGTCTTCCACAAAGTTCACACACACAATTGTCACAATGTTATGATGTTATAAGGACTCACTGCACCTGTCAGTTTCTTCGGATCATTTATGACCAGCTGCCCTTTCTATACTGGCTCTGAGGGTACTCACTGCCAGGGTGCTCAAGCCCTTGCAGGTTCGTTTATGTCACAAACTGAGACGGGGCTGACATTAACATGATTCTCCTATTCACAAGTGATACACAGTCCCAATGTTGAGAGCCAGCTGTTTACACCAAATATATAACGACCGGGTATAGAACCCAGGCCACCAGTATGTCGGGTGGATGTGTTAACGCCTACTCTATTCGCCCATATCTAGTGTTAAGGAAATAAGATGGACTGTATGTGAAATGAGTAAACATTGTTTGTTTGAATCACCAGTTTGATGTCCCTTTACCTCTACTTTCAGTGACATGTTTCGGGAGAGGATCCTAGAGTTGAATGCGTCTGACGAACGAGGCATCAATGTCATTCGTGCCAAAGTGAAGAGTTTCTCGCAGTTGACAGCCAGCGGAACACGACCAGAGTAAGCAACTGCCAACGGTTTATTCAGGATCTTTTTCTTAGTATATTGATAATATATTTAATTTTCAGTTACCTTTCATAATAGCCCAGGAATTATATGACAAACTAATTTACATGTGTGGCACAATATACAAGGATTATGATTGCTACATATTATGAAATTATAAAATAGTTGGCATTTGCTTTTACTACACATAATATTGAATAATTGTACTATGGTGGTTCTTATGTACGTAAAACGTACAACAGAACACACTACAGTGCATAGCATGGATTAAACTCCATAACTATGAACATTTCATGCCTAGATTAGTACTGGTGTATTCAGTTTCTCTCCAGACAAAATATGCTAAATGAACATTATAATACACCATCATATTTTAAAATACTGTACTCTTCCTCATACTTCCTGTAGATATAGGGGGAAGTTTAACTCCTGGACTGTTTTATAGATGGTGCTATTAAAGCTCTCCTGAACCCTCGCAGTTGTAATCCACCTTTTATTTTTTTCTGTTGTACATTTTTTATTTATATCATCGCTACAATAATCAGTTCTGTTGACTGTGATGTTATTTGTTTAACAAATTATGCTGTAACATTGTTCCCACTGATTTGACTTGTGTGCATTCAGCGGGCGGGCGTGTCCCCCCTTCCGCATCGTGATTCTTGATGAGGCGGACTCCATGACTTCAGCTGCCCAGGTTTGTATTAGTTGTACAAGATGTGGTTGTGTCAATAAATATACTTATAACGTGTGTATAGTACCAGTGGTTGTAAAGTTGTAATTATAAGAAGAACAATGACAATACTTGAATGTTCATCGGGGGAAATTCATGTGAACTGTCAGACCAATAATGCATATTTAATATAAAAGAATGTCAAAATTAATATGCGTGTGCATGTGCAGAGTATGCGTACACACACATGGACCTGCAAACAACCATAACTTAGACTTGAATAGTTATGATGTTAAATACATTCAAATTAATTAAATAAATACTTTTGTACATTAAATAAATAATAGTGAATCTCGGATCATTATCTCAGACTCACTCAGGTTAGTTGGATACTGTTAGACAAACTATTTTTATAATGTGAAGATGATTTCTCTTATGATCCAGTTTTATCACGGATAGGATATTTAAATTATAAACTAAACAGCTTAAAGTCTACATGCAACTGTTTAGTGCTGTTTAGTATTTATATATATATTATATGACATGAAAATACATGAGCTAGTCTTGTAATAAGAAAGTGAATAATTTTGGACTGTATAAATGAATGTGACATAATCTCTTTTTTGTGCTTTAAACGTTTGAAGCAATGAACTAGGCATGGTAACATAGTCTGTTTTACTACACAGATAACTTGTTAGCTGACATTAAGGACTCATTTACCTACATTTTTGTATGTTGTAATTTTTGATAAGAATAGATTCCTAGAAAAGTTGAACATTTTATAAAAAGTAACTGTAGGGGTAAACACTATATATGTCGAACATTGATGCCTGTGGTGATGTGTGGTATTTTTGCAGGCGGCCCTGAGACGTACCATGGAGAAAGGAAGTAAGACGACTCGGTTCTGTCTCATCTGTA
This sequence comes from Oasisia sp. SBJ-2009, assembly GCA_964017155.1. Taxonomy (NCBI): domain Eukaryota; kingdom Metazoa; phylum Annelida; class Polychaeta; order Sabellida; family Siboglinidae; genus Oasisia; species Oasisia sp. SBJ-2009. The sequence goes on from OZ024854.1 coordinate 66,176,506, forward strand.
ACTACGTCACACGCATCATCGAACCAATCACATCGCGCTGTGCAAAGTTCCGCTTCAAGCCAATCATAGAAGCCGTACTGAAAGAGCGATTGGAAGCCATTTGTAAAGCAGAGAGCGTCTTGTGTGACGAGAAGGTCGGTTCATCTGACGTCTGGTTATATTAGATTTTATATTATCTGCAGTGCAAATGTTACTGCGAATACATCAGTTTAATGATCATATTTACTTTGCTAAACACTGACAAATTGAATGTTTTTGACAATTTGCAGTATTTTTATAACTTATATACCTTTATCAATGAACAATCAATTATCATAGAATATTGCATTCCCAGTGACGTGATGTCAAAATCAAATCAAGATTTCAGTAGCAATAAAGCATTTTACTGATAGGAACATTATTTAAGGTGCACAATGTTTATGTTCTGTGTCTCTAGGCTCTCAGTGAAATAATCAAGATATCCGAAGGTGACATGAGGAAGGCTATCACACTGCTTCAGAGTCTCGCTCGACTCCGTGGCTCAGAGGAGATTGTACTCAGTGACATCATCGACATCTCTGGGGTGAGTAGAGCCGGGGTGATAAGACCAGACCCCTCAGGTGTAGAAATGTTTTTTTGAAACAAAAATACTCCAAACATTTGTCTCCAAGGTTATGAGATCTTTATTTTTCTATAAAAAAAATTCTTGCATAAAATCTTACCTCTAAATAACTTATTCTTGGATCAGATGTGCAAAATCAAGTAATCAAATCCATAATGAAATTTTGGTTGCCTATTTTATTAAAACATTTTCAAAAATTTCTACATTTGGCAAAACCTGCAGTAATTCTGCTATCCAAATAAGATATTGAATACTGCACTCAGGATATTATACTCTGTATAGTGATCAGACATTTAAATTGTAAACAGTTTGAAAGATAAACTAGCATTTGTTGCCAAGAACACAAGTTTTTTTCACTTTATTAAAAAAATATTTGCTTTTGGGTATCTGAAAATATAATTATTTATGTAAAATACTCGCTACAGTACCCACATTAGATTATCATTTACACAAATCTAAACGAGATTCTCGCATGTTGTTTACGTACACAGGTGGTACCAGAGGATATGATTGACAACTTGATCCACGTCTGCCACAGTGACTCGTATGACAAGCTAGACAGCACTGTCCAGGTAACTGTCTCTTGGGGACTGTCAACTCTATAATTATATCAAAACATGACGTTGACAGAAATAGTATGTCAATGTTCATGGTGACATCACACCGTTTTTAGCAATGTTATGCAGTTTTCCAAGGCGTGATGCAGTTATTTTTGTTTAACTGCATATCTGCGATCCAGCGCTACACTTGCTCAAAGTTGTTTCTTGATACTCAAGGCAGGTTATATGACATTAAGCTTGGGTCGACGGTCATGCTTTTATTTTGCAATGGCAAAATGCTGCCGTCAACTAGCAACTAAACTGTGAAACTGCCCACTAATGTACATAAACACCACCTAGTGAGTAGGTAGCATTAACATTCTAAGTAGAATGATGTGCATCCGAGTAATCTCCAATTTTGTTTTACATTATTGACATTGCCAGCTGTTAAAATGGAAAGGCCAAACCAGCTGAAGTTTGAGAATAACAAAATTATGTGTGCAACATAAGGACTATAATAATATCGTTTTTTGACTATTCTATATTGATAAATTTTCATTCAAAGTATGTGAGTGCACTGGTGGCATACATGCGTGCTGCCTCGTATATTTGCATGTGCCTGTTGACATGCAAAACCACAGTGAGCACCCCATTTTTGTGTTTGGGTTTAGGCATCTTTGGAACCCGTTTTTACTGTGGGGACCCATTATTTTTCTGACCCATGGGGTCTCGGGACCTAATGTGAAGTTGTGATCACTGGTCTGTTACATTTCTTAAAAAATAAACAAGAATCTTGTTGAGCAAATAAAAAATGTGTTACATTTTTTAAATAAATCCCTTCATAATGGTTGATTCTACTTCCTGTTCCGTTGGTGACACGTCTACTTGACCTTTCAGGAGTTGATGGCTGAAGGTCACTCTGCGGTTCAGCTGCTCCTACAACTCCATGACAAGCTCGTAGAGGACGACAAACTTGGGGACAATCAGAAGTCAGTCATCTTTGAGAAGATAGCGGTAAGTTATATTTTGCAACAGTCATGGTTTTTTAGTTGGGGATCAGTATGTTTTAATTGAATTAAATGAATTTAATTTTAAGCAAATCGCAAAATTTGTCATTTGTCCAGTAGCATCTGTATGGGTTTGAAATATACTTACATCCAAAAACAGTTTCCTTGAAATTTAAAAGAACGTCCATATTCAGTATTTTTACTAAATTACCTACATATAAATGATAAGATAACTTCTAGTGCATCTAAATACTTGGAAACCAAGCTCAAAGGCACTCTGATACAAGATTTGGTCAGAATGATACCCATTTGTTGCTGCATGAAACAAAATAATTATAAAACTAGCATTAAAGTGAACTTGAGAAGTATTATTTTATACTAACTTCCTGTTTATGTGTTGGGACTAATTAATGATTGCTGTTGCTGCTAAGAGTGAGACTACATTGCTTCCTTCCCCACTAGGTCGTTGACAAATGCTTGATGGATGGCGCTGATGAATACCTGCAGATGATGGCTCTTTGTACCGTCATTATGCAACAGATCTGTCATGCTGACAAGTGACGTGTCACACGATTTGATGTCGGTGTCAACGACAAAGACATTGTTCTAGTTCAGCAGATCTGTCATGCTGAAAAGTGATGTGTCACACGATTTGATGTCGGTGTCAATGACATAGACATTTTTGTAGTTAAACAGATCTGTCATGCTGACAAGTGACGTGTCATATGACATGGTGTCAGTGTCAACAACAGAGACATTGGTTCGGCAGATCTGTCATATAATGCTATCAAGTAACAGGTCACCAGTTGGGTACTTCAGTTTAAACTGAACCTGTCTAGGCCTCATGTATTAATAGAATTGTATTGAGGGTTGAGGTTTTGTTCAAAAATCTTACAAGCGAAGTTGAATTCACGCAAGTTTATGTAAGAGAAACCTTTTTGATACATAGGATGTAATCCATGCAACTCGGTACATCATGTGAATGATCACTTAAACACCTGAAATAATGCTTTAAATCTACCTACGAAATATACAAAGTGTACCGGGTATACAAAATGTAAATATTCAAATGGACCTTCCCGCTAATAAATCCCAATTGAATGTAAATTTGTAGTGGTCATGTGTCGTGACGCAGGCTGTTAATTGTCTGTTCTTCAAAACAAAAACTTATTTTATTGTATAACTAAGACATTACATACTCAAAGATTTATTTAATGTTGTAACTTTTTAATTTTCAACATTATTGAGTACATTTCTTGAATTAAACCCACAAGTAATGTACAGCTATTGTTTTGCCATTACAGTTCTACACAGTAGAGCTGCATTGTATTGAGAACTAACATTAAAAGCGACTGTACAGTTTGTTATTCGTCATAATAATCATGCTGAAAAGTGTCACAATAAATAGTCACACTAATTACATATTAATATAAAATATCAATTTTTTTAACTTTTTACAGAGTAGTACACATGCATACGGGTCTAGTCATAAATAAGTTGTTCTTAGTTTTACTTAAAATATATCTGAACATGTGGAATAAAAGCCAGTCTAAAATTTAATCTTCTGTGTGATGAAACAAAATGCACTTAATGTGTAAACAAATTTCTAAACGTAAAGATAGATTTCATGTGCCTACATTCTGGTAAATGTCATCTACAATTATTGGAAGAAAGACTGAAAAAATGTCCCTAAACCATGCTATTAATAAATGTGCATTCCTCGCCCCGTAGGTGCTTCTCAAAGTCCTCTTTGTCAGTAGCCGGACCCTTCTTTTCCTACAACGAAAGACGATAACATAAGAACCAAGTTGATATATTGCATTAATTATTATTAGCATGGAATATCCGGCTAATCAGTTACCTAGTATGACTATTATATCTTGAAGATGGTTTTTGTTGACCATTAATTTCTGGACTCATTTATTGGGTTCAAGCAAAGTGGATGTACCCAGGAATGACAGTGTCACCCACTTTAAAGAAGCTAACTAGCGGCAACATACAGTAGAACCAGGTTGTGTTGCTAGTACAGTGAGATCAGAGGTTGGACAAGTTTTGGATAGAATTGTGAAGTTTATGAATGAAGAAACCTTGGTTTAGGTATAGAGTTGAATCCATGTATGTTTACGAAACAAACCTGGTACATAATATAGAGGTATAGACTGGTGCAGCAAGCATTGTTTTCAAAAGAAAAGCAAGGGTAAATTATCATAAATGATAAAGTCAAACAACAAAACTAAAAAAAACTCAGAAGTCAACAACCAAGACATTCTTGGGGAGTGTTCTGACACAAAAAAGATTATTTACCTTGTACATCGATGTCCTTTCAAAACTGTTTCCAGCACACTTGCTGAAAGATAATTAGCATAATATTAACATCGGTGAATGAAAATTTACAATAACAACATAACATGTGTGTAATATTGCTGCTGAAAATATACAGCGGAAGTCGTAATACATATAAGAAGGGAGGTTAAGCTATTTGTCCTTCTCAAACTCAAGCATACGTACAGTAGAAATAAAAGAATTGGTTATATTTGAGACTTACTACATTGGTTTAGTTTACAAACCTGCAGGGCTGTGTGGGATACTTGAAGAATGACGCTGTTGGCTTCTTGCAGTTCTTGCAGGCGAAGAAACGTTTCGTAGCATTGTGAGACGCCACCTGGTGGCCAGCCGCCTTGCACATGTCCGTCGCAGTAAATGCTGTGTACTTGCACTAGAAACATAAACACGCAGCATGTAAGTGCGAGAACGGTCTAGCACTTCAATGACTATGTGACACGTTTACATCAAATAGCCACCCCTAAATGCAAAGGTAGCTACACTTTTGGATTGCTGGCATGGAAATTATGGAATAACTGATGTGACATTCAAATAGCCATCTGGTGCAACATTCAAGAAATCTACACAACTATTTGAATACATCACTACCATTGTAATGTGCTTTCTTTTTATCTGTTTCGTGTATGTTATTGTAATTTTTAACCCTTACCAATTAAAAGTCAGATTGGGTTATCGCAAAACTATCCAGTCTAATTATAACTGCACAAATATATGTATATAACCCCCAGGAATGTCATGGGGAAGGTTATATGCAATTGTGTCAACTATCTACCAATCAACTGGGTGATGTTGAGGTAGCTTGTAGAAAACAACAATAACAGTGCAAACAGTTCACGTTTACTTAATTTTTATAACACGGCTAATACATCTTGACTTTCTCAGTCAAGAAATAGTTTTCTGCATTTGTATACATCACATAATATTGAACTAAGACTTGGTTTCTGATCTAACTGTGAGATTGGTTACTTAAGTCACATCGGTTCCATCTGATAGTTATATTAATTTTATCAAAATTATTAGAAAAATTACACACTGCAGCGCCAGTGGATAATATCACATAAAACTGCTTTAACATTTGCCTCAGGATCATTTATAAACCGATTCGACTTCTCTGGAAAGCATTCAGGCACGCTGCTGTTACTGCACAAAAAGTACCTGTTTGCAGGAGACAACTCTGCATTTCATCTCGCGGACACTCGACATCTTCTCTTCCATCTTTTCTTTCTGCTCGAGGACATCAAAGTACTGGTCCTGACGGGCCTGGTCCTTCTGTAAGTCACAACAATAATAATAATACAATATACAAACTAATGGTAGATTGATGAACTTTTGTTAATCCATGCGATACTTTAAGCTTCACCAACGCTACTGAGCAAGTGTTTTGTCCAGACCTGAGACTGCGCAAAGCACCCTACACATTTATCACTACTCACAGGCAGATCTGACCAATCAAATACCACCTCAATTTCTCTGGGAACAGTTCAGCCACACTACAGTTACTGTGCAAAGACTACCTGCACACAAATATCCACCACTGTCTATAGCCAAGTATTCCTTCATATAGCTGAGTAAACTGGAGCAATGTAGAGTGAACAAACTTGACCAAGGTTTGACACGACAGCACTTGACCCTGGTTCTCTCGATTGAGAGAATTGCTTACCTCATTCACGGCTGACGCATGCGAGGAGCCAGCCTTTAGAAGTTTCTGCACTTCAGGAGAATTCAGGTCAATGTCACCGAGTAACCTTGACCTTTTACGGGGTGGTTGAACTCTAGTTTCTGTTGGTGGTGAATCTGTAGAAGTTTTAGACAATATATTCAAATCTGCTAGCTGTTTCTGTAGTATGGTTTCTCACTTCGCTATTAGAAATAACAATTAGTGAAATGGATCAATTTATTTTAAAGTGTAAGTACATATAAAACTTATTAGACAGCTCAGATGTCCATATAAACTGTAAGCAAATATGACCATCTTCTGTGAGAAAATAAATAACAGTCGTATTTCGTGGAGAACTCACCTTCCAACATCTTCCACACCTCAAATAACTGTTACAAATTCTCTTATTTTTCTTGAACAATAAAATATTGGAATTCACTACTAAATATGACATCACAGAACCACAGAAACTCAAGCAAACATTAATGCTTAGTTCCAACATACACAAGTAAGTGGTATGTCATCCAACCCCTGACCACATGACTCCACCTGAGTGTTGGATGGTATCATGACAAGAAAGGTAAGATAACTCACCATCAGAGCTCACCAGCCGCTTCTCTGCCTTGTCTGCCATACCACGGGACTGCAGCTTGTCGACGCCGCCTTTCTCTCTCACTCGGGCTATAGCTCTTTGCTACAGAGAAATGTACGGATTCTAAGTAATGCACACACATACACACGTCTATTTAATTTGTTTATTCCAATAATCAATATGCACTTGCACCATAAAACCATTTTCATGACATACAGAACAACAGAATTCTTGGACACAGAAAACCTGCACAAAGTTAATTTAATTTTTGAGGTAAAAATAACTAGTTCCAGACTTCCAGCCATCTAGACTGGGGTAATTGGCAAACAAATACATAAAAACAACTTTTCTAGATGGTACACTGTGAAAAATTAAAGCATTTAAGCATGTCCCATACAGATGTGATCATTCAAATGCTACTTTGACTTTCTCTGAAACCTTTAAAACCCAATATCAAATTTTCTTTATGCCATCTATACATAATTATTCCTTATTTTGAAAATGTTTACTTTCTAAGAAACTTAACATACAAACAAACACAGACACCGAATCCTTCCAAGAATCATTTCTTCCTTTTTAGCAGATCTTTTTAGCAGAAATTATCAACTGTTTCCTAATTAATAGACAATACCTTTGGAAGCACATCAGTGAAACCCACTGAAACAATCTAATTTATCAGCAGTATTCAGAGCATCTAAGAATTCAAACCTTTGCTAATTCGACTCGTGCTTTCTGTCGGTCTGTGTTACGTCGACTGTTTGGGAACGATACATCACCGAGATCAAACTCTGAGCCAGGGGTCAACCCCCTGCCAAGTTGGGGCGTAACATCTAGAGGGGATGTCGCTTTAACTCCACAGGTGGCACCACTAGGACTGGCCATTGCCTGTTCCCGTTTCCGGGCTGCAATTTTTCTTTTCATGTCCTCCTTGTGGGCTTTCAAAAGGTCCTTGGCACTGACGGACTCGATTGGTTTATCACTTTTAGACGCTGCAAACAATATAACATAATTAACATATTAATTAATATCGCCAATACATATCACATTCAACCAGAAAAGGTCATGTAAAATGACAAAAGCCTAAATAATAACTTGCTACTCAACAGTGAACAATAATGACAACCACCATAAATGCACAATGGCGACACAGTGTGTGAGTGCAATGTGTTACCATCAGCTGTTACCATTTTGCAGCATTTTAAAGCCTGCATTCACACCTAAAACAATGTTTTTATGCATGACTTCACTTCAATACAAATGGTTGCACATCTAGGAGCCAGTAAAGGTAAGTTCTTATATAGCGCAGTATCCGGTCATCAGGATGGCTCAGAGCACTTTACACTTTATTCCCTGGCAGACAAGTTCAATCAGACACCATCTCAGCTTCTGTGTGAAGCATTCAAGCATGCTGCAATTAATGCGCAAAGATTACTCATACACAAATATCCACCACTATCTACAGCCAGATACTCATTCATAGAGCTGAGTGAAGTGGAGCAGTGTATGGAGAAAAAATGTGCCCAAGGTTTTAACACCGCAGTACAGGATTTAAACCTGGGTCCTCTGAGTCAAGAGTCTGAAGCTCTGAGCCTGAGCCACTGACCATTGCTTTACAATAGTGCGGGTCTATAGTGTATTATACGGTAGCTTTGCAATCACCCCTGGAGTAACAAACAAACTATGGCCAGCCATTGTCACCACTTTTTAATGACTATTTAATCGATTATTGCTAAAGATGGCATATTAACATATAATTCCTGTGGCATCACCTGAGAAATAACAGAAAATAAAATTATGTCAATAATTGATAGATAACCAGTGGTCTCCTGGGTGATTTTAGAAAGACACCAAAATACGTGCAGTATTCCAAAATAATACATTGAAACAGACTACATACCTCGTGACTGTATGAGCTATGTTAAATTATCTGTTTCCAACAAAAAATCAGTTCCACCAACCTTCATCGACCTTCTCCTTCTTCATAAGGTGTTTCACAAAGTTCATCGCCCCCACTGATGGAGCGGTCAAGAGGTCAAGGCTGAATGGACAAAAGGATTAATCAACAACAGCTCCTTATATAATACCATTATGTTCCTGATTAAAACGCATGCAGTTTAAGCTCAATATCAAATCACTCTCGAGGCTGAGACAGTCTTAAAAACATTAAATTCTATTGGAAACATTTAGGTGTAAATATGATATATCCATTTTCCTGGTTTTGTCGACAAGTCACTTTCGTGTTTCATCCTCTAAATCTAAATCAAACCATATAAATGATGTTGGTGTTTATAAAAGATAAAAAAGCAAACACCTAATTTTTTTAAAGATTCGTTATGCAAATGGTGATATTAAATAAAAAAATTATATTCACACAGCTCACATTTAGGTGGACGAAAAGGCAGTGATTGGATGAAAATATATATATCATGTTTTGTTAAACAAACAGATAGTGCATATTGAAAACAATGGCTCTTATTCCGCATGAAAAGGGGGATTTATTGCGCTTTTTTATAACTTAGACAGGCAAAATTTCAAAGATGGCGTTTATCATGTTTTGCCCTGAAACTTCATATATCAATATATTACAACGGGATTCTATTGTTATAATTAAACCATCATAAAAAAACAATCGTGATGTTCACGGCACTTACAAAGCATCGTCCTTGACCTTGGCTGAAGGTTGTTGTGGCCTGGGTGCAAGGTGGCCGTCTGGCTGCATCTGATGTATGCTGAGACTCGTCACTTGGCCCAGTTTGGTCTTTGAGCCAGCGCTGTGTTGTTGCAGATGTTTGATTGAGACGGACTTTCGTGTCGCTCCAGTGTAACTAGTGGACATAGTGAGTAAGTAAGTAAGGTTTATGTGGAATTGTGGAATTACATATCACATGAACAATCATAAGCTAAGTAAGTAAGCTAGCTTTATTTGGAATTGTATAACATACAACATAAACAATCATAAGAATCAACAAAATAATATACAATTCCAGGGTGACAGCGCAGCCAATTAAGGCTGTGCCCAATTTGTTAAAAAAAATTCAAAAGAACTACTTTACTAACAAAAGAACTATATTGTAAATGATGATTTTGCGTTGGTTCCATTTATGAGTTAATAGAATTTATATGGCTACATGATAAAGATAATAACACATGATAAAACTTCACATTAGTTCCCGGGGTACTCTTACAAAAGACTTTGTTGTGCCTACGCATGACATCCCCTAACAATACATCACGGAAGCAGATTATGTATCTTTAATCTCCTCTCAAATCTCAGGCATTTTCAACTTCCTTAAAGGCCAGACACCCCAAGAGAAATGGATTTTTTGTAAATACTACAAAGTCAGCCAAATTATGACAGCATTGCATACTTACGTTACGGTTTTAGCAATTATGACTTAATGACTTTTAGTCGTGGATCAAGTGTGTTGATGTCAAATAATCAAATCATTTAGGCAATGTTTGACAGACATTTTCTAAAAAAATTCTGCTTTTGAAAAAGAATATCCCAGCGACTAATTATACTACAACAAATTATTGTTGAATGTTGTATTCTGTTTACTTAACTCTTTTGTTTACTTTAAATCACCAATAGTTTGAAATATTTCAAATTTTTCAAAAGAAACTTTTTTGCCAAGGCATGTTAAAAAAAATACAGTACTTCTTACTTTTTTTATAATTCACAATAACAAACTAAGATTTATTATCATAAAAATGTAGTAAAACTAGGACAATATTGTACTGAAATAAGAAATGTATATATAATGCAAGTTAAAAAAAAGTTCTGAAAAATGTGTCAATGCATATAACTTCGCAAAACTCCCAGAAAAAGAATGAATATTACAGACTTTGTATAAAAGCCAAAATATAAAATAATATCAAATACGGAATGAATGGAATGTCTGTGGAAAAAAGCTTGAAAGAGCAACTCACGCTGTGGTAGTGAAGGTCTGTCCTTGATAAGTGACAGCGTCATTGCCTCGACCAAAGATCCTCTTCTCAAACGACCGTGGCACAACACCAGAGAAGCTACAAAACAAATACAAAGTCATAGGTCAAAATGTCATAGGTCAACCATAATAATGTATTACAATGATACAGCGGTGTAGTGGTCAGGGGTGTACTTCTGTAGAGAATTATCCAGTTCTTAAGACTGCTCTAAACGCTCTACTCCCTGGCAGACCTGTTCAACTCGACACCTCTGGGAAGCATTCAGCCAAGCCAAAATCAATGTGAAAAATCAAATTGTACACAAATATCCACCACTATCTGTCGTAAACTGAGTGACCTGGAGCAATGAAGTAAGAAAAATGTGTCCAAAGTTTGAAATGACAGCAGAGGATTCGAAACCGATTTCTCTTGCTAATGCGCCCTACAGAGATGCAAAAGGTTCCCATGGAGATAAGTTATCAAAGGCTGAGGAAGGATCCTGTCTGTGATAATTGGGAAAACAATGGTTAACAAACGTACCCTGCTTGGATTTCTGATCTTTTTGAACTGAGACGTTTGTAGACAGCCTGTACATGGTAGTTGCAGTGTTCACCATGTAACCTGCAAACACAACATATGGATCACTCTGCAGATCAGTCAGATTTTACGCATTGTTTAAATGTCTATACAAATTATTATTAATATGTTCATTATAATATATTATATTTGAACACAACTGTAGTTAAAAAGATATAAAAACAAATGTTTATTTAGTTTCCTCCAATTTATTGATTTTTTATCCCAATATTTAAAACATTAATGCCATTTGTATAGTGCCTGTTCAATCAAAATTTCTCAGAAATATAAAGGAAATAACAACATAAAATTATATAAACATTACAAAATAAGCCGTTGGTTTAGTATATAATTAAGTAAAATTAATAGATAGCAACATTTACAGACCAAACAGAAGCACGGCACTCAGAAAATCTACTTAGATACCTTTAAATAATTATGAATATTAAAATCGAGATCAGGTAAATAATTAAATTTGTCCCTGTAACTTGTTATCATACATTTCCAGAAAGTGGGTCAAGCAGCCTCCAATTTTTCAGCAGACCCAGAAAATAACAATTGGCTTAGAAGACAGAACATGAAGTTACTTGTTGATGACATTGGTGCAGCTGTTTCCTGCTCGTGTCTGTGACTTGCACACGCCAAAGTCTCTACTCTGACCAATCAACATGAGCTTCTGGGCGTGGTCAAGTGTGATTGACAGCTGGGACGAGTCACGTGACTGGTACTGCGACATAAAACACATCATGTGACACGAACTGATTCAAGAGTGAGACGATTGCGATCCAATGTCATCAACCAACTGCCAAAGAACACATTTTGCTTGGAAAATGCCCAAAAGGGGGGCTGGAACGCTAGAACAACCATTGCTCAAACATAAGAACATCCCATTTGGAGGATATGTGACCATGAGTTGATGAGCACGGAGCCACGGTATATTTTAAACGTGGATATCTTTGACCATTGGGTGCCGCCATATTACGTTCAAGGCTGTGATTTGGTTTGACTAATTCCTATCTACGGATCTACTCAATGTAAATTTTAGATTTTTTTCATCAATAGAGATTTCCGTGCGAAAACAAGAATATGGTGTCATATTATATACAGCAAGCGTTATATAGATCAACAAGCCAGTTATATGTGTTCGAAATAAAAACTTAAATTGTTCAAACAGTTCAGCTCCCCTTTAAATTATTGGTACTGTACCAGTAATCTTCTAAGTCATGATATTGTAACACTACAATAATATTTTATATGAAACCAGAGAAGCATTATAATCTGGTGCTAACTGTAACAATTAACAAAACCCAAGTTTGTGTTGGCCGAGGTCAAGTGAGAACATGATACTTTAGACCCTATTCCACCTCTACTATAACTCAGACACACTCAAGGGAACTCACGTGCTCTGAGTTCTGCATGATGCTGGCATTGAGCAGGCCTATGACAGTCCCCACTGTCACCTTCCAGTGCTGTCTGTGAACCTCTCCAAAGAGGAAGAATGACACGAGTGTGGTGCAGTCCTCCAGGTCTGTCAACTTCCACATGCTGTACTGTTTGCCCTGTCAACAATGCACTGCTCGTTACAGAGAGGCTGTCAGAAGTTTTAAGATTTTACAGTTTAAATTTGTGAATTTTTTATTTTGTGCCTTTTTTATTCCATAGACCATAAGCTTTAAAAACAATGCCTTATTTATCAAAATGTTTTCGGTAGTCAGTGAGTTATTATTAAAATCTAAGCAAACTTAAAAAATGATAATTATTGGAAAAACAAGTCAATTTTGATTGAAGTTGTCTGCTGTTTTTAATCTGTACATTTGTAGATACATGTGGTTGATTAATTTTGGACCACTTGGTGATAAAAATAAATTACGTAGAAATGTGTGCTTTGCCTTTAAAGGCTAAAATCATTCATTAAAACGAATTGAAGGTAGACGATGGTGAGTCATGTGACATTTTAAGTGGTGTCTGTTGTTGCTATGTAAAATCCATCAAGATTCAAATTCGAAATTTTCAAACGGTAATAACATAATAAATATCCAAAATTCCCTGTATTGTATACTGCGTTATATTGTATACTGCGTTATTAGTATTATGATGATGTTGATTAGTATACTTCGAAATGTCCCGAATATTAAATTATCTTTAAAATAAACCGAACTTGCTATGTTAGGAAAAGAAGTACAACAAACTGAACATAGTTACATGTCAAAATCTAGAAGCCCTGTATCTTGGTGACTTGGTGTCCAGCTGGCAGCAATCCGAGCAGAGTTCATCAAAACAATGTCAGAGCCGAAGAGTTAAGTATATCTAATTGCTACAAGCAACTACGCACCTTTGATGACATCTTGGGTTCACTCTTGTTGACAATCACCCCAATGGTGACCCAGTCGCCCTGGAGGTCAGCCGTGTTGACCCTCGTGTGCAGCTTTGACAGTTTGACCATCTTACGTCCCGCAACCCTCTGTCTCATCTGACCCGACGACACCAACGGCTTGCTGCAAGGACAGTCACACGGTCACCTACTGGACAGTCACATGGTCACCAAATGGACAATAACATGGACAGCCTTTTTCCATGGACAACATTGGGTAACTTGGCTAGTTATATCACAAAACATACAGTAATATCCAAAATATTTGGAAACTGCAAACATAAATGTAAGTATATAACTGATTTACAAAGAGCATGATCACCTGATCTATTTTGGGGAAATAAATGTATAAACAGTAATGCTTTGGTGATAACGCCACAATCACTCAGTCAGTGTTGTATGCATATGCTCGACTACTTCACACACTTGATGTGTTGCTGTCTACCTACATGACCCGTAGTCCAGAGAATGGTTCTGTCATGCCGGGGTCCCCGGTCCCACTGCCATGCTGCTCTCTCTTCCGATCCACAGAATCTCTACACTTGCCGTGATCTTGCCCTGGAACATGTATATATAATTCTATAGATAGTAAAAAGTACTGAACACATGTAGACTAGCTAGTGAATCGCTAGATGTTGCTACGTTGAATGGGTTTAAAACAGATATACCATAAGGGTGCCTTGGTGTATTGTTCCTGAGGCGGGTGTAGGCCAGCCGTGGCGGCCAAAGATATTTCCATCACAGTAGAATAAAGCTGGAATGTGCACAGATATAATTTAAACCTGTCATTAGCCGCAGTGTCCCACTTGTTTTTATTTTAGCCAGACTGTGGACTAGTTAAAAATTAAATTTTTTGGAAGTAGAATAATTAGTTATGTGAATATATGGCACTGCTCAGCAGATTCATGGAAGCTGTTGAACAAGTAATTAGATATTGGAAGTTACCATAATTCCTTCAACAAAATCAGCACAGACAAATATTTAAATGACAAAGTTCAGATGTACAACTAATTCATTAAACTTCTGCAGGATATATCTGTGTAAGAGGCTTAGTCATGTGACTACATACAGGAGCGACTCCGTGCCATCGTCTCAGACTCCCCAGTGTGTGAGGTGTAGTCGAAGGACGAGTGTTTCTCCAGGAGGGCTTGCATGCCCTGGCCAGCGTCTGAGAGTCCCGATGTTCTTTCGCCTACAAAACATGTTTGAAACAACTAACACATGGTCAGGGGAATTTTAAATCATTTGTCTTTAACTTACACAAAATATTTATATTATACATGTATTCACAACATGCCCAACATTTTAAATCCAGGTGATGCTTTTTTACTCTGTCACAGGTGTTCAATGCTATCTATCACAAATTCAAAAAAATTATACCCAAATTTATGTGGCTGTAAAACACTACTGAATTCAATGGAATTTTATTATTATAGAACATTTGTTTGTAGAAGTATCATTTGACAGCAAACAAATTGTATTAAAAAAATTGTCTAAAGAATCCTTTGTATTTTATATGATATATTTTAACAATTCTTTTCTAAAAAGAGTTTGGCAAGTCTCTGTAAAAAAATCCTTTGTGTTCTATAAGATATATTCTAGATATTTTATAGAATTGTTTTTCAAAGGAGTTTGTTGTATGTGTGTGTGACATGAGATGAAGACTCACCATCGAGACCCTCCCATTCATCATCGTCAGTGGCTGGCAACAGAGATGTTCTCCCCGAGGAAGATGCCATCTTTCTTGAAGGAACTTGGTCCGGTGGAGAAAAGATGTCTTCTTCCAACACACGCAGCTTCTGTGATGGCTTCACTCCCTGAGACTCTAACAGGTGATCAGATACACCAGTCAGGTTAAGGCTAGATATTGCAGGTAAAATGTTGTTTTCTGACTAAAAGTACTCTCAAGACCGTACTCACAATAGAAATAGTGTTTTGTTTCAAATAAAAAAATTATTGTACCAGATTATAATACATAAGATATCTACTATCAATAATGTTAACCAATTACATACACCTAAATGACTTTTATTCAAATAATCATATGCATTATGCCATCGTTGACAGACATACTTTCATAAGTGTTTTGTTCTCAAAGGTTTGCATTTGTAAAGGATTAACTTTTGGAGTATCTATGCTAACCAATTAAGGATAGCATAGTTATATACGAGACGGCTTCCTTGTTGCTATTCCATCAGTAATTTGTTTCTGGATTTTGTACAGGAATTACCTTTCTTGGCTGGTTTTGCGCAGTGTGAAATCCTTGACGCAGATGACACCTTTGGACGTGTCAGTTGTGAAGTTTCGCTGGTTGTTTTTATCACAACTGGTGCAGCTGTTGTGGACGGTGAGACTGTATTCTGTTTCAGCAGCGCAGCCTCCAGCAGTGCTAGTCTTCTACGCATCTCCATCAGCTCCTCTACAAGGACAAGGTCACACAAAAGGTCAAGGTCACACAACAAAGTCAAATAAGAATATTTAAATATCTTGAACGGTGTGATTAAAACAGTTAATTAGCAGCACAACCTATATTTGACAAATTCAAACATCATCTAAATTAATAAAACATAAATATGATTGCAAGTCAAAACTAATTGCAGCAAGCAACAAAACAATTTGTATTCTGGAAAAATCAGTGACATACTTTGCGGGTCTGACGGAATATCCATGCTATCAGTATTTTCGGACTCAGTCAATGATGTAGTTCCCATTGTAGACACCAGGGGCTCATATGGTGCCACTGATGAGACATCAGCTTTCGATCTGTGGGAGTCGTCTTTGTGCATATCATTACTTTCGGGGGAATTTCCTGTCGTTTTTAACGATTTGCTGTTTAAAGATCTCTCAACGTTCGTTTCTGTTTTGCTGGTTGTATTGTTAAGATCTTCTTCAGCCAAATTGACAAGCTTGTCCAGTTCATCTTCGTCGATATCGTCATCATCTGAACTCAGAAGGGCCGCCAATTCTTCAAAGTCACAATCGTCATTCCCTAAGGTCAAATCAACAATTGAAAGTAGGAAAGGTTTCAAACCATTTGTAAAATGTGTGTGTATGTGTACCATGAAACAAACCATAATCAGTTAATATTATAAACAAAACAAATAAATATTGTTTCTTTTCCAAATGCTACCGGGTACTGTCTTAATAATACACATATAATAGATTTATAATTATAATAACATGGCTGAATGGTTCACCATTTGTATTTAAGACATGATGAAGAAATTATCAAAGTTGTGTCTTTATCATGTTAAACAGTTAAAGTAATTTCTAGATGACATGGCTGTATAACTTGCCTTAGTGAATATGACAACACTATCAGAAAGCTGAGAAAATGTAAACTTATTGTTGAACAAATTAAAGTGTCCATTTAAACACACGCATGCATACAGACAGACAAAACAATAATTATATACAAATATAGTTACGGTGAACACTCCAAAACTTACCTGACATCTTACTGGTAGATGTGTTTACTTCTTCAGTCAGTCTGAAGACAAAAAAGGCATTCTTTGTTCAACAGCACAGTATGCATGATTGTGTTATGCATGCACTGCCGAGGAAATTGTAAGTTATTAGCACAGAGACAGGGTCTGTTTATAATGGTGCATGTTTTAAGGACTGGCGCTAAAACAATGATGATCTCTGGGAACTGAATAAAAATGATCTACTATGATCAGAGATATTAGTGGCTTGTCAGGTAAATAAAATATAAAAATGTGACCCAACACTGCCTCCCCTAACAGCTAAACTTGGGCCTTTGCATAGAATTCGGACCCACGATCATACGATGCATATTTATAAAAAAAAATTAAACTACACCTCTTAGCAGACTTTTGAGGTCGCAACGACAGTGTGGTCGGCATAAAAAACTGTTTATCGCTCATTCCATGAGCACGATGCAGTGACACGCATGCACCGCTACACTTGCGACTGGCACAAATCGGAGTGATATTTGGGTCTCAAAATGGAATATTTCTGCAGCAGCTACACATAGGACAATGGAATGGTACAATTGAATTGAGGTGGGTCCGAATTCTACACAAGTGCCTAAACTTGTATTTTGTTGAGGTTTAATTGTGTAGTGGTCAATGTGTGAAAGAAAGTATTTCTAATAAATAAAATTTATAAAGGATCCTTGATGAAAATATCTAAAACATCGTTGACGGTGTCTTCTGTCAGCGTAGTGACACCTATTCAGGCTACTGACAGCGAATAAGTGACACTGATCGACTGAAACCGACACAAGCAATGTCAATGAAGCATGACACTCGGATTCGACTGTCACCGTGACGGCGTGAGTGACTGTCTGTGCCTGGGCTGTGGCATCCACAGTTTCGATGTTGTTGTTTGAGCAGGTCTGACACCGATTATTCTGAAATGGAAAAACCTAACAAACCACGGTACCGATATTCATACGACAATCAATTAATTGTACTTTAAGTACTGTATCAAGGACTCACTTAAATAATATATTTTTGAAAGTGAAAACTGGATGTTATTCTTCGCATTTCCCGCCATCAGCTGGCTTAGACACTAGTACGTAACTTAGTTTCGTATTTTCTGGACCGTCGTGTCCTAAAATAGAAATGTCAGGGGTACCACTCCCACTCATCACGAAAGCGCCCAATTTTGTCAAATTGTGTAACTTACTAAGACCATTTTAATTTATTACAGTTGAACGATACATTTAGCCTATATGGCTACATTATTTATTATGATTGATATTATAACACTAAATGCACCTCAAAAGCTGCATATAATAAATATATTGCAAGATATATTTTTGCATGAAATCACCAGGATAATTATGCTGGCTTCACTAGTACAGGTAACATTCGCTAGGTGTCGTCGCTGGTCACATTCCAGTTGGTTTGCCTAGACGAGCGGGAAGTAATTGTCAAGTGAAGATTGTCGTTTAACTGTAGTCATGGGTAAGTAAAATGCTCCACATTAGTTGTAAATCCATTCGACATGATGTTAAGAGTTTATTGTTAAAATATACACGTTAGCATAGCTAACAATTGTAAACTAGAAGGTGAATGCGAACCACCCTATATAGCTTGGCCTGAACATTCGTTTCATGTCATGAGTCATCATGACTCATTCTATCAAGAGTCACCACGGAAGAACATAAGTCAAATGTGGGTGTGCGTGCGTGCGTGCGTGCGTTCGTGTGTGTTTGTTTGTGTGTGCATATCCGTGCGTGTGTGAATTAAATGTATATTATTCACATACGTACATACGTATATATAATGTATATATATATATATATATATATATATATATATATATATATATATATACATATATACATATATACATATATACATACATATACATACATACATACATACATATATCATGTAGATATAATATACACATATATATACATATATGTAGATATAATATACATATAATTATATATATATATATATATATATAATTATATACATATTATTATTATATATGTATATATATATATATATATAAAATTATATACATATTATTATTATATATGTATGTATATATATATATATATATATATATATATATATATATATATATATATATATATATATATATATATATATATATGCAAACATACACATACTTTCATCCGTATATTCTCACATACATGCATACGTGTTTAATTGCAATTGTTAATTTTGTGCAGTATGTGTGTTAATAGTCTTTAATGAAAGGTTTTTTGTAGCGTCCACTGCTACAGAAATCAAGAGATGTGTTGATAAAGCATATCAGAATGCTTTCATGAAGGGAATGCAAAAACTGCGCCAGAACGAAAAGTACACGGATGTGACGTTGCTGTCAGGTGATGTCAAAATGCAGTGTCATCGCGTTGTCCTCGAGGCTGCAAGTGATTACTTCAAAACAATGTTCGCGTGCGGTCTGAGAGAGAGTACGTCGCACACAGTCCAGCTGACGATGGATCCGGAGACACTGACGAACGTCGTCGACTATTTGTACACGGGTGCAATTGACCTGACCGCCGACAACGCGGAGACTTTGGTGAAGGCCGGCGACCTGCTCCAGCTGGATTGCCTGAAGAGCTGCTGTGAAGACTTCATGGTGGAACAAGTGGACACGCAGAACTGTATTGGGTTCTACAGATTCGCTACGCTGTATGGGTTGGACAAGCTTCAGAAGAAGGCCAAGCAACTGATCTCTGCCGATTTCAAGGCGGTCGCATCTAACGCCGAGTTCAAGGAACTGACCTGCAGTGAAGTGGTCGAACACATACGAGATGACGACGTCAGGGTGGAATCCGAGGACGTTGTCTTTGAGGCCGTGCTGAAGTGGGCACGTCATGATATCGAAAACAGGAAGTCGTCACTGGAAACGATATTTGAGCACGTTCGCCTGCCATACTGTTCCAGCAACTGTTTGTGGCGCACGAAGGACATACGCGACCTGCTGACTCCGGCGTGCTCTGAATACATACACGAGGCAATGGCGTTCCAGACCGACCCGGTGCACCACCACGGGATCTGCAGCACCCGCACAATGCCACGCACTAATGTCAGAAAGAAATCTTGTCTCCTGGTGGTCGGAGGACTGACAATTGTCGACGGCAAACAAGTTGAGCACAACCACTGCCAATACTACAAGGAGGACACCAGATGTTGGGAGTCGCTGATGAGTCCGCCTCCTTCCGTGGGCAGGCTTCACAGCCTCTGTAACGTCGATGGAGGTCTACTGTTGACAGGCGGCATGGTGATAAAGGTGCATAACAAATGCTGGCTCTACAACATGGTGACGAAGAAGTGGGAGGCGATGCCACCACTTATCACGGCCCGGGGTTACCACAGCAGTGTCTCGATGGGCGAGTGCGCCTATGTAATTGGAGGCAAGGGTGATGGGGAAAAAGTGCTCGAATCTTTCGAGTGTATGAATCTCAAACAGCGGCAGTGGACGGTCATGCCCGACATGCCACAAGCGGTGTTTGCTGCCATGGTCGCCTCGTACGACAACAACATATTTGTCTTCGGTGGTCGAGATTCGTCAGACCACAACTCAGTTTGCGCACACGTGTTTGACACTACTCAGAGTCAGTGGAGCAAATTGTCAGACATGAGTGACGTGTGCAGCATCGGAGCCGCCGTTACACTGAATGACTGTATGTTTGTGGTTGGAGGCTTCCACCGCACATGTCTCAGATACAGTCCGGCCTCGGACACTTGGACGAGACTAAGTCAGCCCGAGCAGGACCACGGGCACGCCCCGGCTGTCGTGTGGCGCGGCAGGATACTCGTGGCAGGCGGCAATGGTACAAATCAGGAGTCAATTGGCGCTGAACAGTATGATCCACTGACAAACACCTGGTCTGAGTCTAACATTGCACTACCGAAGGAGCCGCTGCTGTGCTACTGCATGTTTGATGTTGACCTCTACAGTGTGTGACGGTGCAAACATTCACAAAGCAAACGTGTCTGCGAAGCTCGCATTGCATTACGCTGAACAAGAAACGACTAACTTGGACGTCGAAAGCGTTCATTGGTCACAGTGTTCGCCTCTACTACCAGGAGACTACTTGCAAACATTGTACCAGTTACTGGTGTTTGGTTTTGACTGTTACAAAGAATGTCCCGTAGCACTGACAGCTGTGTTTTAGAGCAACAATAACGTAATATGCTAAGATACCTATTATATACTATTGTATTATAAGTATTGTCTTAGCTATGCAGATTTCTCATCTGCTTGTGATGGTAAATAGCAACTTCTAAAATTATAATTTAGTTATGTGATCTATGTAGTCATTGTGCTTAACATTATAATTAAATAAATCATCAACATAACATTATTACAATTTAGTACAATCCTTTAAATCATATCACACGTACACACGCACGGGGCAGATTGTTAACATGTTGCGTATTGAAGTGTGTCGTATGTGTAGTCCCACATGGCTTATGTTCTGTATTTCCACGATAACAGACCATTCAGTTGAATACAATAATTCACTGTTGTCTACGATTGATCATATGCGAAGTTATCAGTATCAATGTGGTGTTTTGGAACCATTATATACCTATAGGCTATATGTAATGAAACGTTGATGGTTGGCTATGACTTCGCACGGAATAATAATAAACTTGTTCAGTAAAGAGCATACTCGTGTGTAGTACGTTGGAACATGAACATTTAGAATGGAAGATTTTGGAAAACCCAATAAATTGTGAAAAGACACATGTGATCTTACACATGCACGTCACAGCATGTTGTTGCTTTTCTTCTACTACTTCTACGTCTTGGCTTAGTGTCGAATCGGAGAATTAAGGCGCTGGTGACTGACCAGGCCTATCCGCTGTGTTGCAGCGGCTGCAGGGGAATGTCTGGTTACTGGAGTGGGCCGAAGGGTTCTCTTTTCCGCCTCATCCTCCACATCCTCATCCTCCTCTGCGTGTTATCTCCGTTTGTTTTCGAAGTTGGGGGCTCCTCGTCTCACTTGCACGCACAACACGTCTGCCCAGAGGAAGCATCGCTATCCGATGCTTCCTCTGGGCAGACGTGTTGTGCGTGCAAGTCAGACGTGTCATTAAATGTCGAACATACATAGACACGAATGACAACCGCTTCCTGTTTCTTTAACATGTGACAGTTCTAAGCTAATTGGGTGAGGCCAGACATAGGCCTACGCATTCCTCGGGTAAAATTCACGTGCTGTCGGTTTTTTCCACCAAACCTGCTTTTCATCCAGAACAGTGAGAGTAGATTGTTTCACACTGGTCGGTGAAGGCAAGGGATTTAATATTTCCCTCCCTTTTGCTAGCTATTCAGTTATAAAGTGAACTGAAAAGCAGCACCGATTATGATGGACACTAAGCGTGGTTGATAATTAAAGATCATGCAAAGACAACGGAGGGAGAGAGAGAGAGACAGACAGACAGAGAGAGAGAGAGAGAGAGAGGGAGAGAGAGGGGGAGAGAGAGAAAGAGAGAGGGAGAGAGAGAGAGAGGGCGAGAGAGAGAGAAATATATAGAGAGACAGACAGACATACAGACAGACATAGACAGACAGACAGACAGAGTAATGTCATGCAAAATGGAGGTAAAGACACATTGAATTTTCTCTGGTAACCAGGACGATCACTTTTTTCTTGCTCGCACATGCATACTCAGTATTACACACGCATGCACGCACGCACATACATACGTGCATGCATACATACGTACATAGACTACACGTTGATCCCAGTCACACGCGCACACGCACGCGCACGGACGTGCGCTCGTCGAACAGGACGTGCATGGTAGGTTGTTGAAACGGGAGACGACATTGTGATTATTCACTGTAATCATCACGGTGTGTTAATATGGTAACTTTTATTTGTATGTTATACTATATGTCTGCAGATAGGTATAACCATCAACGTCATGTGAATACACTGCCACCAGCACAACACAACACACCAAACTCCTAACCTGCAACACACGAAAGTAATACTTTAATATTCATTCGTAATACAATATTGATTTATCGCGCATTCTGTCATCCTGGTGAACCAGGAACTGCTACATAAATGCACCAAATATACCCATGGAAACATTATTGCATTATCGGGACTGAGAACTAGGCGGTGCTATGGATCAACCCTACCGTTGAAATAAATTAATTCCGTGTGGATGAAAACAGGTTCGCTTGAAAGAAAATTATCGAGTTTTATGAACAGCGGTCTATAGTAAAGAGGCAGTTGTTTTACAGATTTGTTTGCGGTACCGTTCCATGTTTTTGTCCGGAGTCTCCCTCGATCAGCCATTGTTGTTGCCCGGCGTGTCTTCGGGTTTGTTTAAAACGTCACGAGGAACTACAGTGGAAACACGTAGGTATAGGCACTACTTACTTACTCCCTGTACTTACTCTAGTCCAGTACCCCATTGTCTGCCGTCACGCCTGACCGACCTTCGACAGCCTCGTCTTGGAGAGGGTCAGATTGCTGGCACGTGGTTTGACTGCTACCGTCAGACGGAGCCACTTCATTTCCGCTACAGACGACATCCCGACAGAGCCTGTGTTTGCGTGTACAAGTAACATTATGTTTTTGTACGTGTCTACAAGAAGTATTCGTAAACCTTTCATTGCATACAGGCATGGAAAACTACTCTAAGATAGACGCGATAGTACTCTCATGATTATGATGGGATTGGTCTGCTATGGAATTTCACTTGAACAAATAAACAACAACAACAACAACAACAACAACAACAATAAAAACACCAAAACAACTACAAGGACAACGACAACGACAACGACAACGACAACGACAACGACAACGACAACGACAACGACAACGACAACGACAACGACAACGACAACGACAACGACAACGACAACGACAACGACAACGACAACGACAACGACAACGACAACGACAACGACAACGACAACGACAACGACAACGACAACGACAACGACTACTACTACTACTACTACTACTACTACTACTACTACTACTACTACTACTACTACTACTACTACTACTACTACTACTACTACTACTACTACTACTACTACTACTACTACTACTACTACTACTATTCTATACCACCACACCTATAACTTGTGGCCTACAAATGTTTACAATTAAATAATATAATAATAATAATTATGATTATTAGTGTTGCTTTATATTATAGCGTCGTCTGCAATACTGTTCCAAGCGGTGTTTACAAATTAATAACAATTACACATAACATTTAAAATACACAACTTAAGCAATAAAACATATTACTGTAACTGTTGTTAGTTCCGTTTTGTTTTGTTATTGACTTGATTCAGTATAATAAATGATGGCTGGAGTTTCTCGATGTTCTGACGTAGGCGTAGCATAGATCTACATAACACATGGAATGATAGCTACGGAAGATAACGTGTAGCGAGAGCAAGCTAGGTATAGAACTATACGTAGATACCTCACGCACAGCATGCTAACGCGAATCATAGTAATGCATGCTGACATCTTGAAGTTCATAGCATTGCGAAACGATACAATGATGGAATAGTTATATAGGTCTATATTATTTGCCTCAAACCACATCAAGATATAATACAAAGAGAATGACGTAATCAAGTTGACGTTCGTGTTTGACGTCACTTCCGGATATATCGTTGATGCGCGTGAGAATTTACTTCTACTCTAAACATATGTTCCGGTTCCGTTTTACCTACTGCGCATACACGTTATGGTGCGACGCGTCAAATGTTAATGCCTACTTTCGGACTGCTAATACACGGACTGAAAGTAAAATATGTGCATGCTAAAGGTTAGCGGAACCATAATCTTTTGGGCACGCTTATACAAAAAATGGAAGCATCTGCCTAACGCTATGCGTGACCGATCCATCTATAAAAAAGACATTTATTATTTAATTATTAACACGCTTCTTAAAAAAGTAACGATAAAGAAGGATCAGTAGAGCATGCAAAAGTTTAAAAAAAAAAACATAGACGCTGCATATTTTTGGTAAGCAAAAAGGAAAAACGAGAACGGAAGATACTTCCAGACCGGAACTTATTTCTGGCACGCTGATATTTTGAGACTATTATCAATTATGGATTTAATCATGTACAATGAATTATTGGAACAATTTTAGTTGTACTCCTTCTTCCATTAACGTCTTCCAATACCAGGAGCAGTATCACTGCAGGCAAAAACTGCATAGCTTAGAGGTGTCATTAGCTTCAACGGGGAGGGTGCACTTGGAGGTTTGGGATCCCTTGATTTCCCTCCCTAGCTGGTGCAACTGGTGGTTTGACCCTTGAAGTACCCTCACTTGAACTCGCCCGTTTGGGTTATTGGGTACGCGTATGTGTGTGTGTGTGTGTGTGTGTGCGTGCGTATGTGCGTGCGCGCGTGCGTGCGTGCGTGTGTGCGTGCGTGCGTGCGTGCGTGCGTGCGTGCGTGCGTGCGTGCGTGCGTGCGTGCGTGCGTGCGTGCGTGCGTGCGTGCGTGCATGTGTATGTGTATGGACAGTGCTGGACACGATGCTAACTCCTTCAGTTTTGCTCGTATGGGGATTTACATTTTGCATACAAATCAAAAATAATTTAATTATACCTGTTCTAATAATTAGTATTAATATTATATTTGTATATACAAATTATACACATAATGTATCGTATATACATACAACTACTGGAAGGACAGCGCAACATAGGCATATGTGGAAGCAGCATGCTGAATTGCCTTCGCCCAACCCGCGGGACACTATGGCTGCATAAAAGATGATGATGATAATAATATGTGTGTGTGTGTGTGTGTGTGTGTGTGTGTGTGTGTGTGTGTGTGTGTGTGTGTGTGTGTGTGTGTGTCTGAGTGCGTGAGTGCGTGCGTGCATGCGTGCGTGCGTGCGTGTGTGTATACATACATACATACATACATACATACATACATACATACATACATACATACATACATACATACATACATACATACATACATACATACATACATACATACATACATACATACATACATACATACATACACACACACACACACACACACACACACACACATACATACATACATACATACATACATACATACATACATACATACATACATACATACATACATACATACATACATACATACATACATACATACATACTGACATACACATAAGGCTAAATGCTGCATAGGGAGACCAGTGCATATATGACCGCCTACAGGAAACCGGCCGTATATATATATATATATATATATATATATATATATATATATATATATATATATATTAATTATAATATAATATTTTGTGTTATATAATATAATATAATATGACATGACATGACATGACATGACATGACATGACATGACATGACATGACATGACATGACATGACATGACATGACATGACATGACATGACATGACATGACATGACATGACATGACATGACATGACATGACATGTCATGACATGACATGACATGACATGACATGACATGACATGACATGACATGACATGACATGACATGACATGACATGACATGACATGACATGACATGACATGACATGACATGACATGACATGACATGACATGACATGACATGACATGACATGACATGACATGACATGACATGACATGACATGACATGACATGACATGACATGACATGACATGACATGACATGACATGACATGACATGACATGACATGACATGACATGACATGACATGACATGACATGACATGACATGACATGACATGACATGACATGACATGACATGACATGACATGACATGACATGACATGACATGACATGACATGACATGACATGACATGACATGACATGACATGACATGACATGACATGACATGACATGACATGACATGACATGACATGACATGACATGACATGACATGACATGACATGACATGACATGACATGACATGACATGACATGACATGACATGACATGACATGACATGACATGACATGACATGACATGACATGACATGACATGACATGACATGACATGACATGACATGACATGACATGACATGACATGACATGACATGACATGACATGACATGACATGATTTATATTTATATGCGTACATACTTATAAATACAATACATTATGTATAATATATATATATATATATATATATATATATATATATATATATATATATATATATATATATATATTATACCCAGAGATTATATACATAACCCCATAGTAGAATTAATCAAAATAGACAGATACGTGAGCTAGATTAATTACCATATGGGGGCCTCAATTTTAACCTCATTGAAGCTAGTCAAAACATTCACCTTAAATTATGTGACACTCAAATTATAGTAATTGTATTTCTAATGTCCATACATAAATGACAAAGTACAGAAAAAGCTACATTCTCAGTACAAAAGGTACGAAGCAATTTGTAATTAAACTAGTGTAACCAATTAGCCCCAGATAACAACATACCAGTTGTTGGCCAAAGCATTTATGTGGGTGTGACACCGTTAAAAACTCGCGCTCGCGATGCTGGTGCATTACGGTTAAATATCAAAATAAAATCTAAAATGCACATCAAAGTTAATTATATTTGGTTACATTCATATATGCGATTACTAATTACAAATAACGTCACAATAACTTAATAAACATGAAAAATAGGACGAAACGAAACGTCAATATCGCAGCTCCGCACATCACGGATACGGACGCCATGTTGATGTGTAGAAAATCGGTGTGTTGTTAGCAAAAGGCGATCAAACTTTCAGATCATCTTGTTGCACTATTAAAACCATGACAAGTGATCGCATGGAATAATGCATTTCCATAGATTTCTGCCCAACCACTGACATATTTAATTTCATTTCCAATATCCAGTAGCATGTGAGGTACGTTCGCTGTAAAAATCGTTGACGTTAAGTTGGGGAAGTGAGCCTAGCTTGTCGTGATTGATTCAGTTTGACAGATCGGTTACTCGGAAGACCGTACAAGAAAGCTGGAATGACAGCTGGATTTTACTACTTCAGTAGTTATGTTCAATGCATGTGATTTTATGCGTTACAATTTTCCTATATCGCAATTGTTTCGAGCATCCGTTTATCATGCAACATCTGTTTCATTTTGTTTGTAAACTTTTTGGCTTTTGATAAGCACGCGTGCTTATCTGCTGACGGAGTGACGGCAGTAGTGTCAGTCGGTGTTGCACCTAAACTGTGGAATAACGTTTTTGAATAATTCCCTTCTGCACGTTTAAATTTATATTTTGTATTAGGTATATTGAACTTGTAAATACAACAAAATTGGTCACATGTTTACTGCTTGAAATAAACAGTATCATTCAGTATGATTGGAAATTTATCAATGGCAATGCTCACTCGTATGATATGATCATGACCAATTACTATAGTCATAGGCTATAAGAATGCACAATAGTATATATAATTCTACAATCTACATACATATCTGTAGTAAAATTTGATACAAATAATAAAAATATAATTTTTTAACAGTTCTAAAACTTCATATCTCCTTTTGAATGCACTGCTTATATCATCAATGTGGTATATGTTTTCAGTCCTTTGGAGCGTGAGCTGGGATATCTTGGAACTACATGAAAGATGAGCACGACAGGTGGAGCTGGTGGTGTTGCGGGCAAGGCCTCGACTGCCTCAACATCGGGACCCGGGGGGATCAAATGGGCCAGCTGGAATCGTCACGGTGACGGTGAAAGCGGCCACAAGCTTGACACGACCCAGAAAGGTGATACGAACGAGAAGAATGCATCGTCGATGCCACGTGGACGCAGCTATCAAGAGAACCGCCGTCACGAGCGTGACCGTCGCGACAACATGCGACGTAACGAGAAAAAGACAGAGTGGAGCATTGGGAAGAAAGTTGAGCACAGCGGCGACAGTGATGACAAGAAGGGTGGGAAACGGGAACTGGACGACGTCTGCGCTGACGGAAAGAGCAGCAAAGTGATATCGAAGGAGGAGAAAGACGCGACGGATCTGTGGTCACGGGAGAATCACGACAAAAGGCCGTCTCGCAGCAAGAGCGATAGCGCCCAACCAGACGGGGTGAGGAAGAAAAGTGGGATGGGCACAGTCGATAGGAAGGCAGAGGGTGACACGCACATGTCATCATGGGGTGAAAAAGGGGGTGACTCTCGTAAGTCCGAGCACAATAGTCGGGCTACCAGTGGGACTGGGCCAAAGGACAGTGCCAGTAAGGGACAAGGTGACGGTCCAAGAACTAAATCCAATGGCAGGTAATGTGAACTTTTCAGATTTCAATAGATCAAATGAGTAACTTTTAATTGTTTACAAAGGTCTACCTTCTGGCGAAGAAGTGAGTTTCGAAAACTACTTGTCCCCCAGAATTTTTAATTGTCTGAGTAAACATCGCATGGAATCGAAACTGTGGAAAAACATAAAGAATTTATTTAATTTTACAAAGTTGTTCTGTTGTTTAGACTTTTAAACATTACCAGTGCAAAGCCAAGAGGAAATTTGTCATACAGAAAAAAAGTGATTGTCATTAGATTCAAAGTTCTATAATTTACAATTCAAAGAAAATTTCCAGCTGATCGCCAGCAAATAAATCAACTAAATAGTGCAGTCTATTCTCAGTACGCTCTATATACTACTTCCTTTTTGTAGTATCACTTTCGGCAACATAATAATTCTAAAAGTGTACAGGGTTATCGGAAAGCTGATCTGAGCTGAAATTTTGCAAGGGATTCAGTGAGCCCATTGGGAGGGTTCATAGATTTAGACTTACTTGAATATTTGTATGGGGGCTTGGAGAACTTGGAACATAAATATGACTATGTCATCTACAACTATGCTTCTGGAATATGACTAGATATCAGGCCTTTATGCAAGATCACGTTTTTGCCAGTCAGAATATTTTGTCACTAACTTGAGATACATAAATATCAATTATGAGCCAGTTGAGATGTGTAATATTATGTAAACTATAAACACACGTGTGACATCTATTTACAAAGTGTAACTGACACTATGTATTATTTCTGATGACGTTATTTGGGACTTATTTTTTACCAATCCAGTGAAATTTGTATCTGTCCAAAACAAGTTTTACCCATCCAAATGATGGGTGGACGGGACGGGTCTCTGCATAAAGAGATGCTGGGTGTATGAGCACTAGTAATTTGCTTTTATGTTATTCAGGCTAAATAACTCTACTTGTCACATGTTAGCATTTTATTGGTTATGAGCATGCCACCTATTTCTAAACATAGTGTAACATTGTTACTTTTTCAGTAATGAGGCCAGTTTTATTTTAAATAGGTCAATGACCAGTTACAGTTTATCAGACACAAATTATTTGGGTTAGGCTTGGGGTGGGATTCAAATGTTAGGGTTTTTAGGTTTTATCCATTTTCAAGATCGAGGAATCGCTTTCTAGTAGATATCATTTATATCTAGATGCGGTTTTATCTGGACAATTTCTTTATCTCCAAACACACAGCTGAGCAACTCAGCTAGAATATCTATCCAGGGCTCTAGGGATGAGACCTCAGGGAATGCAAGTTTAAGTTTTAGCAAAGGTGACTCACTGACTGCCTTTTGCCACCTCGGAAGCTTCACTGGCTAACTTAGCAAGTCATTAAATAAATAACTTAGATGACACTGGTTTGTCACTGAAAAATATTAAATTACCAAATGGTTGTGTGGTTGACGCGAATGCTTCCTGTCAGCCAGTCGAATGCTAAAGGAACACTTTTGAGTACCAGTAATTCAAAGCTGGCCAAAAGTATTTGTGGCTAAGGCATGCCAAGAAGTGCCAATTGATGACTTGAAGTCTGCAACTTTCTAAACAGTCAGAACATTTGCCACCATGACACCTGCCTGGTTATTGACATTGTATGATTGCGATAAATGAAAGGCTTAGGAACTCTGAGTTTACTGGGTGGCTTTGATCACTCTCCACATAGAAAGGGTTGAGCCGTAGAGTTAATACATAAAGGTTATGTTATCCACTTGTCATGACCAACAATTGCCTCGTGTAATTTTAGTCTAAGTTAAACAGGCATACATGCCTTTTACTTTGCAAAACAAGTATATATCATGTTGTCAGGGCTTTATGCAGGACCAAAATTATTATTGCCAGTCAGACATGTTTTGGTGGAAACCTGGATGTTAACTGTTAAGCCAGTTTACAAACTTTAAAATGTGTCTGATGACTTGAAATGGACTACAAACATACATGTGACACAATTTACACTCCTAAAACATAATTGACAATATTTATGTTTTTTTTTGGATGTCTTCTTTTTTTGCTCCTTCATTTTTTTTTACCTGTCCACCCATATTTCTACCTGTCCACAATGGTTTGTAGCTGTCCAAATGATGGGTGGACGGGTCTCTGCATAAAGCTATATACATGTTGTCAAACGTAACTTTGTGATCTGAATCCTGTAATATGGTGTCCATGACCCACGTATCATGTACAATGATGAGCACTTCCTTGCAGCTCCTCCGACCTGCTCAGTCTGCTCAAGTTGAAGCGGGCAGACAAGGGCAAGACGAGTGGCAGTGGGGGTGTGAGTAGCAGCTCCAGCAGCAGGGGCAAGAGTAAACTACCCGCAGATGTAAAGGCGGTCGGGAAGTCGGCGTCGGATCTAGAGGCTCTGTGGCAGAGGGAAGAGGAGGAACGCAACAAGGAGAAGGCAAAGAGGGAGGCTGAGGAGGAGGAGAAGAGGAAGGAGGAGGAGCGGATTCAGGAGGAGAAGGCGCGGCAAGAGGAGGAGGAGAGGGTAAGACGAACAGCCACTTGTGTAGAATCTAGACCATCTTGATTTTGATGTTGCTATTATGTTTGCTTTAATTTTGTACATTGGTGTGTTATTTCCATATACATTATCCCAGTAATAACAAAAATACTTGTATCTGCACTTTTGAGGCGTAAATTAGTACAAAATACATGGATTTCAACATACACTGTTGTTGCTTATTTCAAGCAATTTGTGCAGTAATGCACAGCTACGGTATGGACTGTCACAGAGGGATGTTTGACATCAAGTAGCTGAAATGATATGTGGGCCTGGATTTATACATGTTCTGAACATTTGAACATCAATGCTGTTTGTTGTAGTTGTCATCAGCTCACTGCTCAACACAGTTTTTCTCGTGATCTCGTTGCCTAATCATAGTTCAAAACTTCAGTGTTTATTGATCACTGTCTTTGACTGTTGTTTGTAGAAAAAGCAGGAGGAAGAAGAACGAATACGACAGGAGGAACTGGTAAGTCAGGCTACTCCTGTAGACTACACAGGACATGACACAGGGAAAGGTTAAGTCTGGCTACTCCTACAGGCTAGACAGGACATGACACAGGGAAAGGTTAAGTCTGGCTACTCCTACAGGCAATAGGCTACACAGGACATGACACAGGGAAAGGTTAAGTCTGGCTGCTCCTACAGGCAATAGGCTACACAGGACATGACACAGGGAAAGGTTAAGTCTGGCTGCTCCTACAGGCAATAGGCTAGACAGGACATGACACAGGGAAAGGTTAAGTCAGGCTACTCCTACAGGCAATAGGCTAGACAGGACATGACACAAGGAAAGGTTAAGTCTGGCTGCTCCTACAGGCAATAGGCTAGACAGGACATGACACAAGGAAAGGTTAAGTCTGGCTACTCCTACAGGCAATAGGCTAGACAGGACATGACACAAGGAAAGGTTAAGTCTGGCTACTCCTTCAAGTAATAGGGTATGTAGGATATGGAAGGAGGAAAGATGTGCTACTTCTACAGGTAACGGGAGAGATAGGAGGGGAGGAGGGGAGGCATTGGGCTACTACAGACAACAGGGGCTTGTATTTTTGATTATATAATATTTATCTCATGAACATCATTCCACTCTCATTGATTATCAGAGGGAAAGAAGCACTGCCCTGCAAGGTATATTTATGGTGATTCTCACAAACAACCAGATAAAATGCCAGAAAATGTTGCCAATCTAAACATTTACGGTTGGACATTTAACAACAATCAGTCTGACATAGTTGTTAAAGTTTGAACTGAGATGTAGTTATGTGCACTACTCGCTGCATCGTGTACACATGCTGATTACAGAAAACAGTGACGGACTTCGCAAGAGAGGGAGAAGAGAAACTAAAAATGAAAGCCGAGCTACGAGAGACGAATCGCACAGCTATAGGTCTGTATCATGTTCTGTAAATTCTCTGTAATTTTCTTCATGAAACTGGGTGCAGGTGAGCTTTTGAGTAGACTTTCCAGTGAGAATTTGTTCTTTTTATTATGGAAATGTAGCATCCTACTACAAATGTCATTTGCTTACTTTTGTATGCCTGATAAATGTTCAGGTAAACTTATTTATTTCATGAAAAATACCACCAATACATGTTTATTCGATTAAAGTTTTCGACTGGCAGAACATGATTTGTTTAAGAGAGCGATCATTCTCTTGCGGAAATCCACAGAACAATAAGTAGCTTTAGTCCAAAATTGTCAAATTTCTATTGTCTGATTAGATGAATCTTGGAATTGTTCATTGTCAAGACTTTTATGGTATATATTATTAGTTACAACCCCATTACTGCTGCATGAATTGAACATCCATATAGCTACCTGGTGCAGCACAAACTATCCAATCGGTTGTAACTGGTTGGTGGTGGTGTCCATTTCTTTCGATTTCCTGTACTATTATTCATCACAGCATGATCAGTAAATTTGAGTGATCTGCAAAATGTGGGCAGGCATTTAGGTTTAGCAGTTGTTTGGTTAAAGGTGTTTAAAATGCAGAGGTAGCTGCTGTGAACAAGTTAAAATGCAGAAAGTGTGTAAACTTCAACAATTGCAATTAAAGAATTATAGTCATGTTTAAATAATATACAGAGTGATGTTATTTTCAGAGAATAGGCCGGACGAGTCATTCTACAGTAAACTAGACTCCAGTTTGAAGAAGAACACGGCATTTGTCAGAAAACTGGTAAGATGTTGCGTTTTAGTAAATAACATTTAAACATATGATTTGCTGTTGCTAATGCTTATACGGAAGTTATTAGTTTAATAGTTTAATGCGGCCATTATTAAGTCCAGTCTGTGTGTGACCTAACATTCCATTCATATCACAGTTATGCCTAGTTATAATTAGTCTCATTGTGATAACTCAAAATTCTTCATGTTGATACTATAGCATGCCACCACATTATGTCTTGTGTCGACAATAGAGTACTCCTGTTGGTTTTATTGAACGTTGACTGTTTGCTGCAGCGTAACTTGACAGAGAGCCAGAAGGACCCCCTCATGAAGGAGTTCCACACCCTCAATCTGAGCAAGTACATTGGTGAAGCGGTGAGTTACTTGGTGTACACAACCTGTGTCATCTGTCTCATCTGTGCAGACATGTTTGTGAAATTGCCTTCTTGTTTCCTCTGTGGTTCACTCTGTATTGTGGATATGTTGAGACAATAAACATATTGGTCTCATCAACTTTGTGTCTACGACAGGTAAAAATGGACAAACTTGTGGGTTAATAGAGGCAACGGTCTCTGTCTCTCTAACTGTGAAAATGCATTATCTGCTGCTGTAACTATGTAGTACCAGTCTAGGTGGATACGCGCGTACGGTGTTCCTCGGTGTAAGACCAATCGCTTCAAGAACTCATTTGTGTCGTATGAACTGTATAATTGGCAGTGAATGAACTTCCCCATTTACATACAAACATTACTGGCTTTGAACTGTGAATCGTTTTAGCTATTTATTCAATTGATCTATTTTATACTATTTTAACGAGTTGTAATTTTTAGTCATGTTTGTATGTTCCATTTATAATAATCTATTTTGCTAAATATTTTATATTTTTCATGCTTTAATTTACCTAAATGTATATATTCATATTAGAGAACATTTACAGTTTTACTATCCGACATTTCTATCGCTTTAATTTTACTAGACATTCTAATTACAGGGTCCGTACGGGGCCTTGAAAGTCTTAAAAAGCCTTGAATTTGATTGTACCAAATTCAAGGCCTTGAAGTCCTTGAATTTTACAAAGTAGTCAGGAAAAGTCTTGAATTTAAATGTGGTCATTAATATTTTGTTTTGACTAAATTGTTGTGACGAATAATATCCAAAAAAGAAAAGCCTACGCACAAAAATATAACCCGTGTACATTGGGCAATCAGCATTTCATTAAAAAATGTAATGTTAACTTAATTACAAACATTACGGGCTTTGAACTGTGAATCGTTTTAGCTATTTATTCAATTGATCTATTTTATACTATTTTAACGAGTTGTAATTTTTAGTCATGTTTGTATGTTCCATTTATAATAATCTATTTTGCTAAATATTTTATATTTTTCATGCTTTAATTTACCTAAATGTATATATTCATATTAGAGAACATTTACAGTTTTACTATCCGACATTTCTATCGCTTTAATTTTACTAGACATTCTAATTACAGGGTCCGTACGGGGCCTTGAAAGTCTTAAAAAGCCTTGAATTTGATTGTACCAAATTCAAGGCCTTGAAGTCCTTGAATTTTACAAAGTAGTCAGGAAAAGTCTTGAATTTAAATGTGGTCATTAATATTTTGTTTTGACTAAATTGTTGTGACGAATAATATCCAAAAAAGAAAAGCCTACGCACAAAAATATAACCCGTGTACATTGGGCAATCAGCATTTCATTAAAAAATGTAATGTTAACTTAATTTACTGCGCATAAAAGTACATGTGTCGTTAAAACAGTCTTGAATTTCTTTTTCAAATAGCCTTGAAAAGTCTTGAATAGCCTTGAATTTCAAATGTCCGGATGTGTACGGACCCTGTAATTAGTAACACTTTCATATATTGCTATGCTTTCATAAATAGTTTTACTAATATACATTAAATGAATTTGTTATCAACCATAATGTTCTTATTGTACTATTCAGCCGCTTTGGCTGCCAGTGAAGTGAATAAACTTTATTATTATTATTAAATTATTATACCGGTGACAACACGACTCGTTATCATGCGATGTTGTGTTGGTGTGTTTCAGGCTGCGGCGATCACGGAGGCGAAGCTGAAGATGTCTGACGTCAGTTGTGCACTACACATCTGCTCACTGATGCACCAGCGGTACCCTGACTTCACAAAGACACTCTTTGAGAACTGGCACCGCATCCTGATGAGTACGAAGAAGGACGAGAAGGTAAAACAACTCCGCCAGTGTCACATGATGACTGACATGTGTCACATGATGACTGACATGTGACACATGATGACTGACATGTGACACATGATGACTGACATGTGACACATGATGACTGACATGTGACACATGATGACTGACATGTGACACATGATGACTGACATGTGACACATGATGACTGACATGTGACACATGATGACTGACATGTGACATCTGTGAGTTACTTGTAGAAGAAAATGGTTAGGTTTGTTTCAGTAAAATAATTGTAGAGTAAAAATGATGGAACTTGGTATTCCCGCATTGTAATGTTATAGTCAGTCTTTGCCCCTAATGACAAATAAAGCTCCTCTTAGATTACATGAAAATTGTTAACATTGTGTTTGTCAATGGTTACTATGTTGTTTTACCATCATGTCCCTGTTCTATTCACTTTCTGCCACTTTGATATAGAATTGAAACATTTGAAGTAGAATTGGTATGGAGTCATTGTTTGTCACTGGTATATTGTAACAAAGGGATTACCAGAGAATTGAAAAAAGTTTTAGAAAAGATGGACTTAGGTGTACCATATTTGTGAACTACAAAATGTTTTGAACAATCCTGAGGATGAAATACTGCGCTATATAAGAACTTTCCTTTTACCATTGATTTGATTTGTCCCCAGGAATTGATACTGCACTATATTATAAAAACCTACCGTCTTATCCTTACATGTCTGCTGAATGTTTTCTGGCCCAAGAACTTACCTGAGAGCACCTGTTGGTCCACAGGTGAGCAACCCGAGCAAGTTACGCGTTGACCTGCGCTTCTTTGCTGACCTCATCACGGTGGGGGTGTTCACGCAGAAGGAGGGGCTACCCCTGCTGGCCAACCAACTCACCCTGCTCATTGGCAACGACAAGGACGACCACAGCAACCTGCCAATCCTCCTCAGCTTCTGTCGACACTGTGGGGACGACTACGCCGGTCTACTCTCACGCAAGTACAGGTCAGACTCCTGGTGTTCTATTCGCATGTGGGGCGGGTGGGCGGGGACAGGGCAGAAGCTAAATACCTGTCCTCTGAAAGGGATAACTGGGTAGCTTGTAAGGTAGGTTGTTCCTGCCATGTTGCATCTTATCTTGGTTGTTATTCACAATACTTTCTTGTTTAACGTATTCAAGAAACGGCTAACAATGCGCATGTCCAATCAGACATTTCAGATGACAGTTAATGACTAGATGTGACTGGACAGCTCATTCCTTGACCATTGACAAATACTTAATACCAGGCTTCTTGTTAATAGATTTATAGCCTATTTCTGTTTATATAACTAAATTAGATTTATGATTCATTACTGGACCGTAGAATCACAATGAAGTACTCAGTTGTACATTTGTTGTGTGTTTGTGCCACAGACTGCTGTCAGAGAAGTACGAGGTCACAATACCCAGGAGCAAGGTGAGAAAAGTGTCTCTTGTTGCTACGGACATAGCCAGGTTCATATGGGACAGGGTAGCAATGTTTACACACAAACAAGAACTAGGGTTCAGGTCCTCTTGCAGGTGAACTTAATTGCGTTTTCTCTCACTTAGAAAACCCAATTCCTTGTAGCACATACAAAGTTTGCCTAATGGTCACCTCGGTAATACGATCACAACATGATTATGGTCACCCCTGGATAGTCCAAAAATAATTCCATAAAAGTATAGGAAAGTAGTCTCACTAACGTGATCGACTGGCACAGTTCCAAGAGTTTCCAGTGTTCTTAGTATTATAGTTCCACTGTATTGTAGACTTGTCTAATTTGCATAGCAATTACCTTTGGTTGTTTGCTTGGAATGTGAGGAAATTTCACAAACTCTCATCAGCACATTTGGAGTTTACGGTGTGTTAACATGTGTGTTAACGTGTGTGTTACCAGATGTTGCCGGCGGAGCGCCAGAAGGCGTGTAGACACCTGCTGAAGGACTACTACACGTCTCTGTGTCAACATCTGCTGCGGGACCACGAGAATCTGCGCAACATGGAGCTGCAGAACAGGAAGATACTGCAGGTAAATCACATTACATGTAGTGATAGTGCAGGTAAATCACATCACACGTGATGTCCTCT
The DNA here is from genome assembly GCA_964017155.1 of Oasisia sp. SBJ-2009. Classification (NCBI taxonomy): domain Eukaryota; kingdom Metazoa; phylum Annelida; class Polychaeta; order Sabellida; family Siboglinidae; genus Oasisia; species Oasisia sp. SBJ-2009. The sequence goes on from OZ024854.1 coordinate 66,214,892, forward strand.
TGTGTGTAGAGGTTCTACATAAGAAAATGACAGGTAGAGTTTCACACCGACGTTTTAGTCAGTCTGACTGGTAAATTTCCTGCCAGCCCTACAAGTAGAATTCCTTGTCCTGACCCTGAATATATAATTTACCGGAACTATGTAGGTAAGAGTTTCCTCGGGTCTTCGTGTGGAAGTCTTCGTGCAAGTAGAATGTTCCTTTGTCATACAAGTAGAGTTTCTTTCAGTCATGCATGTACATTTTCTCAGAAGAGAGTAACAAATACAAGGTGTGTGATTAATATTGTATTTTATGAGTAATATGTGTAATGATCACAGTGGATGTAACACATAATTAGTGCAGTGTGGGTAATCTGATGTGTGCGATGACAGTAACAAATATGAAGTCAATTTGACATGTAATGAATGGAATGATATAGATGAGGAGGATTGAGTAAGGAGTGCAGAGGTACGTTTGTAATGAATGTAACATGTGTAATGATTGTAAATTGTAATATTGTAGACAAAGGGAGAATTGAGTGAAGAGCGCAGGGATAAGTTTGAAGCATTACAGAACGCCTTCCAGAAGCTTCTACAGAACACGTCTATGCTAGCGGTGAGTGTACTTCCATCACAAATCTCACATCGACACTCGCAAAAAGTAGATAAATCTATCCATAAATGTGTGCAAATTGTGGTTACTTGCTTGGTTCATACGTAATATTTGCTATAAAACAAAATGCACATATCGAGGAATCTTCTGTATATCGGCTTGTTTGATTTTTCTAAATTTGTCACACGCACTCATGTTGCTAGTAGATGTGTTTGTTTTTTGTGCAAGACGATTGATGTTATCTTTGATGCAACATTTGCATTGACAGGATCTGCTAGACGAGACACTGCCAGAACTACAGGAGGAGGGTGAGTTGTCTTAGTTCAACATTCAACTACGTAACTACTGTATGATATATTTCTTGTATTCTTAGCTCTGCCTTGTATCACCATCAAAGCCATGTATCTTCTGCACTGCACATGTATTTGCCGTGTGGTTGTGTGCTTGATTTGTTTATATAATACTAGTAAGAAGGTAACTTCTTTTGCACCTAAGTCCATGTTTAAATGTATCATTTATATTGTGCACCTGACTCTCTGTTTGAACATATACTTTAGATTGTTTTTCTCTGAATTGTCGGTTACCTTCACCATAACTGTTAGCAAGGGATGTACATAGCAAATGTAGTACTACTTTTTAGTCAGCTCCTTGTTTAGATTAATGTCCATGTAAGACATACCAAACAGGGACTAAGCCAATAAAACAGATGCTAAATTGTTTAGTGGAGTTGTAAGTAATGTAGAAACAAGCGTTGTGACATGTGATATTGTTGTAGATATGAAGACAGACAGCGATGGATGTGGTCTGGACATCTTCAGTACACTCAAGGGAGCCGAGGTAAGAACAATTCATGCACATTTAAAGTATAATTCAACACAAGTTGAATATATTGATAGACAGATCGTTCTTTGATCGAGTACATCAATATGGTCACCAAATAAATAAATGCCTCGTGGAAAGAGTTTAGATAAACTGTATTTGTACATGTTGTTTTGTATATATTTGGCCATGGAAATATGTCAAATGTTTGTGGAGTATTGATATTAATAAGGTCTCAAGTCTTATCATGTGAAAAGAATCTGGGAAGATTTGACCTAGACTGCCTGTCGTACACACTAGCCTTGGGCTAGGTGTCACTGTGTGCATGCAGTGTACAGACTGGCCCAGTTGACCCAGTGTCTCCTGTTGCAGTACCAGTACGACGGGGACACAAGTCTGTTTGAAGACGACGACACAAGACAGTTCTACGAGACACTGCCAGATCTCAAGGCCATCATACCAGGCGTGAGTAGGAGAAGATGACTAGTTCATAATTTAACAAGATTGCCACCTTGAGAATCAACTCTAGATGGCAGTTGAACAAGGAAGCCCTTTGGCTTATTGAGAGGCCTTAATAACTGATATAAACCCACAAAAACCCTTGTGCAACAAATAGTGAATTACCAAAACGGTAACAGGTTACCTTTTTCCTGAGTCGTAGATGAATCCCTGAAATGTTAGCGACAAGTACAAAGCGCCTAGGAAGAAATAGGGACATAAGTTAATGAAAATATGCTGCGTTATTGTTGTAATTGATCGGAGTATTAAGCTTAAGATCTGTGGCTTGGTAATATACTACAAAGTGGGAGTTCTTCTCTGGAGGCTGTGTCTGGAGTGAGCCAGACTTGACACACACACAGTCTGTAGTTGACCACTGTGTGCAGTGTGGACGTCACTGTTGTAGATTCTCTACAAAGACAGTGAACACTCGGTGGCCGTGCAGCAACAACAGAAGCCTGCAGACAAGCTGGATGAAGGTAGGACAGTGTCCTGTGTCCTGTGTCCTGTGCACACAGACAGAGACACATGTGGTGGGAGTCGACAGTTTGGAGCTATGTAGAATTATATATCATAATAGTAATGTCAAATGTGTGTTTTGATTGTACATGTTTGTGAACAACCTGGTTCGTTATATATTCTGCTTTTGTAGTAGTAAGAGTAATAACACTAACAGAACTGTACCCATGTATGACTAGCCAAATGATTTTGTTTGTTGCGCCTCTGAGCTTGAACTTTTTAAGGATATAGACGCAATAGAAGGTTTTACAATTATTATTATTATTACTGCATGGAGTTAAAAAACACCTGATATTTCGCCTGGTCAAAGTTGTCACTGAAATGACTGTTTATTGTGTATATTTGACAAGTAAAACTGTCACATATCTGTGGTCGTCAGAGCTGGAGAGTCTGGATGTGGAGGAGCTGGAGAAGGAGATGGAGGGGGAGGTGCTCCCGGAGGGGGCAGACAAGGAGGGGGTGGGAGAGGAAGGCAAGGGGGAGGAGGAGGTACCCCCCTCTGACGTAGAACCGCCTGTCGCAGACATTGAAGGTGAGTGCGGGGGTGATACCCTTTATTTTATTTATTTCTCACAGATATTGTTATGGTATTTATAATTAATTTGTATCTGTTTGCTGTCAGTTTAGTGTAATAATTTTTCCTCTTCATGCCATGTGGCAGTGGCACATAAGGTGGCACATGAGGTGGCACATAAGGTGGCACATAAGGTGGCACATGAGGTGGCACATAAGGTGGCACATGAGGTGGCACATAAGATGGCACATAAGGTGGCACATGAGGTGGCACATTAGGTGGCACATGAGGTGGCACATGAGGTGGCACGTAAGTTCGCACGTAAGTTGGCACGTAAGGTGGCACGTAAGGTGGCACATAAGGTGGCACGTAAGGTGGCACATGAGGTGGCACATGAGGTGGCACATGAGGTGGCACATAAGGTGGCACATGAGGTGGCACATAAGGTGGCACATAAGGTGGCACATAAGGTGGCACATACAGCTCGCACAAGATTTTGCCTGGCTCCTCTATCTTGGGCTTTCTTCAACCATGCCTCTGTGAGCTGCTACAACTTGTGCTATATATATATATATGTGCACACATGTTTGTAATTTTCTGAACATATCGTATGCTGTATGCCATATGGACAGAAGCCCTAAAATAAGTGTGTGTAAAATAGAATAAGGAACCTAGTGATGTAGGGTTTGACTCAGTCCATGAAGGAGCACAAGAGGTGTTAATGGCGTAAGGAAATGACATTGATGTATCATTGATGGAGGCCTTGTGTTGTGTCAGAGGAGGAGGGAGACGTCGGCAGCTCCATGAAGGTGATCCTGGACGCCTACCTCAGCAAACTGCCCAACTGTGTCAACAGGGAACTCATTGACAAGGTACGTACGCTCAGGGTCCTCTCAGCAGTGCCGAAAAACACAGTATTTATTGCCACTAAACCTTCTTATGTGTGCCAGGTTATCATGTGGTTTTACAAATAAAGATTTAGAATGCAGTTAGTATAACATTACTCATGTTAGATTATATTGCATAATATGGTGTATGGTAACTAGGTTTAATCCAACATTTGTTGATGTAAGAAATTATGTTAATTACATTTACTCTGACGAAACATCTGTATGGTTTTCATGGTTTAGGTTATTGAAAATGTTTGGCATGATAATGCTTATATCAATAATTAGCCAACGAATATGTAATCAGTACTGTCACAGTTGAGTTGATGCATTTTGTTACGTGTTATGGTACAAGTTTTGTCAAGGATTTGGAGGTTGTATTTTTCAGATTCATAGCCGGATCCTTGTTTTCCATGTTGCAGGCTGCGATAGAGTTCTGCATGAATCTCAACACGAAGGCCAACCGAAAGAAACTGGTGCGAGCTCTCTTCACGGTTCAACGCACAAGGTAATGCCTTGTTTCACATAACCTAAGTGTTATCTCGTGTCTAGTGATTTTGTGGCACAAAAGAGTGGTACCCTGGTTAATGAGGGGTCAGTGCAGAAACACTGTATGATGTGTTGCTGCATTCTTATCTGGTATGCAGTGGCATGGTGGGCTGAGCAGTACAGCAGGTTAACAATCAGTAGAGCAAAGTCTGCATACAGCTGTTTAGAAACTTGGGCAGTTTTGTTCATCCTCCATTTCTGGTGTCTTTCTGAAGTTATTAAAATCATTATTATCCTAGTGGGTAATCCAAGGGAAGTAAAATGTCTAGTGGGTTCTATGCAGGAAAATATGTCAAATCTGTTGTGAACAAAACACTAATTGTACCACAATATAATGATATAACTTATTAGTCCTAAACAATATCCTGTATTGTATAAAATATGGCATAGATTGTCTGGGGTAATGTAGTACATCAACAGTGACTGTGTGATGCCGAACGAGTTTCTCTGCCACTACAGATACGATCTGTTGCCATTCTATGCACGCCTCGTGGCGACACTGACTCCGTGCATGCCAGACGTAGCGAACGAACTCGTCATGCTCCTGCGCAGCGACTTCCGCTGGCACGTGAGTTCTCAGGGGTGGCGTTTATCATCACTTACACATTCATTCAAATCATCCTATAGATTTTATATAACACCTTACTGATTGTCAGCTGACATATTCACCTAAGTGAAATGTTCTCTTGTGTGTGTGGAAAATGTGTTGATAACATGAAATTATGGTTATTTGCAGAGTATTTGCCTGAAGTGGTAATTAAGTGACATAAGAGCATCAGTCGTCAGTATGTGGCATAACTGAATAAATTCTTTGAGTTTTTTTGTACAACGCATAGAACTGCTAAATAGGATTTATTGCTTGATAATCATGATGTTGTTATCATGGTCAAAAGTTGTTCTGTGTGTGTATGCATACGTGCGTGTGTGCGTGCGTGCATGCGTATGTGCGTAAAACTAAAATAGACGTAAACAAATGTAGCCACTAATATGTTAGTATGGCATTTCTGCTTGCAGTAATTGAAGTAGTTATTAATGGTACTTCCCCAGACTGTGGTCTCTACACTTCGTAACATTGAAAGTCATTATAAATGTTTCTTGACTAAATGACTGTTGTTTAAATGTGTTTGAAGGTGCGGAAAAAGGATCAGATCAACATTGAATCTAAGCTGAAAACTGTCCGGTTTATAGGTATGCCATTAGTGTTTCTGTTATAATTTAGAGGTACAAAATGCTACTTGTTTTTTATTTAGTCACCACATTTAACAGTTGACATGCCAATAATAAATAGTGAGTAACTGTGAAATCTTGTCAGATGATTGAACATTACAGGCTGGTTTTTCAATCCATGGCTTCACAGTGTGTGAGCTTGACAATAAGATCACATTAGAAACACCTGTAGTACACCAATTATTTGAATATTTATTATTCAAATTGTTTATTTTAAAATACTAATATTGTTTGCTGTTACCTCCAGGTGAACTAGTCACGTTTGTGTGAACTTGACAATAAGATAAACTTAGAAACACCTGAAGTGCACAAAAGCTGTTGAATATTTATTGTTAACGATATTTATTTGAAAATAACAACATTTTTTCTTGCAGGTGAATTAGTCAAGTTCAACGTCTTCCCAAAGGCTGATGCACTGCTGTGTATCAAGGTATGAAGTCAAGTTCTGTTTTGCTTCCCATTCACATTCGCCTCATTTGCTAACTTAAGTGGTGTCTAATGTCTATAGGCATGTCACTTTTCTTTAGCATTGAGCATCAGAGCGTTATCTGTTCGATATCTCTGGATTGATTTGGTAACCTATCAACCGCACCAACATATTTATCACATTTCTGACCCTGTGTTTGTTGCTGTTTCAGATGTTGATGTTTGACTTCAGTCATCACAACATAGAGATGGCGTGTGCCTTGTTGGAGAGTGCAGGACGCTTCCTCTACCGCTCCCCCGACTCACACCACCGCACCAAGGTCTACCTGGTAAGTACACTCACCACCGCACCAAGGTCTATCTGGTAAGTACACTCACCACCGCACCAAGGTCTACCTGGTAAGTACACTCACCACCGCACCAAGGTCTACCTGGTAAGTACACTCACCACCGCACCAAGGTCTACCTGGTAAGTACACTCACCACCGCACCAAGGTCTACCTGGTAAGTACACTCACCACCGCACCAAGGTCTACCTGGTAAGTACACTCACCACCGCACCAAGGTCTACCTGGTAAGTACACTCACCACCGCACCAAGGTCTACCTGGTAAGTACACTCACCACCGCACCAAGGTCTACCTGGTAAGTACACTCACCACCGCACCAAGGTCTATCTGGTAAGTACACTCACCACCGCACCAAGGTCTATCTGGTAAGTACACTCACCACCGCACCAAGGTCTATCTGGTAAGTACACTCACCACCGCACCAAGGTCTACCTGGTAAGTACACTCACCACCGCACCAAGGTCTACCTGGTAAGTACACTCACCACCGCACCAAGGTCTACCTGGTAAGTACACTCACCACCGCACCAAGGTCTACCTGGTAAGTACACTCACCACCGCACCAACCCAAGGTCTACCTGGTAAGTACACTCACCACCGCACCAAGGTCTATCTGGTAAGTACACTCACCACCGCACCAAGGTCTATCTGGTAAGTACACTCACCACCGCACCAAGGTCTATCTGGTAAGTACACTCACCACTGCACCAAGGTCTACCTGGTAAGTCTACACTCACCACCGCACCAAGGTCTATCTGGTAAGTACACTCACCACCGCACCAAGGTCTATCTGGTAAGTACACTCACCACCGCACCAAGGTCTACCTGGTAAGTCTACACTCACCACCGCACCAAGGTCTATCTGGTAAGTCTACACTCACCACTGGACTTACCTGGTAAGTCACTCAACTCACCACCGCACCAAGGTCTACCTGGTAAAACATTCAACTCACCATCGCACCAAGGTCTACACTCACCACTGGACTTATCTGGTAAGTCAGTCAACTCACCATTGCACCAAAGTCTACCTGGTAAGTCTGTACTCCTCACTGCACCTACCTGGTAAGTCAGTCAACTGCACCAAGGTCTACCTGGTAAGTCTACAGACACCCATCAAGGACAGTGCTTGTTAACAACAGACTTGATTATTGCAGTTCCCTCCTTCATGACATTGCTACTAAGGCTGTTACAAAATCTCAACTTGTCCCTAATTGTTTGGCAGGGATAACTACACGATCTCCTCAGTTCTCTTGCTCTCTGTCACTTCTATAACCACAATCACTGCATTACCTCTCATGCTTACCCCAGCGAGACAGCACAGATAACTTTGATCGTCTTATTCAAATGTACTTTCTTTTCCCAATGTCAGTGCAAAGGAGGAACTTGTGGTTTTCAGTTGCTACGCTGAATATGGAGTATGCTTCCTCTCAGTGTTAAATCAGCAGAACATTTTGTTATGTTTTACCATCACCTAAAACCATACCCTCCTTGCTTCTTAGCACATCCATGCATTGTTGACAACCTTAGAAATGCACGAGTACGAGCTGCTTACTGGTTTTATTGTGCCATTGAGCTCAAATTATCTGGGGATATGATACAGAAGAAGTCATTTTATTATTATTACTTGTATTAACTGTTTTGCTTTACTTTGTAAGATAACCACATCTTAAAACTAACTCCGTCTGTCTGCAGGACGTGATGATGCGGAAGAAGGCCGCCCTACATCTGGACAGTCGCTACACGACCATGATAGAGAACGCCTTCTACTACAGCAACCCCCCGGACGTGAAGATGGAGAGCCACAAGGAGCGGCCTCCGATGCACGAGTACATCCGCAGACTCCTCTACCGCGACCTCTCCAAGGTCACCACTGAGAAGGTGAGACATGTAGGCAGGGTGATTGTGTGTGGATCAGGGGGATGTCATATTGGATGTATTTATCTTGTCCTTGTTCTTGTTGATCCTGCATGATGAGGGAGGGTGTTTTAGGGATGCATTGACATAATGTGTGATGTCACAGTCAAGAAAGCTTGGATTGTATTGTAGAGAGGGGGAGAGAAGGGGAGAGAGGGAGAGGGAGAGGGAGAGGGAGGAGGGGGAGACACAGAGAAAGGAGAGAGATGGTGATGGGGAGAGAGTGGAGAGAGATACATGGAGAGAACGACGAACGGACGGACGGACGGACGGACGGACGGACGGACGGACGGACGGACGGACGGACGGATAGAGAGAATGAAATGGAGGAAGGAATGAAATAGAGGGAGGAAAGGAAAAGAATGAAAGGGAGATGCTGTGATGGGAGAGCAAAAACGGCGAAGGAAGGAGAGAAACAGGAGGTGGTAGGAACGGGGTAAAGGGAGGGAAACAGTGCTGAGACGTTGACAAGATACACATCTGGCCAGAAAAATAACATTGTGAATGAAGTGAGCCTGTACAGGTTTGTTGTATGCTTGTGTGGATGTGTATAAACATGTTCCTGTTCAAGTTAGTAGTCCCTGCTGTGCCCGGTGTACACAGTGACGTGGTGTGTTGTAGGTCCTGCGACAGATGCGCAAATTGAACTGGGACGACCTAGAGGTGAGTTCCATGACCCAGACACTACTCTCATACCCTCTAGCCCCGTGGAGGGTGGTGACTACAATACTTAACCCTGCCAATCAGTTGTATCCATCTGTTGCAATCCTCTCACACTTTTGTGTTATTTGTTCAAGATTTGTCTTACTGCTGTCTCTGTATAAATAGTGGCCTTTTTCTCCTTTGGAGCATCATCATGACTTACTGCAGAAGTAATACCTATCATACTACTGTTGCGATAGTAGAACCATCCACGGCAGTCACCACTACTATTACGTATATTGCATCCTGGGAGTGTGGTGGGTAATGTCTTGACAACCATGTCTCTTCATTTGAATTTAGTAGATACTAATTCAGGTTTTTAGATGTTTTGACTGCTCAGCATGTAAAGTTTCACAACACACATTGGGGTGGGCAGTGGCTTGAACCAATACAAAGTGTAGGACCTGTGTTGACAGTTGTGAACTTCTGAGGTGACCCGTCAATGTTGTGTGACTTTGTTCTACAGAACTGTGCGTACGCGTGCAAGTGCATGACAGCCATCTGGAACGTGAGGTACAACAGCATCCACTGCTGTGCCAACCTCCTCGCCGGCCTCGCTCGCTACCACGTGAGTCTAGAACACTAAACGCGTTTAATGTTGTGAACATTTTCACGTTGATATGACTGGGTAACAGTTGATATTTTATCAGTAAGCTATTTTTAAATAATTTATTTAATTTCTGTTATATTGTATTATATCTTCTAGAATTGGTACATTGATACAGGTTTTGTTTTATTATTGAATTGGTTATTTATTATTGTATTTTTGTGTGATGTAACATTATTGTATAACTAAAACAAATTAGAAGTTGGAATGTTTCTGATAGCTCACAGAGAAGTCACTCTGTAAATATGACATGGTTTGGTTTCCATCATGAAATAAAGCTTTTAATGCTACACTACTGCTAGTCCAAACATACTGCCTTTCTGCCAAGTGACCACCAACACATACCAGGTAATATGGTTTGTATAGATAATATTGATTGATTCATTATGAGTTTAGTAACCAAGTCAATCTGGTGTACCAAAATTGCCTCCACAGATATATCAACAGATTATGTCATTAGGGAATTGAAGAGCAACTTTTAATTCATCAACATGTGTGTTTTTCTCGTTGCTAGGAGACATTTGCCATCCAAGTGGTCGACGGTGTGCTTGAAGACATCCGACTTGGCATGGAGGTAGGTTTATGCACACTGCCCAGACTGACGATTCTAGCAGTATCACAAGAAGTTACTGTGTTTTATTCATGCATAGACAGATACAAAAACTGGAAAATAATGTCTAGCAATCAAATTTGAATAACTGCACATAAATGCATTGCTTTGTACACAGTAGTTAAACATACGATACCTACATTTCGCCCTTATCCCACAGCCAGATTAAAAGAACTCGAGACCTTTTATGGGTCACTGAGGAGGGTTGCTCCCCAGATTCATGTGGAAGGAGTTGCAAAACAAACCTGTGTGGTAACTCAACAGTTAGACAGTACTTGCATGTTGCCTGCAGATAAACCACCCCAAGTACAACCAGAGACGGGTGAGTACGGCCAAGTACCTGGGAGAGTTGTACAACTACCGCCTGCTCGAGTCGTCCGTCATCTTCAAGACGCTGTATTCATTCATCACGTTTGGTGTCACGTTTGACGGTGAGTCTGTGTTGGTGGTTTCCAATGATAGAGGAGTGGGCCACAGATTATTACGAAACCAAGACAAAAATACCAAATATGTGGAATGTAAAATATTTGTCTTAAGAGCTGTAATAAAATTTGGTAACATTATTTTGTATTCTGGTATTAGGGTTTTTATATATAATATTTGTCAGCTAATCCTATACTATTTTGGTGCATAACAGTACTTGTTGTGTATGGTTGATGTTAACTCTGACAGAATTGTTTGGCAGAGTTGAACCCGTCACTGCTGGACCCCCCGGAGCACTTGTTCCGGCTCCGTCTGGTCTGTGTTGTGCTGGACACGTGTGGTCAGTACTTTGACCGCGGCTCAAGCAAGAAGAAACTCGACTGCTTCCTGGTCTACTTCCAGGTACCACTGCTTCCTTTCTGTCCCTGGTCGTCTCTCGTGTAATCTTTACGTCTTGCTACGGACTAAATCTACTGTAATATTTACATCCACCCATAATATTTACATCTAACTGTAATCACAATATCCAACTATTATAACATCCTAATTTATTTGTAATCTAGTCAGACCACTGTTTTCTCATCATCCAACTAAAGACTAATCCATCATTAATACATTCATACAAATGTAGCATATACATCTTACTGTAACAGCCTGAACTATGATATGTAAGTTCAACTGTAGTATATAAATTGTAATACATTCGTCCAGTTCTAATGTGTACATACAACCATAATGTGGATTAATAGTGGCAGACTGAAACATTTTCATAAATATTAACTTGCCGTACAACATCTAAGAACATGATACCTGTTATCACATCATTGTCGTCAGTTGTGTTGGGTCTAGTCACAGATTGTGTCACTGATTGTATTCATTGACTGTGCCACTGATTGGTTGTGTCACTGGTTGTGTTGGTTGGTTGTGTAATGTTACTGACTGTGTTCACTGGTTGTGTTTGTTGGTTGTGTTACTGAGTGTTCACTGGTGGTGTTACTGACTGTGTTCACTGGTTGTGTTTGTTGGTTGTGTTACTGAGTGTTCACTGGTGGTGTGCAGCGGTACTACTGGTTCAAGAAGAAGGCGGTGATCTGGAGCGAGGTGCGGCCGTTCCCCATCGACATCGACTACATGGTGCAGGAGACTGTGGAGACACTCAGACCCAGTCTCCACATGAGTCACAGCTACGACGACGCCGCTGAGGCAGCCGACCAACTCGACAAACAGTTCAGGGCCAAGCTTGGTGAGGACTTACTACTTACAACAGTTCAGTCCATACCGACTCAGGTCTTGTGGAATGAAAATATTCAATTTTATAAAATGGGAAATGATTTGTTCCTACAACATTTTGAGGTCTTAAAAGCGAATTATGCCTGTGGCTTCCAGTTAATAGAAGTCTCGTTTCCACACTTCCACTCAGCAGAGTAATAAACTTTTAGCAAGGAATTTGTACGTCTGCTGTAAATTCTTCTCAGTGGAATTTAGTGCAAATGAATTAATTATGAACTCCAATTTTTTTTTAAAGTACTGATTGTTGAAATAAATATAGGTAAGTTCTTTTATAGCATGATATTCTACTGTTCTAAACATGCCTACCTGACATTTCCATCTATGGAATGTCATCTTGACTGTTGTTGGATGATTTCGGCTACATTCCAATTGTTACGCAGAGATTGAAATATTGATTGAAAGTCTGTATCTTGAGCTACTTTGCCACAGTGCTGTTTGCAAATGCTGCTGTAGTCACCCTTGTGTACCGTGTGACCGTGTGTGTACTGTGTGTAGCGGAGGTGTTCTCCAACCACGCAGAGGGTGACGAGGGCGGGGACACAGAGGAGGAGTACGCCCTGCCCACCATCCACGAGTCAGACGAGATGGGTGAGGCTTTACTTGATCTGTCTACCCTTGACAGTCATGTACACGACACTACGACACACGACATGACACACGACACACGGCATGACACACGACACGATACGATAGTACACCACAGTTATATCTCATGTTCCCATGGTGTGTGGTGTGTGTGTGTGGTGTGTGTGGTGTGTGTGGTATGTGTGTGTGTGTGTGTGTGTGTGTGTGTGTGTGTGTGTGTGTGTGTGTGTGTGTGTGTGTGTGTGTGTGTGTGTGTGTGTGTGTGTGTGTACGTTTAATTGTTGTTTTTCTGACAGATGAACTGTATGAAGGCACGGGTCTGGTATTGTTGTCAGTCAGGGCATGAGTCACTTGTATTGGTGTTGTGACAGATGAACTGAGTCAGGGTGTGAGTCACTTGTATTGTTGTTGTGACAGATGAACTGAGTCAGGGTGTGAGTCACTTGTATTGTTGTTGTGACAGATGAACTGAGTCAGGGTGTGAGTCACTTGTATTGTTGTTGTGACAGATGAACTGAGTCAGGGTGTGAGTCACTTGTATTGTTGTTGTGACAGATGAACTGAGTCAGGGTGTGAGTCACTTGTATTGTTGTTGTGACAGATGAACTGAGACAGGGTGTGAGTCAGTTGTGTTGTTGTTGTTGTGACAGATGAACTGAGTCAGGGTGTGAGTCAGTTGTATTGTTGTTGTTGTGACAGATGAACTGAGTCAGGGTGTGAGTCAGTTGTATTGTTGTTGTTGTGACAGATGAACTGAGTCAGGGTATGAGTCAGTTGTATTGTTGTTGTTGTGACAGATGAACTGAGTCAGGGTATGAGTCAGTTGTATTGTTGTTGTTGTGACAGATGAACTGAGTCAGGGTGTGAGTCAGTTGTATTGTTGTTGTTGTGACAGATGAACTGAGTCAGGGTATGAGTCAGTTGTATTGTTGTTGTTGTGACAGATGAACTGAGTCAGGGTATGAGTCAGTTGTATTGTTGTTGTTGTGACAGATGAACTGAGTCAGGGTGTGAATCAGTTGTATTGTTGTTGTTGTGACAGATGAACTGAGTCAGGGTATGAGTCAGTTGTATTGTTGTTGTTGTGACAGATGAACTGAGTCAGGGTATGAGTCAGTTGTATTGTTGTTGTTGTGACAGATGAACTGAGTCAGGGTGTGAATCAGTTGTATTGTTGTTGTTGTGACAGATGAACTGAGTCAGGGTGTGAATCAGTTGTATTGTTGTTGTTGTTGTGACAGATGAACTAAGTCAGGGTGTGAGTCCGTTGTGTTGTTGTTGTGACAGATGAACTGAGTCAGGGTGTGAGTCAGTTGTATTGTTGTTGTTGTGACAGATGAACTGAGTCAGGGTGTGAGTCAGTTGTATTGTTGTTGTTGTGACAGATGAACCGAGTCAGGGTGTGAGTCAGTTGTATTGTTGTTGTTGTGACAGATGAACTAAGTCAGGGTGTGAGTCACTTGTATTGTTGTTGTTGTGACAGATGAACTGAGTCAGGGTGTGAGTCAGTTGTATTGTTGTTGTTGTGACAGATGAACTAAGTCAGGGTGTGAGTCAGTTGTATTGTTGTTGTTGTGACAGATGAACTAAGTCAGGGTGTGAGTCACTTGTATTGTTGTTGTGACAGATGAACTGAGTCAGGGTGTGAGTCAGTTGTATTGTTGTTGTTGTGACAGATGAACTGAGTCAGGGTGTGAGTCAGTTGTATTGTTGTTGTGACAGATGAACTGAGTCAGGGTGTGAGTCAGTTGTATTGTTGTTGTTGTGACAGATGAACTGAGTCAGGGTGTGAGTCAGTTGTATTGTTGTTGTTGTGACAGATGAACTGAGTCAGGGTGTGGGTCAGTCAGTTGTATTGTTGTTGTGACAGATGAACTGAGTCAGGGTGTGGGTCAGTTGGATGAAGACGGGGGCACTCAGGACAGTGAGATGGATGGAGAGACAAACACAGGCAGCTGCAGTCAGCGCGCAGACAACATGGTGGGTGGAGTCTGTCTACATTCAGATGAGTGCAAATGTTGGTTGGGAATAATGTGAATTGTGCAGTGAGGGTTCAGTAGCTCCATTAGAATGCTGGAGTTTCAATCAAACGGACCTCTGTGTAAGTCCACCTGCTGTAGGTTAAAACATGGACAATTTACCACCATGCACATTGTGTAACAACGAGGACTTGACTGTAGCCAGTGGATGGTACACAGTCAAGAATAGTCTTTGTGGTAACGGCAGGAGATGTGTTTGTGATGGTCTGCCAGCAGTACAGCCCTACAACATTCACAACACAGGATACAGGGACTCTTGGTGTAAGGAACACCGTTTAAAAATTAACACTTTACTAATTTGTTTGATGTACCTGTGGATAGAATTTTGGCCAAGTTTCAGCCTGTTCCCCACAACAAACATCCAACACACAAGTTACCATAGTTTAAATATAGCACCACTTGTCTGAGTGCCTGTTGCATTGTGGGTCCAGACTGGCGAGTGTGAGGCTGACGAGGATGAGGATGATGACTTGAACCTCGACTCGGCGGGTGAGGCTGATGATGAGGAGGAGCAGGTGGCGGTGTTGACGGGCGGACTCAAACACCTCAAGTGTACCGAGGACGACGACTTCATGACAGCCTTCGACACGATGCTCACCGAGAACATCCAGGTACCTGGTCACACGGCGCTGGCGGTTCATGGTCAATTTGTTTGAAGCTGTTTCTGTTTGATGTTGTTAAATAGTGTTGTTTGACCATTGAGTACTGGTGGAGTAGTGAGTGTTATTAATATGTAGAATTGTGACTTTGTTTTTGCTTTCCCGGTTTTGGAAATCATCTAAAAATGTAATTATGTAAAAATTGTCATGTTTCCCTGTCTTTTGTTTAAAGTGTGTGTATGTATGTATATATATATATATATATATATATATATATATATATATATATATATATACACACACACATAATTATATATAAATAAAATGCATTTGATAACAGTGTCAAAACATTAGTGGCACTATTTCATTGTGTTTAACATAACTTGTCGTATATAACTTCACTGTGATTCCATTTATACAGGGTTGACACTACATCTTGGCCACACATTTACCCCTTTACAAGTCTACCTATAACATTCCCATCACTTGTCACCCTCCCATGCCTCGTTAATGGCATAATTCCTTCTTAATTCTAGTCTTAACTTAGCTGTGTCATCGCCACTGTCCTCCGTGATAGTCTTTCCTTCTTCACTGTCACGTTGAAGGAATTGTTTTCATCTGTTGTAGGCCAGAAACCAAGAGTCGGTGAAAGTTCCTCAGTTTGACATTGCTGTGCCCGTGCACCTCAAGTCACAGCAGAAACCAAAGGGTCAGTCACGTTATATATATTTATGTATATGTATATATATATATATATATATATATATATATATATATACACACACAGTTATATATGTTGAGTCATAAAATTTTATTTTTAAACATATTAACACTACTAGCACCTACACAATCAGCCAATAATCTGTTCCATTCATTTACTGTTCTTTGTGAAAATGAAAATTTTCTAATATCTAGTCTACACTGCTTCTTTGCTAATGTAATTCCATGTCCTCTAGTCCTTCTCTTTTCCTTAACCGAGAAAAAAATATTTCTGTCAATATCTTCATACCCATTTAATATTTTAAAAACTTCTATCTGATCTCCTCTCAATCTCCTGGTTTCTAGTGTTGTTAATCCACATTCTTCACCTGTGCTGTGAATCTACATTGATCTGCTAGTGCTGTAAGTCTAGCTAGGCTGAGTTTTCCCATGCTGTGAGTCTAGGCTGAGTTTGTGCGTGTTATGAATTCAGGTTGAGTTTGCCCATGTTGGGAATCTAGATTGAGTTTTCCCAATACTGTGTGCCTAGACTGAATTTGCCTGTGCTGAGTCAACGCTGAGTTTCCCTAGCCATGAGTCTGAATTCCCCCTTCTGTTACCACAGGCCTGCCCCTGCCTGGCTTCCCAGAGGATGAGACTGATGTCATCAACAACACAACTAAGAGCTCAGTCAACTTTGTGTTGATGACACGCAAGGGCAACCGACAACAGGTGTGTCTGGGGGTGGCTCCGTCTCGGGGAACTAACATGGCTGGTCTTGTGTAAACCTTAGTTTTAGTCCTTGTTGTCTTTGCACATTGTGTCTAGGCACCTGGTCTTTGAGTAGACATATGGTGAAATATTGTGCTATCTAGGAACTTACCTTTACTTTTACTATTTACAGTTCTCCACCCTCAACGTGCCAATCAGTGCCGAATTCGCAACAAAGTTCAAAGAACGTGAACAGGTTAGTAGATAGGTGGCAGCACTTGTTGAGGATGTTCAGTGAGATACCACAGCTGACAGCAACACTGTTTATCATGTATTGTACAGTCTGGCTCATGTTACATGTCTAATACATCCAAGCTATGTGACCAACACGCACAAGACTGGAGTGTTGCACACTAAGAGGGAAGTGTATTTGTCATGGGTGTCACTATGTCACTAACATAAAGCTATTGTTGTAGACTAAGAGGGAAATGTAGTTGTCATCGGTGTCACTATGTCACTGACTTGAAGGGACTGTTGCAGACTAAGAGAGAAGTGTATTTGTCATGGGTGTCACTATGTCACTGACTTGACTGAACTGTTGCAGACTAAGAGAGAAGTGTATTTGTCATGGGTGTCACTATGTCACTGACTTGAAGGGACTGTTGCAGACTAAGAGAGAAGTGTATTTGTCATGGGTGTCACTATGTCACTGACTTGACTGAACTGTTGCAGACTAAGAGAGAAGTGTATTTGTCATGGGTGTCACTATGTCACTGACTTGAAGGGACTGTTGCAGACTAAGAGAGAAGTGTATTTGTCATGGGTGTCACTATGTCACTGACTTGACTGAACTGTTGCAGACTAAGAGAGAAGTGTATTTGTCATGGGTGTCACTATGTCACTGACATGAAAGCACTGTTGCAGACTAAGAGAGCAGTGTATGTTTGTGACGGATGTGTATGTCATGGGTGTCACCAGATCACTAATGTGAGTGTCTGTTGCAGGCTGAGAGGGCGGAGAAGGAGAGGATGAAGAGGGTGGTGTTGGACATCCACGAGAGGCAGGAGGAGGAGGACTACCAGGGTGAGTGACGGAGGAGGGGAGGGGAGGGGAGGGGAGGGGAGGGGAGGGGAGGGGAGGGGAGGGGAGGGGAGG
The DNA here is from genome assembly GCA_964017155.1 of Oasisia sp. SBJ-2009. Classification (NCBI taxonomy): domain Eukaryota; kingdom Metazoa; phylum Annelida; class Polychaeta; order Sabellida; family Siboglinidae; genus Oasisia; species Oasisia sp. SBJ-2009. Next base: position 66,232,605 of record OZ024854.1, read on the forward strand.
GGAGGGGGAATGGACAGAGAGGTCTTGTAGGATGCAGGAATAACGTGGCTGTATCAAGTTGCATAATTTACATGGAAAACTAATGAGTTAATCAAGAGTTAAAAGTTTTATTTTATTTGTGGAAATATTTCAGTGTTATCACTGACCACATACATCAGTTGACAGAGCCCGATCTATGTCAAAGACTATTGTTTTTGTAAAAACAAGATGAAAAGGTGAAATGGACAGTCCATTAGCTATTATATTTAACGATTTGGTCATGAAAATCATTGATAGTTGAAAACACTTCTCTGCGGTCATTTAGCAGGGTTAGTTACCAACCATTGTTGTGGCAAACTTAGTCACTACTGATGTGGAGCCTCAGATGTGTTGTTTGTTCCTCAGAGATGCTGGTCTCACTCACGAGGCCAGCTCCTGCCAACCTCAACCGTGAGCGCAGGGTGCGCTACCAGCACCCCAAGGGGGCTCCAGATGCTGACCTCATCTTTGGCTCAAAGTGAGTTGGGCGGCATTCACAATTTACTTTTGTGAGCTTTAGGTTGGTACGTAATTTACTGAAATAGTTTCGAAAATTTATCGTTTATTGCTAAAATAGAAGAAACACTTTCAGAAATGATGTCATTTTAATTAGTCTCATCTGTTATGTGTTCATAAATGCATGTATTTTATCAGCTTCGTGAATGAAAATAAACTGGGCACTAAAATATGAGATAATGTAGTGCATTTCTATCCAAATCACAACATTTATGGGACATGACCTAGATAGCTATTTTTAACACACGTTGAAAATAGTCCCTAAATATTAAATAACTATTTCAAGTGTCAAATTACATAGAAAGATGAAGCCACAACATGACTTGGATGACTTGTCTAAGACGTGTCTTGCTGTTGTTAGGAAGCGCTGAAGACTGACTCGGTGGAGCACCTTCTCTTCACGAGTGCCGTCCTCACCAGACAGCCGCCAGGCGGCAGCACCGTCGCCAGCGGTGATAAATGCAACCGTGTGCGCACGCGAGAACGCGACACAGCGCACGGGACATGCAGTGGAGGCGAACACACGCCGCAGAGTGCGTGCGTGCATGCGTGCGCTACGGGCGCATGGTTCACAGCCTTCTCACAACAACAACAGCGACAATGACGATGATGACACTAATAGTCTCCCGGTGTTTAGTAGGCTTTTTATGTTGCTGTCATAGCTCTGTGTCATCGTCCGTGGCGCTAGTGACACTAGTTGCCACGGTGACACAGTGTCGGAAAACCTGCCAGCGTGTGGACGCGCAGACACACGCCACTTTCTGTTATTTCACAGGGCAGCCAAGCTTGTAGACAGGAACGGCCGTTTTAGAAACTGCCCAGTCAGTGATGATACGTCTATTTTCTGTCGATCTGTTTTAGTCCGTCTCATGTTGTTGCTCTCCACGTCGTTGCTGTGTATTTGTTGGAACGAGACGGTCGTTTCAGAAGAATCTGACATGGCACTCTTGTGCACTTGTGTGCTCCTGCAATAAACCAGCGTGTTTGTACATCTTGTCTTGTCTTGTCTTTATAACTTTGGATGATTCTGATCGCAGGATCCGCTTGGTTTGGTCACGGGATCCACATGGGGTCCTAAGAAATCTACCTGCAAAAATACCTTTGCCAGTGAATAGTTTCGCAAAGTATTGGTGCTGGAGTAGACTGTTGGACTAGGATGACTACACTGAACAGTTGCTGGCAACATTATGTATATTGAATATATTGTTCATGGCTCCAAGAATGGTTTATTGTATGATTGAACTTACCTTAGAGCATAAAGGTGACAATGAGTACAACGTTTCGACCTGTCAGCTACGGGCCTTGTTCACATACTGGTGTCGCGTGTGTTGCCTCAGATTTGAGCCAATACACGTGACACCAGTAAGTGAACAAGGCCTGTAGCTGACAGGTCGAAACGTTGTACTCATCGACAAATTTATGCTCCAAAATAAGTTCAATCATACAATAAACATTATGTATGTTTTATATAATTGTCACAGGCTAAGTGGAACCTTGCTATTAAGGTCACCTGTGTTTCTGGGAAGAATTGAAATGAGTATTGAAGTGACTGTATATGTGGGACTAATTTCCTAAATGTTCTTGTAGTACAAAACAATGTTGGACTATCATAAAGTGACCTTAATTGAGATGTGGCTGTATTAACAAGGTGACCATGAAGTGAGTCTCAACTGTATACCATGCACTGGTCAGTTTGGGAAGGTTTACGGTGACGGTTGTAGTTTGGTTGCTCATAGAAAGTGTACTAGTACTAGACTTTCAGGCCAGCAGTTGTGTTACACTTCTTTCAAGTGATCTTAGATAAATCCCTGATAGCTTGAATCCCGAGATGTGACGTGGCTATTAGGTGCAGCATGACAAACACATAACATTGTACTCTTATGTTAGCTCAGTTACAGTTCGATACTTTCAACAGCACATGTAGGCTAATTAATTCAGTTCCCAAATACTAATGAATTTATTATTTGTATGACATACATAAAGTACTCATGGATATATTGTAGTTTCTCTACATGGGTTTGGTTACCAATTAGGTGGAGCATAATAGTTAGAATGTTAAGCCTTCAACTGAACAGACTGGGTTGTATCGTCCTGCTGCCTTTGAAAGCTAGACTTTACACCTTTATTCCACATTGTTTCAGTCCAGCTGCTTACTAAACTGTTTAACATGTATTTGCAATATTTTTAAATTTCTAGTTTTAATAATTTAATTGTTTCTGATGTACTGGACTCTATTTTCGGGTATTGCTTACTCCTGTGAGATTGACAAGGAAAATGGCCAAGTTCAAGTAAAAGTTAGTATTGTGACATCCCTTGTGTTTACCAATTTATGTAGAAAGAAACCAACAGGCAGTGAATATCCTTATAAATTTACATTCAACTTCACAAACGACTAATGATAATTGTTTATTTCAGGTAAAGATAGTCCACATACCTATGTTATAGGTATGTGTACATTTCTACGCAGTACCCTTATAGTATATATACGTCATGGATTCAATACAAGTACAAAATAAATATAATTATACAATAATATATTATATACCCACATTGATGTAATGACCGGGTTTTTGCCAATTAAGACAGACAGACATATATATATATATATATATATTATATATATATACTATGCTCTAAAAGGAAATAATATACATAACAAGAATAATGCACTATCAATAATTAATAACATGTACAGCAGAAGTAATAACATTCACAAGTACAACACAAATATAGGTATATATAATGATAAGTTCAAGTAAGCAATTGTATAAATACACATAGAATAGAGATACAAAAATCTATATACCATTCGTTATTCCATACCTTTCTTATTGTAAGCCTCGGTCACCGAGCTCTTGTCAAACTGCCGCGGTAACCTAGGCTATAACTGAGACCTGTGTATTATCTCGTTACCGGCGTCAGGTTGCTGGTGTAAACAAATCGATCGCGACGGTTCGTTTTCGCGCGGAAACATCGGATTTAACTGTAGTAAATTGAGTACACTTTTTCAGTTTGTCACATGTATTCTATTTACCGACAATTTGTTTTCTTGAGAGCTTAGTTATGGCCATCCTTTAGCCTACTTTAATAGAAGTTAATAACTTAATTGGTGCCCCGCGTAGTGACGTCGGCTGTCAGCGCCGACAGTGCCCGGGTCGCGTGCCGTGTCACGTCGCGTGCGGCGGTGTTTCTTGACTTAACAGCATGACGTGGATCAGCTAGTGTAGACTACAGATCATCGACTGGTTTTGATATATCGATACACCGTATATATGTGTAGCCGGTACGTGCACTTTTTATTTTATAATGCTAGCTTTTCTTAATGAATTATAGTCGGAATGCCCCAGTGCCTGAATGTACCACTACCAGAATGGCCCAAACCTGCCATGGCATAGACTATAGTTGCAATGCTTTTACAGCATATACCCACAATGTTCCTACAGTATAGTCGCAATGCACCACTTTTGGACGGAATATGCCCCAATGATTTTACTAGATCAATCAACCACTAATTATGCCTATATATAAACTTGATGTCTCGATATATGATTTGCTTTTCGCTTACCTATAGTATACGGCTAGAGTAATATCCTAAAAATGAAAAGTATTTGAAATACTTTTCAATGTATTTGCATGTATTTAAATAGTTTTGTATTTTAAAAAGTATTTGTAATTGTATTTGAATACCTCAAGAGTATTTGTATTTAACTAAATTTCAGTGTATTTGACCTCCATGTTGGTGCATTGTGACCAACCGGTTGGGGCATTGCACCTAGGCAGTATAGGTGCATTGCGATTTATGCATTCAGGCAGAGGAGCATTATGATAATATCCCTAGATCTTATATAATTCTTCTTCTTTTGGCTAGCTCTTCACTCTTGTCTAGATGTTAGCCATGTCATGTTTGTGGTTAGAGCACTCTGTCTGTGTTTTACTTCCCCCTAGCATAGACATCAGATAGAAGAAACCAAGGCATTTTAATATCTTCCGAAAGACACAGTAAGTAAAATTGTTCCGTCATGCTACTGTTTGCATGGAAGTTCAGTTAAAAAAACAGAAGAAGAATGAACATGAGAAATAAATAGAAACTATGAGAAAAAAGAGAAATGAAAATAAATAAGTAAACAAATAAATGTATTATGTACATTGATGTAACATTATTCTTTTCTCTTAAATATATTTGACAGCTGTCACAGGGTTGTGTCCACCATAGTTCTGGTGGATCCTTAAATTAAATTAGATATAGGGATGGTCAAGGCATGTGCCGACAACAGAGAGAGGCACAGAGAGGCAGAGAGAGAGAGGCAGAGAGAGAGAGAGAGGCAGAGAGAGAGAGAGAGAGAGAGAGAGAGAGAGAGAGAGAGAGAGAGAGAGAGAGAGAGAGAGAGAGACAGAGAGAGAGAGAGAGAGAGAGAGAGAGAGAGATGGGGAGGGCGGGTGGACGAATTGGCAGGTGGGCGGGCGGATAGAGAGAGAGATAGACAGACAGACAGACATACAGGCAAGCATGCAGGCATGCAGGCATGCAGGCAGGCAGGCAGGCAGGCAGGCAGGCAGGCAGGCAGGCAGGCAGGCAGGCAGGCAGGCAGGCAGGCAGGCAGGCAGGCAGGCAGGCAGGCAGGCAGACAGACAGAGAGGATAAATAGGGAATGGAACAGGATGTGGGCTTGATGAAGAATGGAGGAGAGATAAGTGATCAGTTTGCTACTCGAGGCTACCACTACGAGTTGATTGGTCAATGCACCAGAAAGCTGTTTCCTTATCAACAAGCCTATTTACCCAACAGATCTACACGTTGCCTGCCTATAACAGACAAGTGTCACTTTTTAACATATTTACGTTTCTAGCATTCACATGTATATTTTAATAGCTAACTTCTTCTGGGCAGTCATTTATCCCTGTGTTAGAAGGAGTACTTATTGAAATATCTGACCTATAGGATGCATAATGTGATGGACAACAGTACTTATACAAATAATGACACAAAACTATGAACTGCAAGGGTGGGAGGGTTAGTGGAAGACCATTAACCATGTCATCAACCTATAACCATCCCACAGACTCACACTGCACTGTACACAGTATACCTATGACCTTTTGCATGTCACACCTGGCTAACTTTTGCTTTTCTTTTGTGCTGTAATGTCGCTCACACTTTGTGTCTGGCGGTCGAATTATTACACTAATGCCAAAATCACCTAGTCACCGATATCAGCCACAATAAATCGCCCAGTGCTAAGACATCAACAAATAACACTGCACTAACAATAGCTCAGGTGCGGCAGGCGTTGTGGAAGTGTGCAATAATCTCTGCCCGGCTAATCCCAAATCAATTAGTTGTGATTGTAGCCAAATGTGTTCTTAACGACGCCGCTTATTCATGCGTCTCATTTCAGCCATTGCATGGGTTGCTACATAAATAATGCTGGGCTAAAGTACACTGTATGTCTGGTGACAAGTTCAGGAAGTCTTGATCATTTGAATTGAAACTTCTATTTGGGGAGAGTCAACATATGCAGTGTTATGCGGAAGACAGTATTCTCATATTTGTCGACAAACTGAACAGCTGTTCTATTAGGCTTCACATCATCTGAAAACGACCTACAGTTGTACAGTATAAATTTGATAGATATGGAGAAAAACTGATTGACAGGTGAGTGATAGTGGATACACAACTATCTGGAATATATTGCATAGATATAATAGAGTCCAGGTGCAGTAGTGCTGCCTGGTTTCCTTCTGACCCACTTCTGGGAGACACAGGGTATGAAAATCCATCAGTCACTTAAATCCAATTAGATTGCTATGATGCATGATTTAAATCAATTTAATTGTGTTTACTGTAATGACTGTTTTAGGCCTTGTAAAATAAACAAAAACTTGTATGTAATAAAATTGTATATCTGTAGACACCTGTTATTGTTACGGTCATCGTGATAATTTATAATAATAAATTATATAAAATTGGTTAAATTTCAGCAGTGTTGTAGGATTTTTATAATTTAATTTACTTGTATAATAAAAAATGTGTTTAACTTTTTTATTTAATTTATACAAAAAAACAAGGTTGATTTATCAGTATGATGATGATGTTGGTAAACAATTAAGTTTCTACAGATATCACATGAGCTTGGATATATATATATATATATATATATATATATATATATATATATATATATATATATATATATATATTTAATTATATTTTTAATACAGGAAAATGCTATCTAGAGAAATTAACTAAATAATTAAATAATGTTCAGCATGGCTATTTGCAAGATAACAATTTTGTCAGCCAAAAATTTGCTGGAAGGCACATGCATGTTAACTGGCCATGTCGTCCCACACAAGTCAGTCGAGATATGTGATTATGACCTAGTAAAAATAAACTACAAACACGTGTGACACCCATTTTCAAAGCATAGCAGAAAATATCTATGATTTTGGAAGACCTTTCTGTTGTCCTATATTTTTTTCCTGTCCAATGATATTTCTACCTGTCCAAAATGGGCTTTACCTGCCCAAGTGACGGGTGGACAGGTCTTTGCATTGGGCTATGATGTTCAGTAATCTAACACAATAATGGGTAATCAATTTTATTTTCAGCAGGATGCATTGATGGTCAAAACATCTGACCAGATAAAATCCACATTAAACGATGGATGGAAGAAAATAGATCACGACTGGAGAGATGACGCTTGTGTCGGAAGAAACCCAAGATGGCGGAGAGCAGGAGACTACTGCTGCCACCAATGGGAGTGTGTGTGAACTACAGAGTTTGGGCACTGACGGGGAGGAGGAGGATGAGCATATGAAGTGTAATGTCATCCCATTTGGGCTTCAGCAGCGAGCAGGATACGTCCACGGCAAGGCATACTCAGACCTGATGGGAGGCAAGTGAACAGTGGTTCTTGTTAATAATAGATTCATATCATAATTAAAATAATTTTTTATCTCTATGTTTAATTTTTTACTTGCTATACTCAGACCTGGTGTGGGAGGCAAATGTTCAGTGCTTCTTGCTGATAGTATATTCACACTTCATTCACATCTCAAGCGTGTCTGTAACTTAATAATATATTATTTGTTTATACATTATGATATGTTGCCGTCAGGGAGGTTTTACTGCAAGGAAAGTGAAGACACTGAACAGTTTTGTCCCTATGTCAATTAAAATAACACCCTAAAGTAATCTAATCAAACCTAACCATTTTCTGATTTTAGTACCAGTATGTTTATAATTATTTCATAATTTTATTTAGTTTGTAATTTAGTACTACACTGCATATGTGTGACTGTGAGAATTAAGTAATGACTAAAATTATTTATTATTTTATTATTTATTTTAGTATAACTACCTGAATTTTTGTTTAACCTTTTTGTCACTGTAATCATCGTATTTATTTCACTGTGAACCACTCTGTAATTGCTGGTTTATATTTGTTATGGAGACTGCAGGGAAAATTTATTAAGTATCTTGGATCTTTTATGTTGTACCTGTATGTGCATATGATTTTTTTATTTGATTTAAAACATTATTATTATACATTAGTCAAGGTTGCATTTCTGAATACAGAAACCAGCAGTCACAGATATAGTGGTAAAAAGTGTGATTAATCTGTTTTATGTGTACCTAAAAGCAACATTTGGTTTTGTATGGCCGTCTTACAGTTCTGTGTGTGACAGACTGACAGATGTGTCATGCCATGTTTGTGTATCTTACATATTGCAACATTTTGAATGTACCTCCACTAGATATGCATTATGTATGTTCAGTCTAGGAACGTTTCCAAAATATCCATAATGTCCTGCTTATATATGGTGGCAGACATGGTTGAATTAATCTTCATGTAGCAATTGTAATGTGGCTGGATACTTTCTAGAAAAATTAAATGTTGGTTTTTTAATGTACAGGTCTATTTCGGAGTGATGTCAACTGTCCAGTGAATGCACTCTGACATGATACCGTGATATATATATAATTATTATTATACTAGTGTCTTTTTCTGTGATGTAGTCACGTACGACGGCCGTATGAAACAGTTCATCCTCCTTGACTCCAAGGGAGTGACGACATGGAGCAAGGACGCCGTCCGCAAGAAAGGTCTGTAAACGA
>OZ024854.1:66246257-66248757 GCA_964017155.1 Oasisia sp. SBJ-2009
TATGTGGATCATTAGAGCATAACACTGGATTATATCTGAGGGAGCAAATGTTCACTTACAGACGCACACAACAAACTCTTGCTACAATCACCATCCATTGTTTTATTAGCTGGACCTTGCCTGCATGAGTTGTCATTTTGTTTGAAGTCCCGTTATTTTTTTCATATGTTTCCACCAATCATGGGATTCCTATTCATGTTTTGCCACAATTTGTATTTGGTAAAAATTATACTTAGACCCTAAGTTTTGAAGTGGCTCGGTTTACATTATTAAACAATATTTTAGCTTAGTTCAAATCACCACTCATGTCAGCTCGCTGTCTTTTAGTATTAAGTCTCTGAACCAGTCTGTGACCCATGGTTTATCGGCCATATGCCTCATAACAATCTTAGTAGGAAAGCATATTTCCATCAGGTTGCAAATAACTATTTGATAACATAAATAATGATCTACAGATCAGTAACAGATGACTCAAACCTAAATAAGGGTTCCCATTTAATGGCTGTCCATTTTGCCCCATACAACTTATGGTTAACTGTGTCACGCATCTGGACCAACTGTTGTAGACGGGAGCTGCCCAATGTGGGGGGGAGTTGGGTGAAGCGGGTCGACCTGGAGGAGCGGCTCCAGCAGCTCTACTGCTGCTCCAGCATGGACATCCACGCCTACAGGATGGACGGCTCCGAGGTGTTCACCTTCCTCCGGTCAGTGTCTGCTCCCAGGAGAGCTGTGTCTACTGGATAGAGGTGGTTGGATGAAAGTCATTTATAACAAAATATTATTAACCACAGCGGTGTTTCCGTGATATAAAATTGGTAGGAATGCCTGTGAATATGTAGGGATGTTTCGGTCGCTTGGTTAATCACATTGAGTGTATTTACCTCTCGGGAAATGTTTTGCTTTTTCCATATAAGTTTTGACATAAATAGATGTCCCACCAGTTATGATCAAGCTCAAGCTTGTGTCATACAACGTATGTCATGTGACATGACTGTAAATTCAGTTCACTCTGAAAAAAGCCACGAGATGTGGCCAGAAATATACTGTTACCTTTTTACTATTTTTGACATTGACCATTACTATTTATTAATTGTTCAGTTTGTAGCATACATTGCCAGCTGTATTTCTTGACATCTGTCTGTTGTATTCATAGTAGCTTAATCCTACTTTGTAACAGTAATTTATAACGGCTATTTATACATGTGCCCACGCATGTCAGTATGTCTGTTATCAGTAGAAACATTAATTTTATATATTACTGACCCTACTTCATGTTTCAGGGCCCACACCCTGGGTATCACAGGCTGTGTCTACTCACACACGGCTCAACTCCTTGTGTCCTCGGCTGAAGACACAACAGGTACAGCAACTGTTTCCATGGCAACCATGTCTCCATGGCAACCGTGTTATGATGGCATTCAAATCTCCATTGCGATCATTTGTTCATAGCAAACATGTCAACGCAAGTAGCCATGTTCTTTTACAGCACGTTATTACAATAAATGTTATAGTTGTGGATATGGTAAAGCAGTTACAGTACAGTGCTGCATGTAATGTAATGACACTAATACCGACATTGACACGGCACCGACAGTGACACTGATGTAACAACACTATAACAACAACAAAAATGCAGTGACAACGCGATGCCATTAAGCTAGTACCGTATTGCCAATATATAATTGGATATACATTTTGGAACATCCTGAACATTTACAAATATAACGAATATATTAGATCTAAATTTTTCACACCCCAAAGATAAAAATAAATTGCATTGTATATTTTTGGATAATTTAATTATTGAGAATTTAATAATGTTATGGGTCTGAATACAGCGCTATTATTACAACGCTGTTGACAGTGGGTTGACATCAACATGACATTGACGTGTCACCACTGACAGTGGACTGACATTGATGACACTGTTGACAATGTGTTGACATCAACATGACATTGACGTGTCACCACTGACAGTAGACTGACATTGATGACACTGTTGACAGTGTGTTGACATCAACATGACATTGACGTGTTACCACTGACAGTGGAGTGACATTGATGACACTGTTGACAGTGTGTTGACATCAACATGACATTGACGTGTTACCACTGACAGTGGAGTGACATTGATGACACTGTTGACAGTGTGTTGACATCAACATGACATTGGCATGTCACCACTGACAGTAGACTGACATTGATGACACTGGACAGTGTGTTGACATCAACATGACATTGGCATGTCACCACTGACAGTAGACTGACATTGATGACACTGGACAGTGTGTTGACATCAACATGACATTGGCATGTCACCACTGACAGTAGACTGACATTGATGACACTGGACAGTGTGTTGACATCAACATGACATTGGCGTGTTACCACTGACACTGGACTGACATTGATGACACTGTTGCAGTGAAGGTGTGGAATGTGAAGGGGGGGTGGATCCACACGTTCCACGGCCACTCCCGCGGTGTCACCAACCTGCTGC
>OZ024854.1:66256257-66263757 GCA_964017155.1 Oasisia sp. SBJ-2009
TCCGACATTGTCTACCACCACCAGATGTCAGCACCACTGTGGATGGCACAACGAGGCTGCGGCCCAAGCCACCAGGTGCTGGAGACAGACCAGTATTTTAATAACTGGGGACAGATCAGTATTTTAATAACTGCATGGGGACAGATCAGTATTTTAATAACTGCATTGGGACAGATCAGTATTTTAATAACTGCATGGGGACAGATCAGTATTTTAATAACTGCATTGGGACAGATCAGTATTTTAATAACTGCATGGGGACAGATCAGTATTTTAATAACTGCATGCAACTGCATACCAGTGATAGTACATTACGGTGGGATTGGTGACGCAATCTCGTTGATTTATTTACACCTATTTCTCGATTTACAATGCAACATTAATGTAATCATAATTATTCTTCTTTTATACAAACAATAATTGGGTCAAGCTCCCACCAACCCCATCTAGCTGTTTCTTGGGCTGTCCCTGGTGCCGGGCCCTGGTCAGCCCAGCAGTGGTCAGTTCTTCCCCAGCAGTGGTCAGTTCTTCCCAAGCAGTGGTCAGTTCTTCCCCAGCAGTGGTCAGTTCTTCCCCAGCAGTGGTCAGTTCTTCCCAAGCAGTGGTCAGTTCTTCCCCAGCAGTGGTCAGTTCTTCCCCAGCAGAGGTCAGTTCTTCCCCAGCAGAGGTCAGTTCTTTCCCAGGACATTCCAACTTACTCCCTTTAACGTTGCTGGTTGTGTCTGTAGTTGGAAGGACGATCCTGAAGTGTGGTCAGTTTGACCGTGTTGCTGACCACCCCGGCCCAGTCATCGCCATAGACGTGTCCGTCCACCTGGGCATGTTCTGCACAGCTAGGTGGGTGGTGTCTTCACAAGTGACACATTTTAATGGGTTAACATTTTTGAAACAAAATAACATTCAGTTACAGTAATTTGTAAAAGATATGGTGCGTTATTGTTTCACATAAATGTAAGCAGTGTTGTTAAAGTATTTGTTGAAAATCTACTGTAAAATTATTGTGCAAATTATGTTCGTATCCTGTATGAATTCTATACATTCTGTGATATCTGTGTGTGTTATTGGATGTGTTGGCATTCTGATGCATCAGACAAAATAGTATTAAATATTTTATTGGAAATGGCTTTAAGATGTTTATGTCAAATTGATGTCAGCCATATTACTATAGAAATGAAGTTAAAAGTGTATGCTTGATGTTTTTAATGTGTACAAATGAAGATTCCATTTTACACACAAATCTAACCAGCAAGACTCGTCATGTGTGAAACTGAAGTAATGATCTCTCCCAGTGCTGACGGCGTCCTGAAGATCTGGGATGAGAGGAAGTGTTTGCTGACAGAGATCATGGTTGACGAGAGTTTGACCTCCGTCTGTTTCCTCAACACCGCCGGCGACCTCCTCCTGGGCTACCGCAACCATATCTTCACCATTGGCCACAGACGGGGTAGGGTATACAGAGGGTGGGGTAGAGAAAACAGAAACGTTTATCCTGATTGGTGTAAATTCTGCTCTGTACAATGTAATATGCTGGTGTAAAAAATAGACTGACTCTCTTTGAAAATTAACTTTGGATTATAATTAATCAAGAGAAACGTTAAGATTTAAAAAAAACTCTTGTCTTGTTACAGTCTGCCCGTATTGGGAAGGTTCAGCTGGTGACAGTGACGATGACGAAGAAGTGTCACTGTTTGGTAAGTCAGGATGTGATAAATGAAAACACAGATTTACATGATAAGGTTTGACAGACAAAAGCATGTACAAACACATATCATGCATGACACAGAATAACAATATATATTATTAAGTGTTAAATTGTTATGCACCCCCGACATGCGCGCGCACGCATGCACGCACGCATGCACGCACACACACACACAAATAACACCAGTTCACACACCATGTGACATGTCTTTATCAAAGCATCATGCAATAATGACATGCAACTTTCAAAATTATGTCAAATCAAGTCAGCTCACACATCAGAAGTGACAGTAAATGCTACCTAAAGTTGTGACATTACATGTTGCGTACTGGTTGTGTCAGAGGGTGACATCTACGAGGACCCGGCCATCAAGTTTGACCTGGGAGCTGGACGGGACAGTCCAGACCCCGTCACCCTACAGAACTACCTGGTCAGTCTCACAGGTCTCTAGGCTCACTGTGTGGACGTGGTGGTGATTGTGGTCAGTCTCAGAGTCTCACACAGGTCTCAAGGCTCACTGTGTGGACGTGGTGGTGATTGTGGTCAGTCTCAGAGTCTCACACAGGTCTCTAGGCTCACTGTGTGGACGTGGTGGTGATTGTGGTCAGTCTCAGAGTCTCATACAGGTCTCTAGGCTCACTGTGTGGACGTGGTGGTGATTGTGGTCAGTCTCAGAGTCTCATACAGGTCTCTAGGCTCACTGTGTGGACGTGGTGGTGATTGTGGTGTTGTTGACAGTGGTGTTAGTGGTGGTAATGGCGGTGTTTTGGCTTGTCTTGGCAGTGTAGTAAGTGTTGACATTGGGATGGATGATAACAGTGAAGTAGGTGTTGACACTGTAGTGGTATATATAGTATATATATATATATATAATAGTAATATTATAGTATATATAATATATATAGTAATAATATTGAAGTGGTTTTGGTGTTAGCATTCATGGAGTTGGTATTGGTGTTGACACTGCTGTTGGTGTTAACAATGCATGTTTTGCTATTGAAGTATGTTTTGGTGTTGGAAGAGGTGTTGACTGTGGTGTTGGTGTTATAAATGCATGTTTTATTGTATGCTTGTTGTTCAGTGGTTACATTTGGTTGGCAGCATAGTTCATTGTATTTATGGAGGTAGTAAAATGTATATTTTATAATCATATATATGGCAATATCATTATTAACTTATATTCATGGTAGCAATAATACTGTCAGTATCACGTAATAATTATATTATATACAATTATAAAAATCCAATTCACCGCCATAAGCATGATTACCTAACTAGAATACAATTAATGATTTTTTAATCTATGACATGCATTGTCATGAAATCGTCATGTGTTTATGTCATACAGGTGTCATGTGTTTGTGTCATACAGGTGTCATGTGTTTGTGTCATACAGGTGTCATGTGTTTGTGTCATACAGGTGTCATGTGTTTGTGTCATACAGGTGTCATGTGTTTGTCATACAGGTGTCATGTGTTTGTGTCATACAGGTGTCATGTGTTTGTGTCATACAGGTGTCATGTGTTTGTGTCATACAGGTGTCATGTGTCTGTGTTGTACAGGTGTCATGTGTTTGTGTCGTACAGGTGTCATGTGTCTGTGTCGTACAGGTGTCATGTGTCTGTGTCGTACAGGTGTCATGTGTTTGTGTCATACAGGTGCCATATGACGTGGCATTTGGGAAGAAAGTCAGTCGGTATCCGTCTTTGTCCGACCTCACAGACAGAGATGACCTCTCAAGTCTGGTCAGTGAAGGTTCATCTTCTATTACACTTCATATGTCTGTCTTAGTTACACTTCTGTGTTAGTCATACCTGTGTATTAGTCATATCTCAATGTTAAGTACATGTCACATGACTAAAATATCTTGGACAAGATGAATATAGATCCCGAAGATTCTTCAAAATAAAAGCATATTGTCTCAGTTGATATATGTATTTTCCAGCCACAAGACACACAAGGTTGACAGGGACAGATAAATGACACCGTAACTACAGTAAAACAACACTTGGTTGTACCTGTGGAGGACGCTGTGTACTCGACCATCCATTGCTACTCTTTATATAAATATGCTGTTTTCATACAAGTATGAAGAAGTTTTTGTGAAATTCATCCATGCTATAACCTGCTACCACTCCAATGTATGAAAACAAAGTGTCAAACAATTAAGTTGGTTTTAGTTTTTTGGCAATTTTCATAAAACAAATCACGATCCTACTGACTGTATTTATTTATTTGGAAACATTTATGAAACACCATGGGGGTTAAAAACCTGCTCAATGGCGCTCACAGTATAAAATAAATATATCTCTATAAATCTAAGCTAAAGGATTAAGTTAAATAAATGTGTTAAATAACTATGTTAAATAAGTTAAATAAATTAATTAATTCAATAAAATAAATAAGTTAAATATAATACTATATTGACTTTATAAAATTAGACATGCATACAAATTAAAAAGACAAGCAAACTTTAAAACATATTACTAACTTAGTTAAAAAAGTGTAAATAGTCAACTTCATTTAAACGTCACTTCAGTTAGCCACAGTGTTCTAAAGGCTACACAGAGGAGACGTGTCATTTGTAATGTCTTAAATGTAGCCACTGAGTCAGTGTCTCTATCAGCGGGGGGGGGGGGGGTAGATTGTTAAAAAATGTCGGTCCTGTCACTGAGAAAGAGAATGTTTCCTAGCAGCAAGACATTGGTATGTTTCAGGACATCGCGTCGGACTGGGAGTCTGAGTTGGACCCGGCGGACACGGACACATACATGTCTCCCAAGGAAGGCAGTGACAGTCCACACTTGATTGACCTCACCCTGACCAGAGAGGTCACGGCCTTTGACCTGGCGATCCATGCCGGTGTGTGATGGAGGGGCGAGTTCCCAGAGAAGTACAGAGTGACATGTGTTAGGTGTATAAATGTGGAATTATAATAATAATAAGCAGTTGCTGATGTAATAATAAATATATTGTTAATACAATTAATCTATTTGCTCAATATCAATAATGACATGCATATTTAAAAATTTCCAAAACTTTTTAACATGCTTAAAACACACACAGTCAATTAGGTATATTGAAGTTATGTTTGTTATGTGAATATAAATTATTTAAGCCATTTCCATGTGTTGTAGCTGCTGCCAAGAAACAGGGCAGACAGCCTCACAAGCACGACACAGACACAGAACTCGACTTTGACCTGCCAAACTTTGGAATTTCTCCGGGGCGAACCCCCACACCCTCCACCCCGTCCACACTCCTCACCCCCAGCAGCATCAATGTCTCTGAGGTTGGCCTTGACCTTGCTAATATATGTAGCAGTTAAACATTTCTTGGCCAAATTTGTCTCTTGGCCCTGTAGCTGCAAAATTAATAATTTCAATATTCCTAACTCAGTAAGTATTGTCTCAGTGAATGTTTGATCATAAGAGTTACCAAAACGTTATCTTAGGTACCTTTGTAGTGATAATGAAAAGAACATTTATAAAGTGCTGTAAGTGTAGACAAAAAGTCCATTTAGACATACATTAAATAAATGATAAAACTGGCTGAATTATAGTTATAGCAAAACTTGATTTAAGTAATTAAACTAATGAAATAAATAAATAAAAGAAAGAAATTTAATTGGCTAAAACTTGCATAAAACAAATTCTTCTTTCTGATAAATATTCCTATTGCATGACATTGATGTAATGTAATTGTGGTCACATGACATCCTTGTTATGTAATTGTGGTCACATGACAATGACATCCTTGTGATGTAATTGTTGTCACATGACATCGTTGTGATGTAATTGTGGTCACATGACATTCTTGTGATGTAAGTGTGGTCACATGACATCCTTGTGATGTAATTGTGGTCACATGACATCCTTGTGATGTAATTGTGGTCACATGACAGGGAGGTGAAAGTTCAAGTGCGGAGGAGGAGCAGGAAGAACCTCCCCCTCGACAGCCCAGTCCTGTCCAACCTACTTCAGGTCAGTCGGCAATTGTACAATATTTCAAAACCTTATCCAGCATTTTCCAGCTCCCCCTAGCCAACCCAATCCCACCCAAGTTACTTCAGGTCAGTCGCCAATGTCTGCAATATTTCAAAACCTTATTTTGCATTTTAAATATTAATTGTTTACCCGGTACAGTGTGTACTTATTTAATTCTATTCATTCTGAAAAGAGCACAAAGCTGACATTTTATTTCTCCAGTGGACACTTTTGTTTCCTGTGTTCTTCATTTGTTGTGGATTCATAGATTTTTAATTTGTTTTGGTTTTCTCAGTTTTTTGGTTTTACTGTTGATTCTATTAGAATGGTGGTCATGTAACTATTGCTGTTTTTTCAAAGTGTTTGTCCAATCCATATTAATTGTAATTTTGATTTGTGTTTGGTTGCATGTTTGGTTTGTCCTGGTCATTTGTTCCAAGTTTGTGCCTATATCTCACCATTTTGTTTTTTTGCCATATTTCTGAAACATCTGTTGATGGATCTATTTAGTTTCTCTCCATGTGTCAACTTTAAAAATACTTCATTTAAAATCACAAAATAAATAATTATGTTTTAGTAAAAAAATATATATTTGTATCTACATCTGCGTGACCTAACTTCACCGTCTACCTCACACAGTGGCTCCACCTACCAGTGACGTTGTGACGCCACTACCCAAGAAACCGCCCTTCCAGAGTCGTCTCTCTATGATGACGATTGACTCCAAGAGTCTGATGAGACGGTCGTCAGGGAGGAAGAGGGAGATACTCGAAGAACAGCCAGAACCAACGGAGACTCCACCATCAAGAACAGCGTCACTAGTACGTACTAATACAACTTCACTAGTACGTACTAATACATTTCTACATTGTATACAATATACTGGTAGTAATTGTCCTTGAAGTTTAAGTAAAATATGGAGAATTACGCATTTTTAGAAGAGTATCATAATATTTTTCACTGTTATTTTTCACTGTAAACCATCCGTACCAGTTGGTTGTTGAGTAAACTGCCCATAGCATTTTAGCCAGGGGACCAAGTGGGTTGAACGGACGGGAATGCTGTAAAAGGTTGGCCTCCAAAAATCATATCTACATATATTTATGATCACAACCTAGGTGGACAACCTTAAAAATAAGTTACTGGAAACATGTGATTAGCCCCTAAAGACAGCCACCAAAACTCAAAATCGAACTAGCGTTATAATGCCTTCCGATAGATATTTTGCCATTTCTTTTGTAATTAATGAACTGGTTCGTTCCACAAAAACATTCCCAACAGTTTTTCAGCAGTATATAGATGCTTAAAATAACGTTAACAATATAAACTAGGCGTATAAGACTGATGTTGTGGCCAGTAAATGTATAATTATGTGTTGCAAGTTCGTGATTCAAAACATTCGGACGTTTCGACAATATTCGCCGAATAATTCGGGCCCACCTGCTTCAAGTTCCGAGTCGAATCGATTTCGCTCTTAATGTTACATTTATATTTTATTTAAATATAATACATCCATATATTCGCGCAGCAATTCCACATAATTCCTGGCACACACTGTTTAAAATGTTGTATATTATGAGATATTTGTAACCTAAGCAGTTTATGTGTGCGCCGTTGTAGCCGTGGGTTGCTACGGACGCCACAAAAAATTAAACTGTAACTAAATGTGTCACGATACATGGTGAGACTACGCGCGTCTGGAGCTGATTGGGGACATGACACAAGAATGTTATTATAACGATGGATGACAGTTGTAGTTTCAACTGATAAAAATAAACTAAAGCGATTGGGGAGGTTTTGTTAGTAATTATA
>OZ024854.1:66271257-66291257 GCA_964017155.1 Oasisia sp. SBJ-2009
TGTAATAATAAACAATTATTGATATTCTTATCGATGACAAGTGACATTTTTCTCTAACATCTTTCGTTTTGATATGATATTTCACAAGCTCTACTCATCACATTGCACCTAGCTTTGTTGTTTTGGTGCATTTACTAGTACCCATGCATGTATTTATTATTAATATTACAACAAGATTTGAGACAATTGGATCTCCCCAGTAGCTAACCATCTAGGACATTACGTCTGTCCACAGTTATACAGATGTTTTAAATTGTTTGGTTCATATCCATGTTGTAAACAGACAAATTCCTTTTCCACATAAAAGTATTTTTCTTCTATACAAATTAGTCATTGTTATCTGATTCCTGACTGTATGACACTGCTAGTGGTTACATTGTGACAACATTCAGTCTACTATGTACAGTCAGAGAGAAGGTTTTGAAGTTTTTAATGGTGGTGATGAACGTTAATTAAATGGCCTGGAGGAATGTTGCAGTAAACGTTTGGATCAGCTCCATGTGTGAACCAAACAAATGGAACAATTGTTGAACTTCTGGTAGCAGCCTAGTGGACAGTTGATGAGACTAGCTGGTGTGGACAGAGACTGTTAAAACAGCCATATAGCCATCAATTGGTGTGCATGAATGAGTGTGTGTAGATGCATGTATAACAGAACTGGCAAGTAACTCCAATAGAAATGTATATATATATATATATATATATATATATATATATATATATATATATATATATATACGAGATATTGTCATGTTGTATCATGGTAATCACCAATCCTGAAACAACATGTCGCATATCGGGGGTAGTTTATATATTACATGACTGAGACACTGTTGGCCAGTGTATCATATATAGATCATGTAGCACAAGTAATTGCTCTTTTGAAATTAAATTTTAATTAATTAAGAAGGAAAATGTCAAGTGTAAACAATTGGTATATACATGAATCTGTAGCAAATTATCTTGTGTTCTACTATACTATAAATTAATAAAATATCTCATAGCTAACTGATAGTCATAGTTATAATAAAAAATTCATATCTTGACTATTTTATGGTTAAAATGGTTGTATGAGAAACCAAGACCAACTAACGATGAACCATGTAACAACTCCTACATCTCCCACCAGGTGTCACCTTCAGTGCGTCCGAGCGCGACGGAGTGAGCACACCAGGGGGCTTTAGTATCACGTCCGCCGGCCAGATGGCGCAGATGGCCAGCGACATGTCGCTGCGCCCTGACTCGGGGACGATCGACTCCGGCCGGACATCCCGGAACCTCCTGATCATTGACGAGGGAACAGACGGGAAGACAACCCCCGGGCCCAGTCTCCACGACCTGACGGCCTCTCCCACCATCTACAGCGACTACGGCAGCGAGTGGACCTACCCAGGCCAACACAACATCAACGTGGAGGAGTGGTACAGGGCCAACGCACAGCAGATGCAGGAGGGCTTCCCCGAGGGCAAGTACCTCGGAGGCAGAGCGGTGACTTGTGGAACCCCGTCTGGCCGCCCCAACACCCCGGCGGAGGAGAGGGCGCGGGCGTGGAGGCCGTACACGGCCATGGAGAGGGGGGAACCCAGCAGGGAGGTGAGACAGTGTGGGACTGGGAGAAGGTTGTGGGTTGTGGTTGTGTTGTATCTTAAAAGCAGTCTCTCAGTTCCTCAGACAGCCCAGAATTAATGGTAACTTGTAACAGGAAATCTACTGTGTTGAATGCGGGAAAATAAAACACCATCAAAGGGGACTCTAGTTAATTCAGTCCAACTCGCCTTGTCAGTAAAGCTTATTTTTTGTTATGTGTAAATTTAACATAGGAAATGATTGCCTTCTACATCACAGTAGATTGGAGGCAATGCAAGTCTATCTCCACCCAGAAGGCCCACTCCCCACTGTCTACAGTCAGGTGCTTACTGAACCATTGACCTCTGATCTAATGAGCGGCATTTAAAGACTTTCCAGTGGAGACATTGAGTGGTCGTGCTTTCACCAGGTGGTGCCACAAGTTATAAACACTGTAATGGTATCCCACTTCTGACACCAATTAGTGCAGCATAAACCGTTGCCCTTGATTTGTTACATAGCAAAACATTATTTAATGTCCAGTTTCTGGTTATGCTAAGTTACCACTTATGTATTCCTTCACTTCAAATGGAGCATATGGATAAACACTTGTAACCTTATAAAATGTTAACTTTTCTTTCCTGAATGACTCTGGAAAGACATCCTGAAGATCTGGTGCACTACAGTGATATGCTATTGACAGGATGGTCATATATCAGGGTATTATGAAACAAGTGTGAAGGGACCAATCTTCTAGAATGAAAATTGTACCGTAGACAGTATAAATGTATTATATAAATATAGTTATTATTCTCCCACTTTATGCAGACGTTTATTTTATCATATTTGAAAATAATCTTGTCTGTCTATGTAGAGTTTTGTGGATGCAATCTGAAATCTGTGTTGTTTCACCAGGAGCTGGAACATGACTTTCTAGAAGCATTGCGGCGGTATCGAGGCTCAGTGTAAGTGTCTGAGGGAGTTGTCATTCCTTATTGAACTAAGCATGAGCTGTGTCATGAAAAATATATGTTTGGTGACTCGGTATTAGGAGATTTTTTTTTTTTTTAAAACATCAATCTGCATTTGGTTTTTTAGATTTGACTGGATGTTTTAATATATTTTTTTATATAAATAAAACAGATCAATCTCATTTTGTTTTTTCAGATTAGACTGGATGTTTTAATATATATTATTTGTTTATAAAACACATAAATCTGCATTTCTTTATAGATTTGACTGGATGTTTTAGTAGGTATTATTTGTTTATAAAACACATCAATCTGCATTTCTTTTATAAATTTGACTATGTTTCAATGACGTTCCTGGCTAATGATTTCCCTTTCATCCGCCTGTTGATGACTTATGCATTGAATAAGATTACTTTTTCTGACCTTTTTGCGTAATAAGTATTTCTATTATTCGAAACAACTAATTTTGTCAGCATGTTAAGCGGCTGATGTTAGTAAGTATTCAGCCATTCCCTGTTGCAGTATGTTGGCGTGTCGGGACAACCTCCATCAGAACGATGGCACAGTCTTTGGGGAGGACTGGCAAGAGAGAGAGATAGAGAGGTACACCATGACTCTACTTTAAAATTCAATTTAGGTTACTTTTTTATTTAATTATTTTTAAAATACAAATTTATATCAACGTGTACATATCCTGTTTTATTATTATGTTTTTTTATTAATTTCTTTTTACAAAAATATTCTTCTTTCTGGGTGTCACTTCCCTCATTTAATTTGTGGGTTGGTAGGTTTTCAGTTTATTTGACCTCTCTGCTCAAAATCTGAAGGCAACTTGCCTTTAATAAAATAAAAATTCATACAAAAAACATGGCAAATGTGACTTTTTATATTGGAACTTGAGCCTTCACGCTTGTTGCACTAACTGTGTGTAACTCGATCCTTTACAGCCTTAAGTCAGGTGAAAATATAGTTTCATTTTACCATCATCTAAAAACCTATTTTTCTTAACATGACCTTCCTAACAGTTCCTTCCACTTGTTGATGACTTTCACTTTGTACATAATTGTGAGAATGTTTTGGTTTCGCACCAATGAACTTGGCATTTTCTGGGGCCTCCTGTGCTAAGATGTCCTGTTACTGTATCATGCCTGCGGCAGACACCAGCTGCTCCGCATGCAGAGGCAGCTGCGGGTGCGGAGTGCTGCGGAGAAGAGAGCCGGAGTGGATAAGGAGAAGCAGCGCCGACAGACGACACTGCTCGGACACACCTCGTGTGCGCCCCCTGGCGACAGCAGCAGTAAGCAGACGTTTTCGTAGTAATAAAATTATGGTACATTTTGTACTTTTTTAGTTTTGGCGTGTTTCACGTGTGTTAACTATTACTGTATTGGATGCACACGTTATCGTCAGTTGGAACCAGGTTCAGATTTTTTCGTTCTGCTTTTCGAAGCATGGACAGTTTAGTTCACTCCATGTTGCCTCAGTTCACTCAACATTGTCTCAATTTACTTTGCTTTGCCTGAGTTCACTCTGCATTGCATCAGTCCACTCTATATTATTGCCTTAATTCACTCTGCAGTGCCTAGTTCACTTTACATGTATACTGCTTCAGTTCATTCTATATTGCGCCAGTTCACTCTGTATTGTTTCATTTCACTGTCACTGTGCATTGCTTCAGTTCCCTCTGCATTGCCTCGGTTTACTCTATATTGCCTCGGTTTACTCTATATTGCCTCGGTTTACTCTATATTGCCTCGGTTTACTCTATATTGCCTCGGTTTACTCTATATTGCCTCGGTTTACTCTATATTGCCTCGGTTTACTCTATATTGCCTCAGTTTACTCTATTTTTTTATATATATTATCGATTATGGTTTTAAAATGGGTGTCATGCTTGTATATGCATAAATTATTGTTATTTTTTGACATGTACATACCTCTGGTTTGGCATTTATGTATATGAATTCAGATACACTTGTCTGTCGGGATATTATTTAACTGGCAAAAATTGGATCCTGCATTCTATAAGACCTTACTTTTATGTTTTTGGACTGATCTCTTTTTTATCCCAACCCTTATTCTCTTCAGAAACGGCTGAAGTGGAGCCTGACTCTGATACCTTGGAGAGACCACTGAACCAGGACGCCAACGTGGCAGCCTTCATTAGCATACTGGAACATTCCCGAAGTGTCACGGCTTTTGGCATGGCCCCTCAGCCTGACCAGTCACATGACATGAAGCAGCGCCCATTCACAGCAGCCCCGGCTGTCCACTCTCAAGTCCACAGGGCAAATATGTTGCCCAACACCCCAGAAGGTCTTGGGCACACAGAACACAGCGCCAAGTATATAGCAGTGGACAAGAGGGACCGTAGTGTGGATGCACCCTTCAGGTGGGTGAAATGTCCTTATTAGGCATCTTCATATGGTCCCATTGTTTCTAATTCTTTTTTAGATATAACATCACATAATTCCAAGAATGTGATCTTGCCTGGTATATCGTATGGAAAAATAGTTCATATTATTTAATCAGTAATTTTTTTTTTCGTCTAAAATATTTTTTGATATTTGTAGATTTGATTCAGTAGAAGAATAATAACAGCAATACGTGTAGTTTTAAAGTTTTTTTGCTACCAGGTTTGAATGAGAATTATGCTGCTGTTGTCACACAAGACCGGAATGCCATAAATATAAATAATTTGATACAAAGTTTACCAAATTTTATTTTTATTAACACATTCTTAAGCCTCAGTCATGAAATTTGTAAATAACACAATGTATTTGACTATGCCACTATTATCTATTTGAGTCTAATGAGTAATTAAATGTTTACTCATTAATTAAAAACCCTGACCGTATCATAATTTCACTTACAAGTATCTTTGTTGTTATGGAATATATTTTGAATTTTTAAATTATAAATTCTAATCACGTTGTACAATTGTGAGTAATGTATATTGAAATAAGAATTACAAGGATGTCCCAATCCATTCCTGCCCATAAAAATTTCCAAAGTGAATATAAAGTTTATTAAAGCGCATCAGCTGAAAATTTTACTTGTGTCCTGCCAATTGTACTGTGAAGACCTAGTGTGTTCTGTCGCCAACAGAGGGCGTATCAGCATGGTTCCGTGTGGCCGTCTGTTCACGCATCTATCAGCAAAGGACATCGACATCAAGCAGTTTGACCCGAAACATCCCGCCACAGCCTTCCGCATCCAGTCAAGTAAATCCATCCCAAACAGATGCAGGTGAGTGTGTTGTTGATGTGTGTAGTTGATGTGTGTTGTTGATGTGTGTTGTTGGTGTGTGTTGTTGGTGTGTGTTGTTGGTGTGTGTTGTTGGTGAGTGTTGTTGGTGTGTGTTGTTGGTGTGTGATGTTGGTGTGTGTTGTTGGTGTGTGATGTTGGTGTGTGTTGTTGGTGTGTGTTGTTGGTGTGTGATGTTGGTGTGTGATGTTGATGTGTGTTGTTGGTGTGTGTTGTTGGTGTGTGTTGTTGGTGTGTGTTGTTGATGTGTGTTGTTGGTGTGTGTTGTTGGTGTGTTGTTGATGTGTTGTTGGTGTGTTGTTGATGTGTGTTACTTACATCCTGTGACATTGTCTTTGATTGAGTTCACAACACAAGCAACTGCTAGGTAGTGGCTTCTTGCTAACCACTCATGTACAAGTGCCCATCGAACGCATGTAAAACACCTAATGGCAATCTTGTCAAAAATATCTTCAACCTAACCCTAAGACCCTAAAACTAACCCTAAACCTTAGTCCACATAAAAGTAACCAAAAATGGGCACTCGTGCATGAGTGATTATCAAGAAGCCACTACCCAACTGCTACCTGCCAGACTCCACTCTTGACTCAGCCTGTCACACTTCCAGTCGCTACATCCTGGTGCGCCGACCGTGCTCCTCGGCCCAGCAGGTGGCCACCCCCCTGGAGGAGCAGCTCATCCTGGAGCGCTTCCCCCACCTCCAGCACCAGTGGCTGGGGGACGCGGGGTGCTTCCGCCGCCCTCGCCCCCACGCCCTCTCCCACCAGCCCACCCTTATGCACCACCAGAAGCTGCTCAACCAGATGAGGGAGATCCAACGGCGACAGTCAGAGGGCGCCACGAAGTGACGTGGTTCGTCTCATGACACACAGAGGGCGCCACAAAGAGACTGAGTTTGTCTCATGACAGACAGAGGGCGCCACAAAGTGACGGAGTTCGTCTTCATGACATAAAAGTGTGTATACACATGTATATAATTTGTCTTCATGACATACAAATGTGTATACACATGTATATAATTTGTCTTCATGATATACAAATGTGTATACCATGTATATAGTTTATCTTCATGACATACAAATGTGTATACACTGTATATAGTTTATCTTCATGACATACAAATGTGTATACATTGTATATAGTTTATCTTCATGACATATAAATGTGTATACACTGTATATAGTTTATCTTCATAACATACAAATATGTATACACTTTATATAGTTTATCTTCATGATATACAAATGTGTATACACTGTATATAGTTTATCTTCATGATATACAAATGTGTATACACTGTAGTTAGTTTATCTTCATGACATACAAATGTGTATACAGTGTATATAGTTTATCTTCATTACATACAAATGTGTATACACTGTATATAGTTTATCTTCATGACATACAAATGTGTATACACTGTATATAGTTTATCTTCATGACATACAAATGTGTATACACTTTATATAGTTTATCTTCATGATATACAAATGTGTATACACTGTAGTTAGTTTATCTTCATGACATACAAATGTGTATACACTGTATATAGTTTATCTTCATGACATACAAATGTGTATACAGTGTATATAGTTTATCTTCATGACATACAAATGTGTATACACTGTATATAGTTTATCTTCATGACATACAAATGTGTATACAGTGTATATAGTTTATCTTCATTACATACAAATGTGTATACACTGTATATAGTTTATCTTCATGACATACAAATGTGTATACACTGTATATAGTTTATCTTCATGATATACAAATGTGTATACACTGTATATAGTTTATCTTCATGACATACAAATGTGTATACACTGTATATAGTTTATCTTCATGACATACAAATGTGTATACACTTTATATAGTTTATTTTCATGATATACAAATGTGTATACACTGTAGTTAGTTTATCTTCATGACATACAAATGTGTATACACTGTATATAGTTTATCTTCATGACATACAAATGTGTATACAGTGTATATAGTTTATCTTCATGACATACAAATGTGTATATATTTTTTCCGGTAAAAATCCTGTATAGTGGATACCGAGAAATATGCTTGTTGTGTATTAAGAATAAGTAAACAATTAACCCATAAAATACTAAAAATGAATGTTTACTGTTATTTACTTTTCAGTGGCGGTTAAAACTAGTGGATGCTTATGTAAAGGATTGCCCTGTTTTTATAAATGGTTCACTGTGTTTGAGTGTTTGTATCGGTGCCATGCTACAGACCACTACACTATTAATTATTTAGTGATACACAGTTGAGTCATGGAACAGAATGTTACCCTGTGGCATGTGATGGGGACAAGTTCTTTTCACCCTAGGTGACTTGGTTTAATGCAGGCCAAAATATGTTTTTATAGCATAAATCATGTCATGTTGAGTTCATTAACTATGCTAAAGTTGCACTAATGGGATTTGTGGGCTTGTTCTTTGACATCCAATGGTATAATATGTGAACGCTTTGAGATTCACAGTCGGTTTGATAACAAGAACGTGAACTGGAATGACTGTGTATTTGAACACCTACAAATTATTAATTTCCCAGCATGCCATATTTTTTGGGTCTGAAAATGTAGTCCATTATGTACTGTATGTTTTCAGGCACAGAGAAATAATTAAATTCACAGCTATATATTAGATATACAAAATAGTAATTATCATAAAACTTTCAAAACATAAAAAATAATAATCCATTAAACAAATAATTCAGACTGTTTGAAAAAGTGTCTGAATACCGTCTTCACTTGTTTTTAATCACAAAAATAAATTACAATGTTTGTTACATCGGGTAGTTTATGAAAATTCATCGTGCGACTGACATCTAGCGGCAGTCTGTTGAACTTGGCATGCTTGGCCTCAGCTGGAGTCAGAAGTCACCAGCACTCTTGAGTGGTGAGATAAATGCGTTTTTCGTAATGGATGAAACGACATAGCCACGAGTGCTGAACAATTTTTCTTTTAACACGTGTTGGTGATGTTTGTTACATTACCTTTGTAAAAGGTCATAGATAGCTAGTGTCATGTGATCTGGTGGAAGTCGTAATCTCGTGGAAGCGTTTACCCAGTTTGTATTTTGTATTGTACATACATTTTGCTATGATTGTATACAGTTGTTTTGGATGATATAAAATATATTGTTATTATGTATTTTCTACCAATTGTATTGTATGTTATTAGATGACATGAATGTATTAGTTTTATTGGTTAACTAAGTGAACGTCACTACACAGGTTCATTTATAATGTATTGGTATTAAAACTGTCTTGGATGGTTAGAACTATTAACTTCTCATGTGGTTGTTCATATTTTAATATTAAAAATCAATCATGTATCAATTTAATATGCCAATTTGACAACATATCTGAATTCCAATGATTGTTTTATCACATTAAAAAGCTGAACATTAAACAAATTATTAGTCTGTCAAATTTCTGGTTTATGCAGAATTTTCCAGTTGGCCAATAAAAATAATAAATGTTATTAACTTGACTGCTGCATGACTATTGTATACAATTGACAAGTATTGTGCAGTGTTTTATATCATGTTTACTTTGGAACTGGTTGAAGTATTGCTGTATGATGTAACCACAAACTATACATTTTATTATACATTTTCACCCTGAATCCAGCCATTTGGCTAATGTCTCCCTCTTAATAAATAACATGATCTGATCTTGTACAAATCTATATCTTTACGTTGTGGGTTTACTTATAATAATAATATTTATTATTTATAAAGCGCAATATCCAAATATGCTCAAAGCGCTGTACAATAAAATATAACTTATAGTATATTATTTTAAAGAAATCTGGCATCCAATGTGCATTCCTTTTATAGAACAGGGTGAAGAATTGTCCTTTATTACATATGTGACATTATGCAAAGAGCTCACTTTTGGCTCATGCAAAATTTCACACAATGGTTCACTGGACAGTTGCCAAATGACCAACAAACATGTTTTTCAAGGAAATGAAAAATACTGAAATGCAATCAAGTTTTGAAAC
The DNA here is from genome assembly GCA_964017155.1 of Oasisia sp. SBJ-2009. Classification (NCBI taxonomy): domain Eukaryota; kingdom Metazoa; phylum Annelida; class Polychaeta; order Sabellida; family Siboglinidae; genus Oasisia; species Oasisia sp. SBJ-2009. The sequence goes on from OZ024854.1 coordinate 66,281,096, forward strand.
CAAAAGCAGTGTCCTTTTTTCTTTTCCTTGGCAAGAAACTACCCAGAAAGCATATTTTGTCTCCTCTCAGCTTAGTGTTTTAGGTGGTCAAATCTGATAGACGTATGAGTTGTACTTATATAACAATATCTCTTAGCGTCTAACATATTTTACAAACATGGATGGCTAAAAGTTTAAAATAAATAAGAACTGTTGCTATTGAAATAATGAATGCCATAAGATGCATATTGCACGTTTTAATCATCTTCATATCATCATCATTGGAACCATTTCACACATTCATGCTTGTTAACAATACTACACACATACCAGATTTATTTTAATTCCGATTCAAATTATCTCATAAATTCTTTATTTGATTCCACCCAGAATGGAATGGTTTACTCCCTGTGGCTTACTTCAGGCAAGCAATTGACACGTGTAGTTTTATAGAGAACAATGTTATTATTATCGTTATCTTCTGATGTAAGGTTAATGTTCAATACCTATGCCTATCATTATCAATTGTAAAATAATCTTATTTGCCTGGCTTTAATACACAATTGGCTGTATATACATTATACTAATAGATTTTTATGCCACAGAGCCTCCTACTAAAACTACGGAATTCCATGTGAATACCAGATTTCTGCAAACAATATTAAGCATGCATGTTTTTCATATTGGTAATCCATAAAATAAACTTTGTCATTGATGCATCGTGGACTGTACTCCACATGGGGTCAGAGGTTAGCTGAGGAAGTCAATGCTAGCCTTCGCTCTCTCCATCTCATGAAGGAACGAGTAAAACTGAGGAAGCGTCAACTCTGGAACAAAAGTTTAATATCGGTTTAAAAAACTGAGAACAATGAATAATCACCAACACAGCTTTTGCATCAAATTTTTGGCAAGATATCTATGAAAAAACCTAACCTGGACATTACAATCATGAAATCCACATCTCTAGACGTTTTTATTGATTAAACGTTGCCGGTTACCAGACGTTTGAACAGGGCAAACACACTATGAAATAGCAAGATCAGAGAGAAGACATTCGTCCCTATATCCATATCAGATGTGATCAGATATAGATGGCATTAGTGATTTCAAACTCCAAACAAACCACCATTAAAATAGCTTTCAAGGATGTCTTTAAATGGCAAAGAAAAGGTGAAGTGATCAAATTAGAGAGAGAGGACTTCTGGTCTTACATCACAGCTCAAGTATACAAGGTGTGCTCTAGGCAGGATGTGACAGAGGTGAGTAACATCCAGGATGTGACGGAGGAGAGTAACATCCAGGATGTGACGGAGGTGAGTAACATCCAGGATGTGACGGAGGAGAGTAACATCCAGGATGTGACGGAGGAGAGTAACATCCAGGATGTGACGGAGGAGAGTAACATCCAGGATGTGACGGAGGTGAGTAACATCCAGGATGTGACGGAGGAGAGTAACATCCAGGATGTGACGGAGGAGAGTAACATCCAGGATGTGACGGAGGTGAGTAACATCCAGGATGTGACGGAGGAGAGTAACATCCAGGATGTGACGGAGGTGAGTAACATCCAGGATGTGACGGAGGAGAGTAACATCCAGGATGTGACGGAGGAGAGTAACATCCAGGATGTGACGGAGGAGAGTAACATCCAGGATGTGACGGAGGAGAGTAACATCCAGGATGTGACGGAGGTGAGTAACATCCAGGATGTGACGGAGGTGAGTAACATCCAGGATGTGACGGAGGAGAGTAACATCCAGGATGTGACGGAGGTGAGTAACATCCAGGATGTGACGGAGGTGAGTAACATCCAGGATGTGACGGAGGAGAGTAACATCCAGGATGTGACGGAGGAGAGTAACATCCAGGATGTCAACAACGGGTCAAGTTGACCCGAGCATTAAATTCAATCAGGTAAAGAAGAAAGTTTGAAGAAAATATTGTTAGTAAACATTTACTTGAAATAATGGATGGAGGGTTGACTATGGTTTGAGTCAAGTACGATTGGGGCATGGAACATGTTTTGAACCACCATGACACCAATCTGAATAGTTTTATTGTTAACACTGCACAAGGCCAACTCTGTTAAATGGAACTATACAATATCAGCATAAAGACAAGAAAATTGTTTATACATTGGAATGTAACCAACTCACCCAGGTCGACTGTCTCCATTCTATTGCCTTTGTTGATCAACAGCTTCAACTGCATAACAAACAAAAACACCGGCTGGTCAAACAGGTCTAGTGTAAACAAGTCATGCACTGCACAAATATAAAAAAGGTAAGTTCTTATAGAGTGCAGAATCCAGTCCTCAGGACCGCTCAAAGCGCTTTACACTTTACTCCCTGACAGACCTGTTCAATCAAACACCATGTCAACTTCTCTGGGAAGCATCCAGCCATATGCTATAATTAATGCGTGGAGGCTGCTCGCACACATATCCACCACTGTGTATAGCCAGGTACTCATTCATGCAGCTAACTGAACTGGAGCAATGTAGAATGGAAAAACTTGCTCAAGGTTTTAACACCGCAGCACAAGGTTTGAACCCGGATTCTCTTAGTCGAGAGTCCGAAGCTCTACCCCTGAGCCACTGCGCTCTATACAGCGACACACAGATGCACACTGACAAAACCAGACAGAAACCAAGACAGACACAAATATGTTGACAGAAAGTTGGTGACACACATCATATACACTGTATAATTAATTGTTTTTAAAGTTTTATTGTAAACAAGTTCAAGACACCACTCACCAATATATAAAATGCTTACACATATAAACATACACTCTCACATACAAACAAGCTCTTGCCAACATACAAAACCAAATATTTTTGCCACTATGCCAACTCCGCTACATGTTATACAGACTACAGCTACAAATCACGTAACTTGCATATTGAAAACTGAAAACTACAGATACTTGTATTTTCAACATATCATATGTACAACATAACTGACTGCATTGAAACACGTTGCAGTTTGGAAAGAGCTTGTGGCATTAAAGACAGACATCTCTATCTCACCTGTAGGAACGTGTTCGAGAGCTTGTTGAGTTCACTACTTGCAGCAGTCACTGCAAACAGGAACAGACAGCTACCCACATCACCATCTGACAAACTCATCCAACAATTGTTGTCAGTATGTCCACTACAACCTGCTAACTGTAACATTGTATCTCAAGCCAGAGCCACTTTTATTATTTTTATACCGGATCCAGTCAGGAATAATGTAATTGTTCACCTTCATCAAACCTCAGTCACATGATTACACAAATCAGCTAACATCTGTGGATAATAGACACACTAGACAACTGCAAAATTGCATTCAAAGGAGATGAAGAAAATTGTACACTTAAATGTTTGTGAGCAAATACAATTTAATAAAAATTGTGGCATGCGATTTACATGATTTTGTTTTAAACTCACTGGTGCTTGATGTACCTGTGGTGCATATAAGAATGAAAATAGCGATCTGCTCCTGTCTATGGGAGTCGACCGTAGTTACCTCCAAACTTCCACTCCATGTCAGCGAGCTGGTTGACCACAAGAGTGTGCTGCAGCGCCTGCCTGGACGCCTGGGCTTGGTGCTGACTCCACTATACATACACCCTCACATGATGCACATACACACACATAAACATATTTATATATATATATAATATATATATACAATAATCTGTTATATAAATTCCTAATCTATTACGCATATGGTGTCGCTTTATGCATACCACTGTTTTTATGCAGACTAAGGTCAGAATGCATTAAACGTTAGCCATCTGCTTGCGTGAATAATACATTTTATTTAAGAAATGTTAATGTATGTAGTTAGTATAACCACAAACAACAATAATTATGTGTAATTATCTGTACCAAAAGAAATGTTTTATTTTGAATCTCTCATAATGAGCTGCATTTTGAGATATATATGTATACGTATATATATATATATATATATATATATATATATATATATATATATATATATATATATAATACAATACAATTTTTTGTCCTGGACCGGCAAATTTTTTAATATATATATATATATTATATACATTACACACAGACATACACGTATGTATATTTAGGTCATAATCCACCAATTTCTTATTTTAGCAGAAATCTCACCTTTAAATATCCCATTATTTGGGTCATCGATTGGTAAAATTGGCATTGGATTATTTATTGAAACCAAGCTACAACACCTAGCTTGTAATTATTACTAAGAGCTGGTTCATGTTTCAGGCCTGAAATACTTATGCTGTGTGTGTGTGTGTGTGTGTGTGCGCGCGTGCATGCGTGTGTGTGCGTGCAATATGCATGCATGCATGTGTCTGTATGTACTGGTGTTTGTGTACAAACAAGTTGCTGGAAGACATTTAAATAATGCATGTTTGTCTAAATCAATAGAACATGTGATTGCTGACTGACCTTCTCAGCAAAATGTGTCGCATTCTCTTCAGACAGGCCTAAAAAATAAAAATAACTCAAACAAGAATTTAATCAGTTTATATTTATAAATATATTTCTAAAAGACAAATACTAATGCACCCAGTTTATTTACAGGAATCTATAATAACATATCAATACACTAACGTTGGTGCACTGTAAAGAACAAATGTACATAGGCATCTGTCTATTCACGTTCTTAGGACATAATTTGTTTCTGTTCTACCAATTGTCAATACACAATGTTAGAAAACATCACAACCACGATCATTTATAGTTATTTACTTGTACTTGTGTTACAGTTTTCTACTCGGCCAACTCTCCATATTTTGGTACTGTAATTGAATTTAATATCAAAATATTGTTTGATGATAATTGTGTTATTGCGTTATTTCATTAATACATACCCAAGTTGATTAGATCATCCTTGACCTGATCTGGGCTAAGATTTTTCTTCAGAGCACCTATAATCAACAACTTTTTATACTACTACATGGCAATATAAATGTTTATATATTAAAAATCCATTACAAATAAATTCAATTTTCTACACAATGTATGCTGTACTCAATGAACAATATGAAAGCATACGATTTCTTGCCATCAATTTAATCGGTGACATCTATAATTATTTTCATTATTGTAGAATTTGTGATTGTTAAACCATTGAATGTGCTTGCTAAGTGGCGTTTTAGTAATGCCAATATATCTTAAGCAAATTAAGCCATTTAGCCAACATTACAACATTCCCTAAAGGGTTTTAAGGTTGCAATACGTACCATTTGGTACAAGAAGAAAACTCTTGAAAATGGTCTTCAACGTAGTGATACTTATGGCATGTTGTTGCGAGAAATCATCCAACAGGGTCTGCAAGCTGGATGCCTGTAACAACAGCTGGTTGTAGTGCAGCCTGCAGGTGAGAGTAACAATCAACCTCACACTTCTATGTAGAAAGACAACTCATGTCAGGCGGAGAGGAACAATTATAATTACTGAGGTAACGTCTAAAGACCTATTCAAGCTATGTCATAACAAAGTCCAGGATAAACTGATGAGGATGGAAACGATACATGCTCTATTGAGTTTAAGTGCTTGACTAGAACTAGACAGTAGTAGCAGGTTGATGGCTTCTTTTCCAAATGACACTTAGTCTTAGCATTCCAGACCATAAGCAGGGTTCGAATTTAGCGGGGGCCCGCTGGCCCCCACATTTACTGTCGGGCCCCCAGATGTTGAACTCTGTGAGCCCGACTGGCCCCCAGGTCACAGAACTGTAAAATTTATAAATAATGGCCTGACAACTTCCTATCCCAGACGCCAAGGCAAAGAAAATGTCATTATTCACTATACCAGTAAATGATCCTGGCTGCTGCCTGGGGTGGGGATGAAGGTTGCTGCCCTTAGTCAGGGTTAAAATTGATTGACAAGGGGTTGCCGAGGTGGACAAACCTGTCGACTAGGCCAGGGAAAAAGAATAAATAACCTAGGATTGTGTTACTAGAAATAGACAGGTCTTAGACATAATCTACTATGAAGTTCTACGACATGTCATTTTCCATAATGCTGTGGCAATAGGTATATAGGTACATAGGCATCAATCCTTGGTTTATACAGTTTATGGCCAATACTGTTTTAAAGTACATGAATGGTGGTAAAAATGAAGGAAGGAACGGGACCTCGCACAGCCGCTTAAGCCGTTGTGGGTGGGTGGGGGAGCAGGAATAAGCAACCTTGTGTTGCCATCTACAAACGCAGGCAGCCCAAAGAGGAAGTTCTACAGGTTTCAAGCAGCTCCGGTTCAGAGGAAAATTAACAACCCTCCATTGATCTCTTGAAATTATAATTAGCATTTACTAATTAAGCTGCTACATAGGCTACAGCCATTATGTTTGTGGTATGTGAATTGTGTTGAATAAAGTTATAGTTACAATGCGACTTAAATGTGCATTTGTTGCATGGCCCCCACTTTTTGTGGCGATCGCCTCGATTTTGAAAAGTGGGGGCCCTGCTGGCCCCCACATATTTTAGGCTAAATTCTAACCCTGATAAGTATGGCAAGACTTTATCAGGACTTTATTTATTTGAGAGAGAGAGAGAGGGGGGGGGGAGGGAAGAGAGAGACAGACAGACTGAGAGACACGTAAACAGAGAGTGAGAGAGAGAGACTTTGAATGATGCACTTACCTTATCAGAGTGGGTAAGAAAGTTGATGGCAATGTCTGCTAACTGTGCATATTGCTGTAACAAGAAAATAAATTACAAAGTTATACAATGTTACAAACATCTTTCATGACAATGATTACCACAATGAACATGGCACTGTCTGGTCAATCTTTAATGGAATGCACAACTATTTTAAGTGCGACACTTCCACGCTAATCTAGCATAGCCAACTATCTGTTATGTGACTCTGAATAGGGTATGCCATAAGATGCCAATATTACTGACTGTTATAACTGATTGAAGATATTACTTATTTCTCTTTGACTTTGTGTTCATTTGCACGTAGAAGGGCCCAAAAACGGTTTATGTCCTGTATAAAGACTGGCTCTAACTTAGTGTTAGACTTAGATGTAGACCATTGCAGTACTACTACTAGGTCTAGAATATATTCATTAATTTAAAATAGGCCTTGTTGATCTCAGTCTGGCCTTGGCCCTTGTTTCTCATTATGCAATTTATGCATTGAAGAAGCTGGAAAATGATCTGGGATCTAGAGTCTAGACTAATGTAATAATTGCCAATGCCAGAGTAATCAGCCTATGATTGTATTATGTGGGCACTGAGCAATTTACGGGAATTTAAGTGGAAGAGTAGAACCATCTGAACCGTCTATGTAATTTTATCAATTATGACTATATGTATGTGCTGGCTATCATTACAATTGTGATATTGTGTAGTCTTCTCTCGATAACACACCTATTATCGCCCGTGTTAAAGAGCAACAATAAGCATGTTTACCATGTTACTTCAAAATACGCTTAACATGTCGCAATTTGTATTGGTTACCTCTGCTGAAAATCTATTTAAAGCTTGTATGTCAGTAAAAACAGAGTTTGGGGGCGTTTCCCCCGTGAAGTTGAACATGTTCGACAAGTCTGCCCCTGGCGGATCGTTCTGATAACATTTAACCTCGATTATCCAGGCGCCGAGAGATGGCAGCACACGTTACCGGCTTACTCATCATGATAGCCAGAGCAGCTAGATAGCAGTTGGGGCACTCCCCCCCCGCGATGGAACCAAACGAGACTACATAAAGCACGGGCGTCGATCGGTGGGGGACGGGGGGACGATTTATCAACCTATGGGGGACAGCATAGGAAATGTCCAGCCCAAGTTTTCAGTAAAAAAACATTTACAGGCGTATTTATAACGAGACTGCATGATCACTCCCCTAGACATCGGTCTAGTAGTAAATACTTATTAATATACCAGTTCAGAGATAAACTTTCGACTACCCAGTGGGAAATCACTAGATAAAATGCCGGGCTCTATAATTGTTGCCCTTCTGTTGATAGGCACTAGCCACCAAGCACGTCATAGATGCTTAATTTGCCCTATCACAAGTACCCCTTGGAATGCAGCCTAGTCGGATACGTATCGCATACGGCGGAACCAGCAGATTCCTGCACTTTGTGTAATTTGATCCCATTTGAGTGATAACAAATTTCTTTGCCAAAAGGTGGGATTGGAAAGTCTTACACAGGCACCCCTGTAAGCTCTGCTTATGTCACTCTGTGAAACATGCAAGTAGTTATGGGTCCAGTCTGCCCTCTACATTTTCAGTGAATGATTGGGACGGGTGGACCATTACCCCTATTCATATACATGTAGCCAACATAACTATTTTAAATAGCATTACACAAAGGTCTTTTTTTAGAATTAGCACCAGACCAACAATAAATTGTGTTTTATATTTACTGAAACATTACTGACACGCACACGCACACGCACACGCACACGCACACGCACACGCACACGCACACGCACACGCACACGCACACGCACACGCACACGCACACGCACACGCACACGCACACGGCACACGGCACACGGCACACGGCACACGGCACACGGCACACGGCACACGGCACACGGCACACGGCACACGGCACACGGCACACGGCACACGCACATCACACATCACACATCACACATCACACATCACACATCACACATCACACATCACACATCACACGCACGCACACACGCGCACACACTCACACACTCACACACTCACACACTCACACACTCACACACTCACACACTCACACACTCACACACTCACACACTCACACACTCACACACTCACACACTCACACACTCACACACTCACACACGCATGTACGCATGTACGCACGCACGTACGCACGCACACACACACACACACACACACACACACACACACACACACACACAATATGCATTTGTTTAATATATTCCCTAAAATGCACAAGGAACGGTTTAAATATAAATCATTATGATATTCTATATACGGGATTAAATAGCTTGGTGATTTAGCACTAACAAACATTGTTGTGATGATGCAGTGAGGGGTGGAGGGAGGAAGGAGAGGGATAGAGAGACAAAAAGAGTGTGCTTTTATGTGTAAGAAATTGTGTTGTGTCGATATTATATATATATATATATATATATATATATATATATATATATATATATATATATATATATATATATATGTTGTCGTTGTTAGATTTTTTTGTATTAATCTATGGCTGCCCAACACCCAATTTCAAAAATTGTTTTTGCCAGAAAAATAACCAAACGAGTATCATTGTTTCCTACAAGCATGAGTTTTTAGTGGTGATTTAGTACCAGAACATGTTGCATCGTCTAACAATATCCAACCTTTTCTCAAGTTCGTTATTTTCAATATATTTAGTAATCATAATGAATAAATTCACAGCACAATCTATACTGACAGGTATCGAGGTCCAAATGTGTACACCATAATTTGACAGACATCGAAATTTAACATTTGTGCGCACACATTATCGTGTAAATTCACATTCGAATCTGGAAGAATATATTGGTGTATTTGTTTGTAACCAAATTTTGCACTTTGGCAGGTATTGATATATTGACACCTTCCGCATGGGGATGAATGAAAGCACTTGTCGTATTTCTTCGGCGGTGTCAAATTTATGTTGGAAAGGTGACACCGCCGCATTAGAAACTGGTACTTTCTTCACCTCCATATAGGGCTCGGCACAGCCTGCACAGACGCCATTAATTGTGTGTGACAAACGTGTTATACATCTGACGTAATATGTAATTCATCTGATCTGGCTTTGATAGGAACATCCAACAATCGTACAGCAGCAAGTGGGCAGTCCGCGCAGTCAGTTGTCACGATGTTATCGCTAAAAATGACTACCATTATACTGACCGTTTCGTGGGTCGTGTTGTGCATTTTGTTTAGGTTGTTATGCAATGAACCTCGAGATTGTAGTGGGAGTTATATGTTTGTGTCAAGAGGCTTACCCACATGTAAAATGTTAATAAGCTAAATGTGTATAGTATTTTGTGAATTTCGTGAATAGCTAGATCGAGCAATGCAATACTATAAAATATCATGAATAGTGATCTCTATATACTTTACCATTGTGTCGCCAATGGCGTAAAATGCTTTATGTATACAGTTATTAGTCATATTTTAGTTTATCTTTTTATGGATGTAATGTAAATAAAGTTATTGAATTGAAT
>OZ024854.1:66296257-66303757 GCA_964017155.1 Oasisia sp. SBJ-2009
TTGTTCCGTCGGTGAGTCGGTCTGCACCAGAAAGCAGCTGCCACCAACCGTTCGTTTGCCGTCGTAAAACTCGTCGAGACGAACACGGACGTCGCTACATCGGCGGGTCGCCTCCACGACCCTTATGTCGTACGTGTATCTCGTCTGGTCGCGGGTTATCTTCTCATACACGCCACGCGTCGTCATGTTCCTCCAGTGTCGGTATTGCTCGAGTTGCGTCTGTCCGACCGGAAGTGAACTCGGCCACGGGTCGGTTGATCCAGAGGCACACGATGATCTGATTGGCGGTAGCACCGTCAACTCTCTCGCTAGGAACATATCAGAGAACATAATGAACAACACGACCCACGAAACGGTCAGTATAATGGTAGTCATTTTTAGCGACAACATCGTGACAACTGACTGCGCGGACTGCCCACTTGCTACTGTACGGTTGTTGGATGTTCCTATCAAAGCCAGATGAGATGAATTACATATTACGTCAGATGTATAACACGTTTGTCACACACAATTAATGGCGTCTGTGCAGGCTATGCCGAGCCCTATATGGAGGTGAAGAAAGTACCAGTTTCTAATGCGGCGGTGTCACCTTTCCAACATAAATTTGACACCGCCGAAGAAATACGACAAGTGCTTTCATTCATCCCCACGCGTTAGGTGTCAATATGTCAATACCTGCCAAAGTGCAAAATTTGGTTACAAACAAATACACCAATATATTCTTCCAGATTCGAATGTGAATTTACACGACAATGTGTGCGCACAAATGTTAAATTTCGATGTCTGTCAAATGACGGTTTACAAATTTGGACATCGTTACCTGTCATTATAGATTGTGCTGTGAATGTATTCAGTATGATTACTAAATATTGTAATATTGAGCAACATGTACTTATGTTATACTTGATTAATGAATATTTAATAACAATAATAATAATAATAACAACAATAAATTAATAATTAATCACTTTTGGGGGTTTCGTTCTGGTCGGCACAGATAGTGGGCCGGACAAAGCTGGGTGTCGTATTTTGATTTTGTTAATGCTGGCCCATTATTGTACAGTAATGTTATGCTACATAAAATGTATATGTTGTATATATGTATAGCATTTTCGAATATGCATATTTTTGCCGCGTTTTATGGATGCCCACTTGTGATGTCAGACAGGACACATATTGATATCAGGTGCACTCATTCTGTGCATTCAAAGAATGTTTACAAGGATAACTTTTTGGTAGAAAGGTGCGTTAAAATGAATTATTTTGCGATATTCCGATGTACTACAAACACTGGTCATCATTAAAAACATTCATTTATCTTAAAGGGAAAACAAAGTCAATGTTTGGATCATATGGGATTAACAGAGTTAATAAAAAGTAACAACTTCCAACAACAATCATATTTTTAACGTCAGTGGTTTACCAGGAAAAAAATGTAAAACACATAGACATAGAAAGTCTACAGACTACGCCATTTTAGAAACAAAATGACGTCAGAGAGTCTTCTTGGTCGGCGTGAACTGTGCATGCATATTATTATCTGTTACTTTCTAACCTAACCACGAAAACGACCGCCAACAGCCGCCAAACTTCTCCCCACATTTCTTACATACATATACATACACTACATTACAAAAAAATCACTTGTATTCGTCTAACGAAGAAAATTCACAACAGAAACGCAAATCTTGGCGAACGGCAACTCGACAACTTCGACTACCGTAAACTCGCTATTATAAGTTAGCTTTACACAAAATACCGCTAGATGGCGCGCGAATATTTATTACCCTTACTGCATTCGCACGCGCGAATTAGTTTAATTAATTATAAATAATATAATAATAATTAGCTGCATCACTATGATCTGCAGAAAATGTTAAACGGCAAACTAAGGCAACGCTTTGGTGATATGGGTCTAATAGAGTTGATAAAAAATAACAATTTAATATACAAATATATAATTTTATTAGTTTATTTTATATAGCGCCAAATCCACAATTCTCTTCTCTTCTATTCAACATACTGTTATTAAAGTATATGCAATAATAAGAATGCTACCCACAGGTAATATTTAAAAATAAATATTAAAAATACATGTGTCTGCATAATTATCCAAAATTGCCTATTAGTTATAAAAGAAAAAGGAAATTACGTGTTTTTCAATGAAGTCACATTGTTTATTTTATCAATATTTCTATAAACATCCCGCGTGTACTGCGAGCATGCAAGCTTATATTACATAAGCGATGTTTTAACAATAATAACTAAAACAATAACATGTTAACATTACTGTTTTTAAATCCTTCTTTTTCTACCACCATAATATTTCCCATATATTCATATTCCTTTTTACATTTTAGAGATTTATTGTTCCGATAATTAATAAAGTGTCTTGTTCAAAAATAATTATTATTACATATCTGATGGTGGAAATGTCATTCATGAGTAGAACAAATAGCTTCAGTAATATGTTCTTATGCATAATGGTTGTGTATGTGCTGAATGAAAATTATTATTACGTCGTACTTATTTTACTACTTTAATTATTTATTACTATTAACCATACTTTTATATTCATTTATTTCAATTGTTGTTATGTAATTTGTATGTTTATTTATGACTGATAGGTCAGATTAGTTAATGATATAGAAACATGTATTTTCATTATTTATTTTTAAATAATATTATCTGTGGGTAGTTTTCTCTTTATTGTATTTTTAATAGCATTATTTTGTGAAGCGCCACAAACAATTATGGATGTGGCGCTACATAAATAAAATATTATATTATAATAAAAACAATTGTTTGTTTATTTAATATAGCGCCACATCCAATTTAAACTTGTTCATGGCGTTTTACATACATTAAAATGCTAAACAACAAATACACACCAGAAGAAAAAAAACATAAATATACTAGAAACATATATGAACAATTATAAAAATAAAATATCAATATAAAAATAATAACACTTATAATTTCCTGCAAATCATAGTGATGATAATAATTAATTATTATTATTATATTATTTATAAGTAATTAAACTATTTCGCGCGTGTGAAGTAAAACAATTAAATATTAGCAGTCAGAAACGTGGCGTCTAGCGGTATTTTGTGTAAAGCTTTTAAAAGCGATTTTACGGTACCGCTGAGCGGCCGAACAAGTTGTACTCGAGGTCTGCGCGTTTTTGTGTGTGAATTTTCTTCGTCAGAGGAATGCAAGAGATTTTATTACATAACGTAGTGTATGCATATGTATGTAAGATATGTGAGGAGAAGTTTGGCGGCTGTTGGTGGTCGTTTTGATGGTTAGGTCAATCAAATCGGGTCGTCTAGGATCCGCGCTGTGTCTGTGACTGTCCAAACGAATCCACCGAACCACTGTTTCAGTTCTGCTCGATTCATAGGTTAACAAGAAGACATCTTACTGATACTGTCTTTCACTGTACTATTACTATAAGCGTTTGAGGAACAGTGTGGCATATTGATGTCGCGATTTCGTTGTAAACCGACGTAAGGCAACTTTTAGCGTACCGCTTGGCTCTCTGTTATGACAGCTGAACCAGCAGACGACTCTCTGACGTATTACTTTTCCAAACTGCTGGGTTGTGATTGGTTGCAAGATCCAAGATGGGCCGGTTCATGGTGTCGGTGATTTAGCTAGATTTTCCCACTTTAAGACCACTTTCTGAGGTAACCACTAAGGTGAAAAATTGGATTGTAGATGCAAATGATTAGCTAGTGTAAACTCTTTTAGGTGCATAACACTAAACTGTAGCCTTTTTTTTCACTTTAAGATTCTACACAAATCAAATTTGCCAAAACGTTAGGGTTTGAGATATGATCATTTTAATTGTAATACTTTTGACCTATACTGACTTACAAATATACGCCATTTTGTAATATCCATCATTTTAAAAGATGGCGGCTCCGACAAAATCTATTATTTTCGCAGCCGGGATGTAATTTTTTCAAGCGTTGATATGCTGTATTATGTTTGAATTTCAACGACATATCTGCCACTTTTAAAGATGGCGCCCATCAGACCCTCTTATTCCTAAATCTTAAGATAGCTTACTATATCCGTATCTTAAGATCTGCCTATCATCGAAGCTTGAAGCTGATTTGAAAATATAGGTATTTTTTAAATACGTTATCTAAATATACTGTAAAATCTACAATTTATTTCAAATACTAAAAACAAATAAACCATAATGCGAACTGCAAAGCTATTCCTCCACCCTCCCCCCGACATCCATGTTCGGTTTCAAACACCGACATTCCCTTGTGCAACCTTTCATGCAGCCACACTTGATGATCGTGTGATATGCGCCACGACGCCATAGACGATAAATGGTATTTTGAAGTCTGAGAAGAATGCGACTATTGACAACAGGCCGACTCACGAAACATCACTTTAAGTAATGCAGCGCGTTGTCATTGAACGAATTTGCCAGATGTGACGTCACACGATTGTGACGGGAAATGAAAGACCCGTGCTGAGACACCCGCCAGGCCTTGACTTCTCAACTACGCCATTACCACATAAATTACCTGGATAGGTTAAGATGCATTTAGATTGTTTAACCATTCACACCAGAAGGATTATATAAAAAAAGTGGATATTTAAATTGTTATTTTCCGTAGCATTTAATATTCAAACCCATGTCAATATGTAGGCCCTACTGCAATAGGCTAGCGGCGGAGACAAGTCCCACTGGCTAGTCGTCCACTGGTAAGACAATGTGCTGGTTTCTACTAAAGTACAGTTAGTCGTCACATATGTCCGTCATGAGCAGTCTCAACGCTGTGATGCCGACGTACCCTTGCACACCTTCCCCGGGGACACGGCACAGGTAGTGGTCCCCACAAAGCGCCGTGTCGTTATTCTGCTGTGGAAGGATAACTCCGAACTCGTCAAACACTTTAAGGCCATAGAGAGAGAGTTTGTCCTGCAGTAGCCGAGACAGCGCCGCCAGAGCGTAGTTGTTCCGGCCATAGCGAAGGTAGCTTCGATCGTGATCTGGAAATGGCGGCGATGTTAGAACGACCATTTTATATCCCATTTTGTCCGCGAGGCGTTTGATGTTAACCAACGCTTTGAGATAGATATCGAACTCTGGTCCAATCGCGTTATTTATACCACGATGTGCAACAGCGTGTGCGCCAGTCTGAAAGAGCACTATGCTGTGCCCTGTCAAGTTTAGTTTCTGCAGATAGTTTTCCCAAATTGGTATGAAATCTTGACCGTACAGTGTTCCATAGAAGAACTTGTTATCCTTCGAGAACGAGCCGTGTTTACGCTCGACATTGTCCATCGCTCGTTCTCCGAGACACCGAGTCGTCAGGTAATCGAACTTATAGCGCATGTGCGATGCACCGACCATCACGAATCGATCGAACTTTCTTCGGAGACACTCACAGATCGCGTTTACATCGAGTAATGTCGCGACCGGTTCTCCGCGGACATACCCGACCGTCCACGAGGTTCCATTGCGCACCCAAGTCGCCGGACTGTTGGCGTGGCCGTGCGTCGCGCACCCAGTGGTAGTGTTCCAAGGACAGACGGAACGACGCAGCACTAACTCGTCCAGTGGGTGGACTGGTTTGTCGTAGACCAGAAAGTCGACACACTGGCGCTGTATCGTCAACACTGTGCACGTTGTCGGTGGAGCGGGACACCAGATGGTGTATGTGCCGTTAAAGTAGTCCGTGTAAGAACACACTTGTTGTTCCGTCGGTGAGTCGGTCTGCACCAGAAAGCAGCTGCCACCAACCGTTCGTTTGCCGTCGTAAAACTCGTCGAGACGAACACGAACTTCGCTACATCGGCGGGTCGACTCCACGACCCTTATGTCGTACGTGTACCTCGTCTGGTCGCGCGTTATATTCTCATACACGCCACGCGTTGTCATGTTCCTCCAGTGTCGGTATTGCTCGAGTTGCGTCTGTCCGACCGGAAGTGAACTCGGCCACGGGTCGGTCGATTCACAGGCACACGACGACCTCGTTGACGGTAGCTCCATTAACCCTCTAGCTTGGAACATATTTGAGAACAAGATGCACACCAAAACCCACGAGACAGTCAATATAATAGCAGTTGTCTTTAGCGACAGCATCGTGACAACTGACCGTATTATTATTAACTATCCGCTTTAGTGTTTCGAGTGCGGACTGCACATGTGTTACCATTCGATCGATGATCATCTCTTTTGAAAGGCATTGATCCGATGCGTCACGTTACGACGGTGGCACAGTAAAGGAAAGGAATATATCCAGTCCTTCCATGTAAGGTATGGTAGTATGTCACGATACATGGCGAGACTCAGCGCGACTGGAGCTGATTGGGGGCATGACACAAGAATGATATTCTAACGACGACTAACAGTTATAGTTTCCGACCGAAAAACTAGGTCATAAATGTCTTGTGTTATAGCTTTCTTATCTTAGCTGTCTGATTTAATATTGAATTTACGAAACTAGCGTAGACATATATAGTGATTTGCGTAGCGGAGTTAGTTAGTCTCGCTTAACCGACTGTCGGTCGGCTGCGGAACTACGCCGAGAAGACAGTCTGGTCACTTTTGGCGGCTTTTGTTTGTTTATCCGCGTGATCTACACAATGCTGCCACTTCACGGACACTGCCGTAATTTATATTTTTATAAACAACTGCAAATTTGTATTTCTATTTATTTTGTATTAATATAAGTTTAATTTTTAATAGTTTTTATAATACAGCATTATTTGATAAAAGGTATCCTTATTTAATTTGTATGCTATCCGTGTGGGCTTAGACAATGCTGCCACCACATGGATACTGGTTAATCCTGCCGTAATTCTTATTTTATAAACAACAGTAAATTTGAATTTTTACTTACTTTTGTGTTAATATAAGTTCAATGTTGAATACTTTTCATATGATGTTATTATCTTGTAAAAGTATATCGTTATTTTAATTTTTATTTCATAGTTGGCCTGAGAACCAATCAGCGTCTCTACCCTAATCTGGGGTAAGGCCGCCCGGATGTTCGAAAATGCAGACCCACATTTCCCCCAGGCGAAGTTGAGGGGTTTAAAAGTGCTGCCACCTCACGGAGTCTGGGTAACCGAGGCTACACAGAGTATGAACGACCTTAGGCCGTACGTGTCTTTTATGCGATTTGCGTTTTACATTGCTGTATGTTGTGGTTTCACAACAGTAAGCAGAAGCACTGTTTTGGATTAATTCACAAGTTTACGTGTATGATAATAGTTCATGTTTACAGAGCATATAGTATACTATTTTATGTTTTGAAAACGAAACTGAGTTAGAAAATATTTATTCACAAACTAAAAACCAATGAAAAAGGCAAGTTGAAAAAACCTAAAAACGAAACAATTGTCACTTCTATTTATTTTGTGTGTGACATGTTTCAGTATTTATAAGATTTGTTTTAGGAATAGTTAGTGTTATCTGATATCTCAATAATACCATAAAGGTGATAAAATTCCAAAGGAGCT
>OZ024854.1:66308757-66318757 GCA_964017155.1 Oasisia sp. SBJ-2009
TGTGTGCATGCGTGCGTGCGTGCGTGCGTGCGTGCGCGCGTGCGTTTCGTGTTTGTATGAGTGTTTCTGGCTCTATAACAGCGCGAACTCATACGCCTTCAATCGTCAGTACAGCCACCTAGCGAGTTGGAGAAGAGCGTTCCTCTTTGACATTCCAAGCCTCTCCTATACTCGGTATTTAAGAAAGTCTGAATGTTGTTTTGAGTGAAATATACATAATAATAGCTTGAACATTAAATTTTCACTAGGGCTAATTTTCCAAAGCGAACATTAGTTGTGTTACTCAAAACAAGATTCAAAGTGTCGTAAATACCGAGTGAATACGTGTAGGGCTGGACCAGGGTGAACTGTGTTATTTAGACAAATGTGCCGACACTCACTTCTGTTAGTTAAGGTAAATTTTTGGGTATGGCAGTATAAAGTCCCTATGAACGTTCAAGCTCTTTATATTTAGTCCCTGGGAGATCTATTCGATCTAGCGCCATCTCCATTTCTAAGTGCCACATTCACCCACGCTGCAATTAATACCCCCCAATATCCACCACTGTCTAAGGCAAGGTACTATCGTTGAGTGGACGAAGTTGCCCAAAGTTTGACATGGCAGCATATGTTTCGAACCCAGGTTCTCTAGGTCGACAGACCGGTACCGTAAATATGCATCACCAGGTCGGAACCATTTTACGTCACAGTAAGCAACTCCTGGTGTTATCTACAGACTTGAGAATGTGACGTAGCCGCTGACATACCCGTTCCCGCTTCTCCCTTCGTCCGTATCATGGTGGCGCCCTCTGCAATCCTCCGCAGCGCCTCGCCCAAGTCACGTGCCCCGCAGACGAACGGGACCGTAAAGCGGGATTTGTCGATGTGAAATTCCGGGTCAGCAGGTGTCAGCACTGTATAATATGTGAACATAAGCAAATACAACTTGGAAGTGTGACTAGTGGGATTGATAGATTGAAAAACAAACAAGAATAAAAAATGTATAAACATATTTATTTGTTGCATTGCATTGTTCGTTTGCTAAGACACACACCCATAAACAGAAGCGTGCGCGCACGCACGCACGCACGCACGCACGCGCGCACACACACACAAAATGTTGCATGTCCAAAATGTTACATGTCCCTCAAACTAAATCGCACCAGTATTACATTATTATTATTACTAGCATAATATGCATGCATCTTGGTGATTTATGCGCGTGTTGCGAGAATTAGAAGAACATTACACTTATGTCACCTGAGGTATAAAGGGACACAGACACTAATCAAACGTAGAACGTCGAGAAGTGCTAGTAGCACATAGAAAACACTAGCGCATTCGCACCTTCTGACTCGTCAATCATGTCTACTCCCAAGGCTTGTAGAATCTGTGCCTCCGCGAAGTGACCAATCCTTGCTTTCGCCATCACCGGAACACTCACGGCCGCCATGATGTCCTTGATTCTCTGAAACGGCGCATGCGTACTAGTTCATCTTCAAAAATCTGCTATCTGAGAAGAGATATTTTCATCAAACAAAAACTGCACTTTGCACCCTTAATCTTGCCTGTTTTGTGAACTTCACAACGCATGCGCAATGAATTGCTTCCGGCGAAACCGATTTTTAACGACGAACTGATTTGCAAGAATAAGCGCAAGTTTACATCATGCAGAAGTGAAATAACACTTCTAAATGTTGTTTCCGGTTTACTGAAATTACAATTTGTAAATTGGTGGTAGATAACACGGTAGTAATTTATGAGTGCTCATAATCAGCACAACGAGTGGGAGGAAGTAAGCATTATTAGCGAACGTCCGAACAGTTATACTGGATATATTTTAAATAAAGTCACAAGATGTCAAGAGTAGAACCGCATAGGGCAAATCATTATATCATTTGAGTTAAGAAAACATGTATTGCAATGTCACGTCGAGCCCATATTACTATATGATGTGAATCCTGAACACACACAACAGACCATCGAAGCAATTACTGAAATGTGGAATAATGACAGTTACATAGACAAAAAAGTAAACCAATGACTTCTTGATTGGGGCAGCCACCGACAAAAGTAAGATGATTATCAAGATTAGTATAAGACAGGCACTAGTAACTAATGGAAAGGTTGAAGGGAAAAGGCCAAGATGTCGCCAGTGAATAAAATAATAGATAGTATGTTAACACGTGTGGCAGGAGCGCAACCGAACTGCTTCAAACATCAAACGACCAAGCGGTTTAAAGGGCCTTGATCTCCAAAGCCTACCTTCGGGTCGGCCATTCTAGCGATGCCACCATCGTTACGGATGTCAGCCGGTATCCGGTCCAGGGCCATCACTGCGCATGCCTGAATTAAAGCAGAAGTTCAGAGTTATCTTTCTTTTAAAACTGTTTTTTTTCTGTTTCTACAATGATGCGCTCATCAGAAAGCCAAGCTGTTACAATGTATTAATTTGTTCATATAACAATTATTTTATTTTTTAAACACGTTAAGATGCAATGGATAACTCTACCAAATACACATTAGAATGCAGATGCAGATTAGAATGCATGTATATATACGCACACATACACGCATGCATACACACACGCACGCACGCACACATACACGCATGCATACACACACGCACGCACGCACGCACACGCACGCACACGCGCACACACACACCCACCACACACACACACACACACACACACACACACACACACACACACACACTCCATTATGAGTACGTAGGCCTAGCCAACCAGTACACCATCTAATCGTCTCACCCCGGCCTCCTCTGCTATGCGCGCCTGCTCGGCGTTTGTGACGTCCATGATCACGCCGCCTTTCGTCATCTGAGCGAACCCTGACTTGAGGGTGAACGTACCTACCCAGAAAGACAGTTTGATAGTGCATGAGTGACACTTAAACGAATTTATTACAGGTGAGTAATTACATAGCGCAGTATCCAGTTCTTAGAACAGCGTTTTATAAGAGACTACCTGGAAAACTATTCAATCAAACACAGTCTCGACTTCTGGGACGCGTTCAGTCATTAGTCACTAAAGCTAGCTAAGACCTTCGCTATGAAAGTATGTTTCTTGGTAGAATATGAGAATAGTCATGTTGTATTGACACTTGCTAATCCCAGAAACTAAGTCAGACTATGCTATTTATTGCAATTTTGTGTAAAAATAAACATACGCCGTAAGCATCACTTAAATGCGGATTATCATACCACATTGACTGTTTTCCACGGAAAACACAACTCTCTTGTCGCCACGGAAACACGTGGTTCTAGAACTTCATTCATTCATACATAAAATATTTTTGGCAAAACAAAATCGCACCGGTGTGACGAAGCTGAGCATACTAGTAGAACACCGAAGCGACATGTGATGGCTGAATCAACTTTGAAGAGAAGAAATAAAACCAGATGAATTAACTAATAATTATTACAAATAAACGTACGTAGCAAGTAGAGTAATCAAGACAAACTGCTATTTATGGATATTATATGTTCTGGTTGTTGTTATTTATATTTGAAGATTGCATTACTCACCAGTGACATTCTTGGCTCCTGTCATTTTCTCTGTGGTTTTGCCTGAAAGACGATGTATTGTAGACAAGTGACAATGGTAGACAAAAGTTGACAAGGTCCGTCAACATAATTACACATGCAGTAGAGTAATGATAATCTTAAGGGCAATTATCATCTTTAAGAAAGCATTGTTTTTCGCATGTTAGAATACACGCCATCGGCTACATGATTTAACATGAGATCAAAGGAGTTTTGCTACATTTTGTCAAGTATCTGATAAATGACGCTGAGATTAGAAAATAGGTATATAATTGTTTAAGTTATTGTTTGTACATTTGTCTTTTTAGAAGTGTGTTTACGTTGCCCTTGTTAAAATCATCTGGTACAATATCTGTCGTCAATGATAATTTATATATAAGACATTACTTGTCGTACCAAATAAAGAATTATGATATGACTACAACAATTAGTAATGGATCAAGGTCTCATAATTTATTTTGAGAAGACATCATTACTTTGCTGACTTCCTTGAACAGTAGCAGGAAAAGACGAAGAGAATAGATAATAAAACAAAATTGCGGAAGTTCACGCATAAAGGTAATTGTATCTTTAAAATAACCTCAGAGAACATCACAAAGAAAACTCAACGAATCGTGTTTATGTTGCGATAGAGCAGGCAGTCTATGTGAACTTAGTTAGTTAACATAATACATGAGAAAACATGATTTTGCTTTTTGTCGTTTGTCTATTGTAAAGATGCCACTGTTAAGAATATCATGACCTATCTAATGATGAAAGTAATGATGAAACACGCTCGGGACAACGACGACGTCTTTTAGAATACACCCTTTCAGCAGTCATCCAACGAGAGGGAACTTATAATAATATTATACATTATATCGTAATCGTCGGTGGCGTAGTAGCATGTGTAATCGGACACCGCAATGACGTATGGGACTACCACCACTTTACTTACAATTACGGCGACGTCTTCGACAACAGTTCCGTCACTTACCGTCACTGGACATCGGGACTTGTAGCGGCCTGCACCTCGTCTGTTCCTCTTGCTGATATGAGCTCTTGTCGGTAATCCCAGTTCTGTAATACGTGAAGCAGCCGGCGATAGCGCTTTGTAATCGTCAAAGTACACTTCTGTAGCTACTGCCCTGTTGGTTGCGAGACAACATCGCTGTCGCTGAAGCGTTGTGATAAGACGCTGTATTGGAGTAGAGCGTTGGCGAACTTCGCTCTGTGTTTACTCAGCGTTGAGATTACTCCTGTCTCTTTGCGACGGGATGTTGTGCTGTCGTCGATTGTCACTGTGTTGACTCCTTGGCCGTCGTATCGCCAGCAGGGTTACGCAATGGCTCGGCAGCGTTGTGGCTTCATACGATTACAAGTAACAATGTCTGTCAGATCTGTTGAAACGATTCTTGCTAAGAATGTCGTATGTACACGTTTGCGACGATGAAGCAGGTATTTGTTAGATCGCTGTTGTGTGTGTGTAGGGATATTGCACTAGCTGTTGTGTGTTTAGAAATATTACACTACGCACAGCTCACGTTTGAAGTAATCGACGAACCTCATAGCGGGAATTCAGCTCCACCGATGATTTTCTACACAACTCGTCCCTACTCAAAACCATCAACCTGCGAAGGTACGTGGCTAAATTCCATATCGTCAGTGCGTTTCGGTAAAGATACTTTGCACCTACAATAAACCAATTCTTAAGCAAACGTTGTCTCCACGTTGGTCGTCTACGCCGCTCCCATGTCTGACGGCGACATCGTGCGGGTGGGCATCCTGTCTGTGCAGGGAGACTTCGCCGAGCACGAGGAGAGTTTCCGCGAGGCCGCTCGCGCCCAGAACAGCGACGTGGCCGTGGTGCGGGTGAGACTTCCGGCCGACCTGCCGGGTCTGCACGGCCTTGTGCTGCCGGGCGGAGAGAGCACCGTCATGAGCCGCTTCTTGCGGAGATACGGCCTGGCGCAGTCCGTGCGGGACTGGATGCGAGGTACGTGCACTTTACTATTGTCCGAACAGGTGTTTCAAATGTCAAATTGTGATACTAAATATCGAGGTTGTTTGCTTTTTAGGCTTAAATATAGTGTTCTTGCTGCCCGCCAAGTTGCGTTTAATGACAGCGAGACTTTGTTTGTTTGCAACTAGTATATATATATATATATATATATATATATATATATATATATATATATATATATATATATATATATATATATATATATGATAGTGTAACATATATAATATATCATATATGGGTGTCGGGTTCAGGTGACCATCGCCGACAGATCTGGGGCACGTGTGCCGGTCTGATTCTCCTCGCTGACAAAGTCATCGACAAGAAGCTGGGCACAGGCACGGACACAGAACCGGGACAAGGTTCACGACACGGTCTGGAAACCGGCCAGACAAACGACACCTACTGCGATGTTGACGCACCCCAACTGGTGTGTAGAATGATACTTGCCCATTGGGAATTTGACTGTTAACAGTGCAACGAAAGACGAGATGGGATGGTTGGAGGAAGTCTGGGAGAAAGGATAGGGTATAGAGGAAGGGGATAAATGGATGGAGGGAAAGATGGATGGAGGTAGGGTGGGAGAGACGAATGTTGCGAGAGAGCGGTTTAACAATATTAATTGTGTTTGCTGTCATTGTGTCTAGCTCGGCTGTCTGTCTATCAGCGTTGTGAGGAATTCCTACGGCGGACAGCGCGACAGCTTTGAGAGGGACGTGTTCATATCGAGTGACAGGAGTGCACTGAATGACGACAATGGGCATACCAAAGGTATTGTATTATCAATCAATGAATTAACATCAACTATGTGTGATCTACATCAGATCATATAGCGATAAATTGTAACAGAAATGTGTGCAGTACGTTTGTATGCGTTGTTTCTTCTATGAACAAGCTACATTCCTGCGAAACACCGTTGTTCTGGGGCTCGCTTTCTCTTGTAGTGACGTCATGCCGAGGCATTTTTATTCGGGCACCAGGGATAAAGTCGGTCAACTCGAGCGAAGTGACGGTGCTGGGAACCATAGCAACAGAGCGCGGCGACCAGTAAGTGACGGCGGAGATCACGGAGAACATAATGCCAATTCTATTACATCGAATGACACTTACCGATTATTTAATTGTTCCATTATTTATAGTCGCCGAACATACACACATACACACACGCAAAAGCCTAGGCATACGCACACGCTCTCTCTCTCTCTCTCTCTCTCTCTCTCTCTCTCTCTCTCTCTCTCTCTCTAGCTCTCTCTCTCTCTCTCTCTCTCTCTCTCTCTCTCTCTCTCTCTCTCTCTCTGTCACGCACACACATGTACTCACGAACAAACAAACACACACATACGCACATTTACACATACAAACACTCATATGTTATACGCACAAACAAGCAGGAACACTCCTGCACACTTAACATCCACGCGCATAAATAACACACGCACGCACGCACGCACGCACGCACGCACGCACACACGCACGCACACACACACACACACACCAACAGTAATACGCCCAAAAACACCTCTACCACCATAATCGACACTATCACCACAACTACCACCACTACGACACCATCCCCGATTATCGCTCTATCAATGCTGTTTGTGCGATGTGCCAGGGTTGTCGCCGTGGAGCAGAACAACATGCTGGGAACCACATTCCACCCCGAGTTGACGGACGATGTTCGCTGGCACCGCTACTTCCTTCAGCGTATACGCGACGCGCTCACGTGACTGTTGCGTCACACAATGAAGTGATTCCGATAGTTGGCAGTTACGTTTGACGTAAATGTTACGTCAGCTTTTGACAATTGTCCACTGTTGGGACAGTTGCAGCCGATTGTTGCTCCAGTTGTCGCAAATAAAACGACAATTGTGCATCGCGCTGTTAAATAAAATGATCAGTTCGTCATCGTGGTGTTACTGCTTCTAAAGTTTTAACCGATAGCAGCTTGCCAGTCAGTGAATGTGGCCTACAAAATAAACAAATATACTTATATAGCGCAAAATCTTGTTAAAACAGTTCAATGCATTTTACATGTAAACCAATACTAAATAAAATAAACTAATATACTTATATAGCGCAAAATCTTGTTAAAACAGTTCAAGGCATTTTACATATAAAACAATACTAAATAACATAATTAGTCGAGTTATAACCTCAAATAAATAAACTATATGTTACTTTGAAAAATAAACGTTTAAACACACTCGTCTCAAGAAAAAACGTTACTGTCCCTTCAAACATTACGGTAGACATTTTCCGAGTTAAACTATTCATTAAAGTGTAAACAGTCTGTGAGTTAAATTACATAGCACGTACAATTTATATGTCTTTCTGGCATTGTAGATTCAATAAACTAGATTGCAGCGACACGTGCGACGTGCAAAGACCAATGTAAAGGTATTGATCAGACCAGACAGCTGTGTTGGTTGAAGCCACCAACCGCATCACGGCGACGCAGGTCGATAGCCAGTCGATAGACTTAGCGGGTCCACTGGAGCGCAGGACCAAAAGATGCACAATCAGACGAAGCCATTTCCAATAACTGACAGGTAAAACAAAGGTCAGCACGTTGCACACAAGGCTGCAGGGGTCAATGAAATGAGGTTCGGCATGTCCAAGTAGTAGTACCGTTCACGCATGCGCACACTGACCGGGGCGTCATTTTGTTGTTATCCCACGAATGATCTCAAGGTTGGGAATGTGTAAAAACAATCACTTCAACATCGTTTTCAAATTCCGCCCATACCCACCGAAATACGGTAGAACGTGCACATTTCACGATCACAAAATCGCTATTATTGTCAGTTTACATGAACTCTTTCGCTACGTGTCGCCACTGTAACAACTATACATTCGCCCCCACGATATCAGACTCGCCAACTCTACTTTCGTGAACTCGCTAGGAAGAGAGTCTGTTTCTGAATTAACGTCTTCAATGTTCGCCAGGACAATCAGAACCATCAGTTATCATCATATGACATCTTTGTAATATGATAATTAATAGTTACGTGTATAATAATAATTTTTGTTAATTCGAGGGCCAATCACGACCTTTACTCGGATTCGAGATAAACCGAATCCGGGTAGTGACCGTGAACCCAACAGGCCACTAATAGTTACTTATTCCGGGTGAGAAGCCCAAAGTGCGACCATTTCACGGCGCTACGGTAACACAGACTACTCTTTCCCAACAAACAGTTCGCAATACCCGTTCCCTGAAAACTTGAACTATTTTGTGACTTTGCGAAATTGTGCAACCTTTTTCAACTAGGCATCCTTTCTGGCATATAAAAGGTCACTTACCGATCATCTCCTCACGGACAAACCAGAGAACACCGAAATACATGCATACGCCCGCACACATGCACGCAAACGTGCATGCGCGCCCCCGGATGCACATAGACACATTTACACGCACGCTCTCAATCAACCAACCAACCAACCAGCCAACCAGCCAACCAGCCAACCAGCCAACCAGCCAACCAGCCAACCAGCCAACCAGCCAACCAGCCAACCAACCAGCCAGCCAGCCAGCCAGCCAGCCAGCCAGCCAGCCAGCCAGCCAGCCAGCCAGCCAGCCAGCCAGCCAGCCAGCCAGCCAGCCAACCAGCCAACCAACCAACCAACCAACGCACGCTCGCTCGCACGCACGCACGCACGCACGCACGCACGCACGCACGCACACACACACACACACACACACACACCAGCATACCGACACACACGCGTAGACGATAACGTTGTACATACGCGAAACACGTAAAAACATGCCAGACGGTGTTCGCCTGAGAACAATTACGCTGTGCGCTTTTCAAGTGTTGGTGTTTGGCCATGCGTGAAATATAAACATAGTTCAATAGAGTATTCAACTGCACTGGCAACAAAGCGTCTCTGTACGTCATTATTATCCTAGTAGATAGTGGGCTCTGTTTGTAGATTAATGGTCGAGTAAAGCCGGTAATATCTATAAAAAGAACCCATTCAGCGAGCACCCCATATGTAGGACTTGATCGCAGGTCGTGCACGGATAGAACGGCGTTGTTGTAATGCTAGAACACCTCGGTGCTCCAACAATGATTCACGAGTGTCTGGCGGACGAAACAAATCACGTTGTTACGACAGACACAATCATGGAGACAGTTATTCTGTAATGTCGTTGGTCTCACACAAGACAGACGAACAGTTAACTACGCCTGAATAAGAACCGCCGCGAAAATTTCGTCTGACATGAACATAAATAGGGTATAGAGTCTTCTTTGGTCGGTCGTGATGGCGGACGAAGTGACCGGCAGCGCATTGACAATCACCGCAACGGACAGTAACAGCCAACATTCGGACAGCAATGCAGAAGCCACATTCACACGTTCACCGTCCACGGCCACAACGACATCGGATCACAACAACAATGGTCCGTCGGCTGAGGTAAATATGAACACATGTACAGAGCAATGGGC
>OZ024854.1:66323757-66326257 GCA_964017155.1 Oasisia sp. SBJ-2009
GGTAGTGCTGGCTGGTACTGACGTTGTAGCGCTTACATTTTTTCTGGCGTTATAAACGTCCCGATTGACGTTTCTGCACATGCGCGATAAATATAAAATAATTAATGTGCAGCGCAAGGACAATACAATTATGGTATATATACTACTACGTCTACGGGTTTGTTCGCTACGATGTATATAATCTCTCAGCAAAGATATATGTCGCAAATTAACACGAGGCAAACAAGTTTTAAGGCATGTTTTGATAGCAAGCGTAAATCACGTGACTATAGTGCGCCATAATCCGTGACTGTGATTTAAACAAACGTAAGATGTTATTGTATTGAACGTCATTTTAACCAACCTTTCACAGTAATAATCACAAGAGAGTTATCGAACAGCCCGTGATATATATACCGAAATGCTTTGTTTTTTCGCTGCTCATTGATAATTTTACATTTATCGTGCATATATGCAGAAACGTCAATCGGAAAGTTTATAACGATCGGCAAAATGTAAGCGCAACAACGTAATTAGCAGCAGATATCCCTGGCGCGCGAGTATGGATACAACTACCTACTAGTAGCCAGTTTCTTTGAATGTTTGGAATTCGCAGATGATGACGATACAGCTGTACCATAAGTTCTCTCAGTCTTTGTAGTGTGTATGAAGCCGCATATGTTTGTGGTCACTCTGGTTGATACACGTTGGTTTCTGTCCTCAGTCGACACTACACCTACTCTACGCCGCTCTCAAAGGCGGAAGTTTCTCGGCGGTTATGCAACACCTGGCGGGCAACGAAGGCGACATAAACACACCGGACCAAGTGAGAAATAATTTCTACTATTGCTATCAAACCTGGCATAACTGATTACTATGCATAATGGAGACATTCCCAGCGGATTCCTGGCTTAAACTATCGATCCATACAGTCTTCACAACCCCAACACACATGTATACGTTGTTATATGTGTTTACATTACCGCGTACACTGTATTCTTTATTAAGATGGTTTGACTAATATGGGAATGCATAACATTGTTAGGACATTAATCCAGATACACTCAGCCTTGTTTAAAGTAATTAATATAAATAAATCGCATCGATTAACGTTTGAATGCTGGCGTATACGTGCTAGGCAATGTACACGAACACAAACATGACCAGATCCAACGATAAATTTAAAGTCACAGTTATTGCAGAAAATATACCCAATAGTTGACAAGTACATCACGCAGAACTACATGATTGCAGGACGACAACGCGCCGATCCATCTCGTCGTTCTTCGAGACAAGGACGACAGCAGAAGCCTCATCTGTGAAAATCTGCTGGAGAAAGGAGCAGATATCAATCTGCAGCGACAAAATGTAAACCAACATTGCTTTTCAAGGAGTAGTAAACGTCATAACAGTGTAGGTCATAAATGTAAGAGCAAGAAACTGAAAAAGCAATGTTTCTTTCTGCATAGCAGCGTAACGTATATTTATTTTAACAGCGTGTGTCGTAGTGTCCCATTTCAACAAATGTATTTTAACACGTCTATCGATTGACTGACCGATTGAAGGAATAGGATTGGTGCTAATCAAATGATGGCTAAATAAATTGTGAACAACTGTATTTGAGCTATTCGTATTGTGCTCAGTGATGAAACATAGATTGGGTGAATACTTAGCACAAAGTATCATTCCTCGTATAACCACTACATTTGTACATTGTGTAACAGTAATTCGTAACAAAACAGCATGACAGAATATGAGTTTGGATTTCTAATAATAATTTATAACATGTTTTGTAAAATAATGGAAAACTGACATGCGGTGACTATATAATGAGTTTGTAATCAGTTTAAATAAGTGATGTATTGAAGATATTGAAACGTCATAGTAAAATAGCCAACATACCGAACGATAACACGTAGTGGGTGTCTTGTTGCGCAGGATGGGAAGACAGCTTTGCATCTTGCGGTGGAGAAAAATAACAAGTCGACTGTGCAAATGCTACTGGACGCTAAACCGGATGTCGACATTACGTCACAAGTATTATATTATATGGCGCTATCGCGCTTACATTTTTCCGATCGTTAAAAACGTTCCGATTGACGTTTCTGCGCATGCGCAATACATGTAAAATCATCAATGTGCAGCGAAACAACAAAGCATTTTTGGTATAAATGCCACGGGCTGTTCGTTAACTCTCATGTGATGATTACTGCGAAGAGTTTCTTAAAATGTCGTTCAATGCAATAAAATATTACGTTTTATATAAAACACTATCACGGATTATGGCGCACTACAGTCACGTGATTTACGCTTGTATCAAAATATGCTTCGAAACTTGTTTACCTCGTGTTAATTTGCGACAAATAACTTTGCTAACAGGTTACATACATCATAACGAACAACCCAAAGTATTTATACCATAAATGCTTGGTCTTTTTGCTGCACATTGATGATTTTAAATATATTGCGCATGCGCAGAAACGTCAATCGGAACGTTTTTAACGCCGGAAAAATGTAAGCG
>OZ024854.1:66328757-66481257 GCA_964017155.1 Oasisia sp. SBJ-2009
GTAGGGGGCACGTGCTTCCCAGATCTTAGATTTTATCTTTCTCCATTGCCCTTGTATGAATGTGCGCCTTCTTGTTCTCCCTTTAGAAGAAGAATATGAAGTTAGGCGTGGTAGTGTTTTGTAACACTACCACGCCGCCATCTTTCCTCTCTGCCGAAGGCACAAATTGAGCAGAAACAACGGAGAAGCTGAAGTACTGAACTAATTTTCAGCAGCATCCCCGTCTTCCATTGTTACTACCCGATACGTTAAACGATATAGCGACGACAGCGCCACAGCCGAATTGACGTTTTTGACGTTCCTCGAGGGATGGAACTGGAGGTTCCACAGACTACTCTCTCTGTAGCCGACCCTGGGTGTGTGGTCAGTAGAAGCCTGTCACGACACGCCAAATGTTACCCGCCTTAATAATACGACGCAATGCACTTGTAATGCCCAACTGATTGGGATCAGCCACGCGTGAAATATTAAACCGCACAACAGAGCAATCAACAGCTGCTCCTTCAAGCGCAACGGCAGCACAGCGCTGGTGTAAGTCGCTAAATGCAGCTGGAATGTGTAGATTACTGTTTGCAGAAGGATAGGAGGATGGTTAAGTAATGCAGAGACGCATCTGCAAGAGGAAACTGTTCGTGTGCAACACGCCGGAGATAATACCGACCTATGCGGGGATTGCCATCGCGGCAGTGTGTAGGGTCATTTCTGGTTGTTCGGGAACTTTCGAGTTCGCCAAGTAGTGTTTACAATACGAACGAGCCTACTGGAACGCAGCGTCACACCACGAATCCGCTACGCGAATCACTCAGAACGAGCGATAGCCACAGCTGTTACACCCGATACTTTTGTAATCTGTTATTCCGCAACTCTACTGACGTCACCGAAAATAGTCTAACGACTCGTTTGGGTAAGTAGTGGATATAAAATAACGTTAAATAGAATTATAACTCTCATCTGACGTGATCGCAAGTGAAGCGAAACGTGCCGTTCGTTCGTTGGAGATGGCTGCCGATGCAACTGACAGGGCGACTTCACCCAACGCCTCTGCCACCGACCGTCAACTCGTGGAATCTGACGCTCATGAAACAGACGCTAGTTCACAAGCTAGGAACAGTGCCGAGTCGGATGATGACAGCAGCGCCTCGTGCGGTGAGGTAAACAGAACACGTGTGTGAGGACAGGGTTTATATGTCAACATGGTGGACGTTAAACTTGTACGAAGGCAATCGCTCTTGTTTCTTCCTCAATTTGTTATGTCATAAAGTTAGTATTATATTTAGTATGCTGACGGTATACTGCCAATATGTAGTAAGTCCACTATAGTGTTCGATATTTCAATGTTTAGCCCATGAAACGTGCAAACTACAAAAATCAAACGGGATTAATGGGGTTATAAACAAATTAATAATAGTAATATAAAACTAATAATGATAATAATATACTTACACACAACCTATAGTCAAGAATCTTAGGTAAGACGCGCAACATACAATAATCCGGCATAACCATAAACGAAGACGCACAAGATTCGTCATTAGAACAGGAACCGCCGAAGGTCTAGGGTGGAATGCGATTTCAAACACATAACTCTTGTTGATTTTTTGAGATGGTTATAGTTTACAAATATTTGCTTATGATAGGGGGTTTACTTCGTATTTTGGATACAGCTACAGCGAAATGCGACCCGTCCCGTCCCGTCCCGTCCCGTCCCGTCCCGTCCCGTCCCGTCCCGTCCCGTCCCGTCCCGTCCCGTCCCGTCCCGTCCCGTCCCGTCCCGTCCCGTCCCGTCCCGTCCCGTCCCGTCCCGTCCCGTCCCGTCCCGTCCCGTCCCGTCCCGTCCCGTCCCGTCCCGTCCCGTCCCGTCCCGTCCCGTCCCGTCCCGTCCCGTCCCGTCCCGTCCCGTCCCGTCCCGTCCCGTCCCGTCCCGTCCCGTCCCGTCCCGTCCCGTCCCGTCCCGTCCCGTCCCGTCCCGTCCCGTCCCGTCCCGTCCCGTCCCGTCCCGTCCCGTCCCGCCCCGCCCCGCCCCGCCCCGCCCCGCCCCGCCCCGCCCCGCCCCGCCCCGCCCCGCCCCGCCCCGCCCCCGCCCCGCCCCGCCCCGCCCCGCCCCGCCCCGCCCCGCCCCGCCCCGCCCCGCCCCGCCCCGCCCCGCCCCGCCCCGCCCCGCCCCGCCCCGCCCCGCCCCGCCCCGCCCCGCCCCGCCCCGCCCCGCCCCGCCCCGCCCCGCCCCGCCCCGCCCCGCCCCGCCCCGCCCCGCCCCGCCCCGCCCCGCCCCGCCCCGCCCCGCCCCGCCCCGCCCCGCCCCGCCCCGCCCCGCCCCGCCCCGCCCCGCCCCGCCCCGCCCCGCCCCGCCCCGCCCCGCCCCGCCCCGCCCCGCCCCGCCCCGCCCCGCCCCGCCCCGCCCCGCCCCGCCCCGCCCCGCCCCGCCCCGCCCCGCCCCGCCCCGCCCCGCCCCGCCCCGCCCCGCCCCGCCCCGCCCCGTTATTACTTCACGTTCCCGTCATCCGATGCGGCTTCTTGTTTGTGCGTATGTTTATGAATCTTTCCCCCGGTATGCATCGTGCAATACAACTTACTTCGTATGGATCTAGGCCGGTCTCGTTGCCTTACATGAAGTCATTCAAAACGGTGGTCATAACTGCGCCAACGAAGTCGACATCCTGCTGTCGAGCACCATTGTTGACGTCAACGCCTTAGCGTCATCTGGCGGATGTACAGCACTCCATCTAGCGGCGCAGTTGAAAGACGAATTTGTTGCTCAAGAGGTGGCGCTGCAGTTGATGAAATACGGGGCGGATCCAGGCATTAAAGATACGGTAAATAAGACAAGACAATTATCCAAGTGATCCAACTGGCCGTGTTAAAGGGAAACAAAAGACAATGTTTTGATATTATTGTGTGGCATAATGATAATTCAAAATGGCGTTGCTATTGCAATTGCAATGGCTTTTTCTTAATTTATGCATCTATCTAAAATAATAATTACCTATCTAGAACGAGGCTAATAAAGTACCTATCGCATATATTTGTGGCATTTGGCCGCACAACCTTACCCACATATATGTGGGTAGGGTTCCTCCCGGAAACGTGTTACTTTCGAAAAAGTGTTTTATTTACTCTAGTCGATATTGATATAGCAGTTAATGTTAACATACTTGGTTCAGTGTGTTTGGGTTGGCGCCAAGCTCAAGACATGTCCGAAAGTTAATTACAGAAGATTCCCCCGTCCAGCGTTGTAGTACACGAGGGCTTTGCTTCCGAGCAAGTATGGTACATATGTTGTGCTCATGTTGCGCATTGTGTTTGTTCATCCGTAGAGCCTTAGGACGGCGGCAGATTACGCCTTCTCCCTGGGTTACGGATATCTGGGGAACTATCTGTCGTTCGGAGAGACGTCACTCGACGAGGCAATCACCGCAGCCCAGTGCAGGAGAGAGGAACACTTCTCGGTGCGAGGACGTTGACTGTGTTAGACAAGTTGCGGGTTACTCGCTTGCAATATCGCGTGTCATCTTGTCCGTAACAGAAATGAATTACCAATATTATAGTTACGTGTTATGGTCCTATGCTAAAACCTACCTGTCTGCCTACATGTCTACGTGCGTGCGTGCGTTCGGGCGTGTAAGTATACGCGAGTGTCTGTATGAGAGGGTTTGAGTGTATAATTTATGTGCACGCTGTGCGTGCATGTTTGTGTGTACGCGTATGCCCACGCGTGTGTTCGTGGAGATACGTATTTTTTATATGTTTATACATACACGATCACTCGATTTTTCAGATATCTCTGCTGAAAGCTGCGAAAACCGCGATGATTGAAGACGTTCGGAGATGTCTTGAGCTTGGTGCCAATCCAAACACACTGAACCAAGTACGTTCATCCACTCGTGAATCTGCCAATAACCAATCTACAAACTCCTCACACGAGTAACAATCGTAGGACTTCAGCTGCATCAATGATTTCCCAATAATATGCAGACATTACTTACCTTTCACCATATATATTACATTAGAGGTAAAATTAATAATTTTTGCACATTATCTCAATGCTTCTCCATCTTTCGCACCCGTAGACGAGTTCATGTCCCCATGAAGGTGTTATCCGTAGTTGCCATCACAGTTACACCTCCGGCTACCTCTATGCACAGCACTGACATGTAGTATCAAATGATTCAAATCTACATATTACAAAATTCAACGACGTTTGACAGTTACTATGGACCATATCAGCAGTCGTAGCTTGCATATGTAGGCCTGCAGTGCTGCTGATGTCGGCGTCAGATAACAATGTTCAAAGTCCGCCGTGATGTTTGCAGCACGGAGTTGGACCTCTACACTTCGCCGTCGCCCGTTGTCCAGCCGACCGTAGATCTACAATCGTGGAGCTGCTCGTCAATGGCGGCGCCGACGTCAATTTAAGAGACCATGTAAGTTACGACGTGTTTGATCAAAACAACTGTGTTACTTAACGTTCTTATAAAATATGTATATTATTAACTGCTAACTTTGGAGTAGACTGGCAGAATTCTCTTCCATATGTCGAGGTTCACTCGATTTTTTCTAGGTGTTACTTTCTGGTAATCTAGTAAACATATAGAAAATAAATGTGCAACTGCAAAACGTTTTTATCTGTAGGGTGCAGAGATTGTTATGATATATCGGTTCGACTCACAATCATTTTGTTACAGACTGAACAATACTAACTAGAGATCACCAGTCATGCCATTCTGGGTCAGGAAACGGCACAGTAATACTTCGACGATTCAATCGTGGGGTCACAGAATAAACACAATCTTACACACATACATACATACATACATACATACATACACATATACATACACATATACATACACACGTACATGCAAACATACATACATACACACATACACATATACACACTCACGCACGCACACATACATATATACTTACGTACACACATATACACACACGCACGTACGCAAGCACATGCATACGTAAATACAATACGTACATACACGCACAAGCACGCACGCCTTCACGCATACAACGCATACACATTGTAAGACGTATCTGATTAAATAATGACTACGCGAACGTTTTTGACCATCTTGAATTTTCTAGGAGGGCGATACAGCACTGAACCTTCTCATTAAATGTGGGGATAACGATTCTGAAGGAACCTTGGCTACATTGGCGAAATACCTACTTGATAAAGGAACGAACAAGGAGATAAAAGATTTGGTAAGTTGTGCAGAGAGACAATTGTTGAAGCATCGTCAATGAAATCTCGTCCCTGGTCTTATCCGATTATGACAGTTTCAAATTCAAGGAAACTTTTAACTGAAATAACTGTTTGTGGTTTACAAATGGTTTCAGAAGTTAAAATTACATAAACTGCAATACTCGCGTGCAATACCTCCATCACCTCTTTCGCCTAAGTGTCAAAACAGCATCCCTACCCTAACTTCACCCCCAAGCCACTAGTGGGACTACGATCTCGTGTTGGCTATTGATGCCCGTCTCATTGGTTTCTGCTTTGCTGCGCCTCAGAACTGAGTTTCTTTATTATGTGCGTACAATATACATTTTATTCATAAACCATGTTTGAAGTATAGCACACTTACATTCCTCGTGGCTACATTTCAGGATGGAAAGGATGCGACGATGTTAGCAACAGAGCGGCAGTTTGACGACATCGTCTCTCTTCTCCCACTGGTAAAGAGAGTGGACATTTTGCCAACGGCAATATCAGCATTGAAATACAGCGATGTGATAATGTGTGTGTGTGTGTGTGTGTGTGTGTGTGTGTGTGTGTGTGTGTGTGTGTGTGTGTGCGTGCGTGTGCGTGTGTGCGCGCGTGCGTGCTACATGTGTGGATATGGAAGTTGATTTTTAGTTTTATTATTAATGAAGTAAAACGGGTTCAGAGAAAACCGAAACGCGTTTTATATTAGTGTCCGCAGTGCAACGACTACCTATGTTCATTAATAGTAATGTTATTCGTTACCCTTAAAACGATCAATTATACTCTGTCGTTATCCGTTTCAAAATACCGATCGATATTGAAAAAGCCCAGACAATTATGTAATTCGATGCATTTAAAACCCTCTGGACACGCAAGGAATCATTCAGTTCCAACTATTTGATTTATTTAAACGGATCAGTTCTATTATCCACAACTCTGTTAAGCCTGTTGTTTTACTGTGCTACTTTTGCAGCACTCATTTCCTTGTTTTACCAGTGATCATCTTCTGTACTATGAACGGGACAAATGAAATATATTTGTAATGATTACTTTTTTGTGTCTATTTGTTTTACATATTATTGTTTGCAGCGCTTTTCAGCAACCTATTAACGTAATTTGCTACATAATAATGATAAAGTACCTTGCGTTGAGTTACAGGTGCAGAGTAGCAACGAAAATACCAAGAAGACAGTAAGGTTTACAAGAGACGAAGTGACACCTCCAGAAACTAATGAGGCAGAAAAAGCGACCACTGGGGTAGAAGAAACAACCACTGAGACACAAGGCGCCGTGGTCAATGAGGTGAGAGAGGACACATTATATGGATTTTTTCGAATAAAAACTTTGTCATATAAAGTTATGTAATCAGCTATTGTATAACTGTCTGATGTTCAACACGAACTGCCATTGTAGTGTTGCTGCCTTGCTTCAAACTACAATGTAGTGTTTCCTTATTGTCTACACACTGCGTTGGTGGTGTCACTGCATGCAACCGTTGTTCGAAGTATCAATTCGTTGAGTGTTTCTGTTTGTGGAAGAGTTTCTTTGTTTCTTCGTCTTTGTATATTGCACCTACCCGGATAACCTTAAACTGGTACACTCTATTTCATGTCTTCAGTCGACGTTACATCTACTTTACGCCGCAATTAAAACTGGAAGTTCATCGGAAGTTACACGGCACCTGGCGGACAACAAAGACAACATAAACACACCCGACAAAGTGAGTAGGCGTCCGTTATAAACCATGATATTGGCAAAGGAATGTTTTTCTTTCGATTTCACAATGCTGTTTATTATACACTTTGCATCTTCCCACCGGTATCCATGATGTACAGAGTTTCTTTGTTTCTTTAATCAAAACAAGGCATTCAAATTATGTAGACTAACCAAAAGCGAATAGAACAACGGATCCGAATATACTCGCCCTAACACATAAATATGATTATCACAGCTACACAAGGCGTACGGGGTTAAGCGATAAACAATGATAACAACACATAAATAGGTGGATCACAGTATCATATAAATACGATGACCGTGACAACATTCAACAGCACAACACACGGAGGTGGTTATGAGTATATGATTAATTTCAGAATACTAAGCAGGACTACGCGATAAAATTATAATGGTAATATAAGAACATCACAATTTACATTTAGTAGGTTATCGGAGGAACCTTGATCATCAGAGCTATTGATAACATATTGCAGGAGGGCAACGCTCCAATCCATCTTGCCATTCTGCGCGACAATGACGAAGACAGAACATTGATTATTGAGGAGTTACTGCGGCATGGAGCCAATTTGAATCTACAACGACAATCGGTTCGTTTATATTTCCGTATTCAGATTACTAAATATTCCGGTAGTGTTGTGTACATAAAAACAGGACAGATAATGGTCAAAACGACAGCCATGTTGTAATGATGTTAAAAAAACATCTCCATTTGATCAAAGACTGCTTCTTGAAATCGACCCATTTTGACAGACACATGTTCCGTACACAATTTACATACCTATTTGACTGGCTAAAACAAAGGCGGTTGTATCAAGTAAACTAGTTTTAACACACTCATCATTGGTTTGTTATCTATCAACATTGTGATGACGTATCAGAATGAGTTAGATTGTTCGAATAAGCGACTCGTGTTAAAAGTCAATGCAAGATCATTTTTAGTCAGGTAGCATTAATGCCATGCTGCAACACTTTGACATGTCGAAGATAATTGCATATTAAGAGTTTGTATGCTTACTTTGTACATAACATTACATACTTACTTAAATAAGCATAGCGGTCATGCAATGGTTGTCTCGTTTTTATCAAGGACGGTAACACGGCCCTACATCTAGCCGTGGAGAGAAATGACAAGATGGCGGTTCAGTTGCTACTGGAAGCTAAACCGGATATCAACATCATTTCACAAGTATGGCACTGTATCACACTAAGCTTGTTTCTTGTTTTATTTTAACTTTAACCTACAAAGTTTACAATTTTATACTGTCGAATATTAAACTTTTGAAATATTATTATACAACTATTGAATTAAATCAGACATTTCATTCATTGACATTCTACCATCTTCGCGTGATTCTTACTGTTTCTGTCTGCAGCAGGGCGAGACACCTCACGACATGGCCATCCGACTGAAGCGTACAGAGGTCGCAAAGATGATACAGAAATACCGCGTCGAAAAGAACACAGACAAATGGCGCAAGAAGGCTCGAATTTGTCTAATTTTGTGACGTATCAGTCATGCTAATTCTTCTAACCAACGGCTTTCCAGAAACTGCAGCTTAGTAACATAAATAATTCGCCTTGTCAGTTATAATACTAGTTATACAACTGCAGCCGTGCGGTACCATTTTCACAATGACCGTGTAGGCGATGCATATTTAGACGTCGTCGCTATTATTAACAAAGAGGTCACGTAAATACATAAACACGGTGCACCGTTTATTGCCATGGAAATTGACAATGTTAATGCAGCACAGAATGATACTACACACAAAGTTGCCATACAAAATATCCACATTAAGACGACGACGCATGACTAACGTAAGGATGTTGCTCTTGTGGACATTCTCTAAGGTACATGTGATATAGCTATTGGTATTGCTACCACGAACATAAACGTCGTATACTTCTTACTGACTCGAACATAAAGATGGTTTTGTGTTTTCCAAAGCATGAGAACGGCCTGTTTTTGTGTGAACATGAATTCACAAACACGATGGCATATATATATATATATATCGCCAGTATGACAATATATATATATATATATATATATATATATATATATATACATATCGCCAATATGACACTTATACCGTTAGAAATTAACATAACACTTGAATCTGGAAGTGACGACCGAGTCAACCATAATCCCGCCAGATTTCAAACAGACCGGCAAATAGAACGGATTTGCATTAAATTAACTACAACAATCATTTGTTCAAACAAGTAAAAACGTCATACATGTGTATTAAACATAGCACACACATTACTTGAACTATTAACACATTGCACAGGTGCACAGCAGATAACTGGATTCGTATTGTGCAGAGGTTGAGGCAAATATAGCAGACATGGACTACATCGTTATATCAAACCCTGTTTTTATCTTCGTTAATACAATACATTGCATACAATAATTACGTATATCAGACATGCTTCATTTCCTCAATGTCTGCCTTGTTTTGTGGAGACAGAAAATAGCTTATTAGTTATGTCCGTCTTCTTGGTTTGTGATTGCATTCGAATTGCTGAGGAATTTAGACTTCTTAAATATATTGAGATTAGCGAAATACCGTACAGAGATCAGTATAAAACGCAATAAAAACTAATTGTGAAGCACCAATACGGAACACGCTCAACACAAGGGTTAATGGGTGGGTGATGTGTGAGAAATATCAGAAGAGAAAGTGTAAGAGTGAAATCATTAACATAGGTGAGTCTGTAAATAAAGAATTGTTTAATTATGCAACATGTTCTGC
The DNA here is from genome assembly GCA_964017155.1 of Oasisia sp. SBJ-2009. Classification (NCBI taxonomy): domain Eukaryota; kingdom Metazoa; phylum Annelida; class Polychaeta; order Sabellida; family Siboglinidae; genus Oasisia; species Oasisia sp. SBJ-2009. The sequence continues at coordinate 66,338,475 of OZ024854.1, forward strand.
CAATACGTATCAGCTATACAGTAATTATTATGACGTGGAACTAGTCAAGTCATCAAGGTAGTGCGTAGAAAAGACAGTGTCAACAGAGCGGTCCAACATTCAAGCCTGAACATCTAAGAGTAGAGGAGACGGTCCATCGATGGGGTGCTATATCCTATACAGCTTAACGTGCACTCAACCCTGATACGTGTGCATTGTTTCGCGAGTTACAAAGACAGTACACGCCATACCAAGTCCAGTTGCGAACAGACAGGAGTAGTGGCTTCAGCCGTCCGAAACGACCCACCTAGCAATGAATCAAGGGAAATACGTCCTGATGCACATCATACATGCATGTATGTAGATGTGTGACAGTACTAGGACATTGTGTCCTAGTACTGTCACACATCTACATACATGCATGTCGATCATAGCGACATTGTGTCTTAGCAATGTCACACGTCTATAGTTCCACATTAAAGATGGCATGTCTGTGCAGCTTCGTGTCTAGTTCACTTCTCCACTCAGACCACTTGTCAGTGACAGGATCGTATTCTTCGATGACGGCCGACTCTGGCACGGAATCTCCTCCCCCCGCCAACAGGATGCACCCGCGCCACACGACCGCTGCCGCCTCGGCGTGCTGTCCTCGTGGCCCGCTCAGTGTGGTCCACGTGTCCGTTGCTGGGTGGTACCTGAGACATGTGCGAGCGACGCCTCCCACCACATAAATGTAGTCGTCCAGTGTCACTGCACTACAGCCTTCGCACGCCACAGGCATGTCAGATAACGCACTCCACTTCCTACTTGTTGTATCAAACTCCTGGGTGAAACTTACTGCAGTGCACCAATCATCCGTGCCGCCAAAGACGAATATTGTATTGCCGTATGCAGCAATCGCAGGTTTCCATGTTATCTGCGGTATGTCGGGCATGGACAGCCACTCTCGACGTTTCAGATTTAGACAGTCCACATAAGCCGTCGTATTGCTGTCGCCAACACACGATCCTCCCACCAAGTAGACGCAGTCGCCCAGCGACACACTGCAGTGGGACTCCCGACCAGTGATAAGTGGTGGCATCGCCTCCCACTTCTTCTTGTCCAAGTCATACAGCCAGCATTGGTCCACTGTCTCGCGTTTCTTTTCGTTTTCGCCGCCGGTTAAAACGAGGGATCTACCCGCACAGCATACACTGTAGTCTATGACGACTTTGGTAATTTTCATCAACGATTCCCAACAACTCGTGTCTTCATTGTAGTACCGGCAGATCTTGTTCTTACCACCGCTACTGTTCATCCCGCCAACGACCAGAAGACGAGACTTCTGTCGAAATTTCTTCCGTGGTACCGTGCGGCAACTGCCGATCTTGTCACGTTGGGGTGCGGTGTTTGCCTGGTACACAATCGCCTCGTTTAGGTACTCAAGACATTTCGGTGTCAACAGACGACAAGTGTTCTTCATGTGACAAAGGTACTTGCTTTTACAGTAAGGCAAGCGGACGTATTCTAGTACTGTTTCAAAGGATGACTTCCTGACGTCAACGTCATGACGAACCCATTCTAGTACGCAGTCGACAACAACGTCCTCGTCATCAACAATGATGTCATCATCCTTTATGTAGTCGATCAATTCGCGGCAAGACAACTCTTTCATCTGGTCAGTAAACGCCACCGTTTTGAACTCGGCCAGCATCAGTCCTCTGGCTTTCCTCTGCACCTTATGCAGTCGATATAATGCGGCAAACCTGAAGAATCCGACGCAATTGGTCAAGTCGACTTGCGACATTAGGAAGTCGTCACAACCAGCTTTCAGGGTATCCAGCTGGAAGACGTCACAAGCATTTACCAAACCCTCCACATTATCAACAGTGAGCTGTATTTCACCGGTGTATATGTAGTCAATGATACTGGTCAGTATCTCAGGCTCGACCGTCAGCTGGACTGTGTCCGACGCGCTTTCTTTAAAACCACGCCCGAACATCGCCTTAAAGTAATCACTTGCGGCCGCCAGAACGACGCGATGGCACTGGATCTGGGCACCACCCGACTGCAAAGTGACATCGGTGTACTCGTTGTGCTGACGCAGTCTGTGTACAGCTGTCATAAAGTCATCTTGGTATGCCTTATTAACAAACGTGTTGACCATCATGGAAGACGATGCTACAACAAATCATACATAACAATTAATTTACAATTATATACAGAAAACACAATATAAAGTTGAAGCAAAATAGACCAAGAGACCCTCTGGTCCTTTGTATTATAAATTACAGCGAGTTTGTAATTATGCATAACATGAGTTATACCAAGTTAATGATTTTGGTCGACATCTACGTCCACTCCACTCAGCCGGCCACATTATAGCCGGCCACGTGATCAGAATGTAGGTGACATCAATAACGTGTATAATATTTAATCCTATAATTGTTCAGAACATTAATTTTATATGTTTGTCAAAGCACCAACATAAACTCAACTTGCAATTACAGAAAATCAATAGTTTCGACGATACAGTTTAACTGACATCTGCAGAAGCAGCTGCCACTGGTCTGCGAGATGAAATAGCAATTAGTTATGTGTTCCAAGCAGGTGTAGCAAAGTAATCGTACTTGTACTCGAATACATTACCAAAGTAATCATACTCACAATAACTTCTCACGATTATATTTTTTCTTCAAATGAACTGTTGCAAGCAAATACATTAGACATTATAGAAATGGCAATATTACTAGTAATCTAATAAATGTAATATTAATTGAGCTACTAATTTTCTATTACTGTTGAGCATTTCAGTTAAATAAATATTCAGTCAGATTTCCCTAATTAATACCTTCTCTCCTCAGAGAAGCCACATATCCTGACCCTCCCCTCCCCTCCTGCTTAGTGTAGTACTGGTAGTACAAAGTTATATTGCCACCATCCCTGGGAAGCCCTGCAGTAGATAAGCATCCCTTAACATCTTGCTTTCTAATTTTAAACTCCATGACACAGCCCCATGTGTACTGTTTGCTCTGTCAGTATGGTATGAATGACTGGTCATGTTTCCTAGGTATCCAGAATCCTGACTGGGTCTGGGCAGTTAGCTGCTAAATCCCTATCTATTGTGATTAATTAAGTACCACCAGTAAACCTGTCTACAGAGGTAAAGGCCAAAATATGTTGTTCGTTATGTTAAGCCAGAGGTCCATAATAAAATGCCTATCTTGCCCTCAAAAGAGACACTACTAATCACTGCTTGGATCTTGTGAGGAAGTGTGACAGTTCACCTTCAAAGTCAGCCAGGAAACCAGAATAGCTACAGAACAAATGGTCAGGCACTAATCCACCCTCTGGCTCTGAGTCTGAGCAAACAAAAGTTGTGGTCACTGCTTGGCCATGGGGGACATCTGCTGTTAAGTGTTCTCATCAGTAATTAGCACTGTTGGGTGAAGTTGCAGTGAAGGTAATAAGTTTGGCAGGCATCACTGTATTTTAAAAAATATTTGAAAGTACTTGAAAATATCAAACACTTTAAAAAAGTAATTAACTACAACTATTATTAATTCCTAAACATCAAATACAAATACTTTAAAGTGAAAAAAAAGGCAAAGGTTTAGTGTAATGCACCTAAAAGAGTTTACACTAGCTAATCATTTGCATCTTCAATCCAATTTTTCACCTTAGTGGTTACCTCAGAAAGTGGTCTTAAAGTGAGAAAATCTAGCTAAGTCACCGACACCATGAACCGGCCCATCTTGGACCTTGCAACCAATCACAACCCAGCAGTTTGGAAAAGTAATACGTCAGAGAGTCGTCTGCTGGTTCAGCTGTCATAATAGAGAGCCAAGCGGTACGCTAAAAGTTGCCTTACGTCGGTTTACCACGAAATCGCGACAGCAATATGCCACACTGTTCCTCATACGCTTATGGTAACAGTACAGTGAAAGACAGTATCACTAAGATGTCTTCTTGTTAAACTTTGAATCGAGCAGCATTGAAACAGTGTTTCGGTGGATTCGTTGGGACAGTCACAGACACAGCGCCGATCCAATTTGATTGACCTAACCATCAAAACGACCACCAACAGCCGCCAAACTTATCCTAACGTATGTTACATACATATACATACACTACGTTATCAAATCACTTGCATTCCTGTAACGAAGAAAATCCATAAAACAAACGCGCTGATGTCGACGGCAATTTCGATGACCGCTGGCCGGTACCGTAAAAATAAGTTAGCCTTACACAAAATGCCATTAGTCGGCACGTTTGTGCGCGCGAATATTGATAAACTTTACTTACTGCATTCGCACGCGCAACATAGTTTAATTAATTGTAAATAATATAGTAATAATTAATTATTATCATCACTATGATTTGCAGGAAATCATAAGTTTTATTATAATATAGTATTTTATTTATATAGCGTTACATCCATAATTGGTTGTGGCGCTTCACAACATACTGCTATTAAAAATACAATAAGAAGAATACTACCCACAGATAATACTTCAAAATAAATAATGAAAATATGTGTGTCTATGTAATTAACTAAGTGACCTATCAGTATTAAAAAGAACCCATACAAATTCCATAACAACAATAGGGGTAAATTAATGTAAAGGTAATAAATAATTAAGATGGTAAAATAATTACGACGTAACAATAATTTTCATTCAGCACATACACACAGTATGCATAAGAAAATATTATTGAAGCTATACATTTTTCTACTCATGAATTATATTTCCACCACCAGATATGTAATAATAATTATTTTTGGACAAAAACTGTATTAATTATCGGGACAATAAATCACTGAAATTTAAGCAGAATATGAATATAATATGGGAAATATACGGTGGTAGAAAAAGAAGGTTTTGGAGCATTCAAAAATAATAATATATGTTATTGTTTCGTTATCATTGTTATAAACATCGTTTATATAATATAAGCTTGCATGCTTGCAGTACACGCGGGATGTTTATAGAAATATTCTGAAAATTAACAATGCGACATCATCGAACAACACGTAATTTTATGCAAACATATGCATTTAAAAAAAAAAAATATTACCTGTGGGTAGCATTCTTCTTATTGCATATATTTTAATAACATCATATTGTGAAGCGCCACAAACAATTATGGATTTGGCGCTATAAGAAAAAAAATTATAATTATATTATAAGAAAACTAACATTTTCTGAAGATCTTTGTAATGATAATAATTAATTATTACTTGATTAATTAAACTATTTCGCGCCTGCGAATGCAGTAAATAAAGTTTATAAATATTCGCGCGCACCACCGCGCCGCCTAACGTTATTTTGTGTAAATCTAACTTTTATAGCGATGTTACGGTAACCGAAGAGCCTGAGTTGCCGTCGGGATCTGCGATCGAGTTACTTTTGTGAATTTTCTTCGTTAGAGGAATGCGAGTGATTTTATTTTATAACATAGTGTATATGTATATGTATGTAAGACAAGTGATGAGAAGTTTGGCGGCTGCTGGCGGTCGTTTTCATGGTTAGGTCGGACAGTACATGTCATTGTTGACACCAGTCGATGCCGTGTCTGCCTCGGGTACGAGGACTGGTTGTTTCTCTTCTCGTCATTTCGATTTCCCTTGGGTCTTCACCACCACGCACATCTGGTCTGTCTGACAACACAAGCCTTTGTCTTTGTGGATGAAATCTATATCCAGCCACTTCTGAATCCGTGCTATTTCCGTCAGACGAAGAATCAGAAAATCCATGTTATTATTTACGCTCTTTTGTGAGCGCAATGTCACAGCGCCACCCGACGGAGTTGCCAAGAAGTAGTACGACAACCACTGGCCTATCAGTGGCGGCGAGTCTCATACGTCACTGTTTTTCTAAAATGGCGTTTTCCATAGACTTTCTATAGATATATGTTCTACAATTTTTTTCTGCTAAACCGCTGACGTTAAAAATGTGATTGAGGTTGGAAATTGTTAGTTTTTCTTAGCTCTATTAGGCCCATATCACCAAACCGTTGCCTTTGTTTTCCCTTCAAAAAAGGTATTTAAATACTATTATATACTTATATACAAATGTATTTGACCCCATGTCTTACATACTACATATTTGAATTGGATACTCTTTTAAATATGACCCCCTGGATTTGAAATGTTGTTATTGTAATGTATTTGGTCATATGTATTTGATATTTAAAATAAATAGGACATTTTTAATTCTTAAATGCATCATATTTGTATTTGATTCAGAAACCATACCAACCTGAGAAAGTCTTCTGATTATTATTAATAATAATAACACCTGGATAGCAGTAATCAGTTAGAACACTAGATAGTGACACAGCTACAGAAACATAATGACACCTAGGGATTCCATGAAAGTCGCCTTTATGTTAGAAACAGGATATTCATTAAAGTAATCATGAAAGTAATCATGACTACATTCTAATGTAATTGTACTTGTACTCGAGTACATTTGTTTTCTGAGTACCGTAAATCCTGTATTACTAGCCGCACCCCTAATTAAAGCCGCACCCCGACTTTTGACCTAAATCACGAATTTCTTCCGCGCTGTTTGGTATCGGCAAAACCCTTAATTAAAGCCGCACCCCGACTTTGAGCCAAGACTATTAATTACGCGCGACATACTCCCGTAGCGCACGCAATTTGGAATAATTTTAATGTGTTTCATAAATGTTATAACTTTGCTAATAATGATCATAAATGAATAACTGAAAGACTCATTATTGTAATGCATTTATAATTACGACACAGTATGTATTTTAATCGGAATATTGCTACGTGGATTTGGACAAAAACGGGAAAACAATAACAAGAATTTCACCATGCTATCAGAATATAATTTGGCGGCAGAATGTCCATACATCCAATGAATAAAATGTAGCCACATATTTCAGCTATTCATTGGTGCTAAAACTATTAAAATACGTTAAGAAGTTTTGGTTTTATTGGATTTTATGTAGAACCATGCATAAGGCTGGCGCCTATAACAGTTACGCTACGGTACCCGTCCTCAACCAGGCCTATGTATACTTCAAAGACACTTCCTTGCCGGCTATCATACAATGTAATAAGTTGAGTCGGCCGCCAGCGTGGGAACTGACGTAACACAAGTTTCTCAGACAGTCGTCCCTTAATTAGGCCACCAGCCACCTGTGTTTGCCCAGGCACAGGAAGTCGTTACGACATTGTATCTTGACCCAGAAAGCAAATGCAATTAACTCGGTCGTCAGTGACTGGGAAGCCTGGTAGAGTGTGGTGTTATTTTGACAATCAGCATGAAGCCTGGCTTTTGTAAACGTGTGAACATTGTTCTTTGAACTGAGATTAAAACTAGTGTCAGAACAAAACAGACGGCGTGGGATTGATGCCAACAAAGGACGATGACATAATATTTATTTGCCGGCGCGTGCGGCAACGACTCAGACACGGATACACTACACGCGTACTGAATGCCACCGTCATGCCATTCGCGACAGAGTTCTTTGACAGCGACAATACTACAATAGTGATGACAAAGGATTATATTAACTGTGAAAGGACTTATTTCATCATGTTTGAGTGGTGCACGCGGACCCACGGCAACGGTCAACGATGTTGCCAACGTTGAAATGGATACGTGAAATGGCGCCGCCGTGCCGTTCCCAACCTAGGCAAGGCATTTTTTGACGGCGACGATGAAAGGGACTTTTGTGGAGTTTAACTATGACATGTTTTCACATTCTGATCGTTGTATCTGAACATTTTATAGTGATGACAAAGGATTATATTAACTGTGAAAGGGCTTATTTCATCATATTTGACGATGATCGTCTGGTGTACGCGGACTCACGGCAACGGTCAACGATGTTGCCAACATTATGCTTATGGATAAGTGAAATGGCGCCGCCGTGCCGTTCCCTTCCCCAGCCTAGCCAAGGCATTCTTTGACGGCGACGATGAAAGGAACTTTTGTGGACATGTTTTCACATTCTGATCGTTGTATCTGAACATTTTAAGGACATGGGATTTTATTAATTGTGTTATATCATTTATTCTGCACAAGTGGCAATTGTAATACAATGTATTATTTATAAAACCGGCTTCGTTTCTTCGGTAAGTTTTTCACGTTTATACTGACAATTCTGTGACCCAAATGTCAATTGATGTCGGCAAATTACTGTATTTAAAGCCGCACCCCAACTTTTGCGTTTTCGTGCTCATTTCGGCTACACACTACTGTAATAGTAGCCGCGGCTAGTAATACAGGATTTACGGTACTCGTACTCATGCATCTTCAAAGTAATCGTACTCGTACTCGAGTACATTTGTATTGTAATCACTCCATCTCTGATGCCATAGAACATCAGTTTAAATTCACAAATCTCGTTCCCTATTCACTCACTTAAAATGCAAAACTGACTCGCATTATGCACTTAAGTTAGTAGTAAAATTTATCAGCGACTAAAATCTGTGATGCCAACCTTTACTGATCAACACCTGTAAGACTCTAGACCCTGGAATAGATCACGTGCGACTTTAATTAGTCATGGATGAGAGTGGTAGAAGGGAAAAAAGTCTGTGAAAATATGAGGGATAAGATCCGAGCGTAGGGAGTCCCTTGCAGCTGATGGTATGGGGGGCGCTGTAAGCCCCCCAAGAAAATTTTGAATTTTGTGCAATTTTAGGGTCACTTAAAGCCAAACTATTTTGCATTACAGTAGAACCTGTCTTGTAGGGACACCTGTCTGGCCAAGCAAAAGTGTCCCTACATTGCAGGTGTCCCCTTATCAGAGGGACAGGAATTTGTGGCATTTTTTCCCAAACATACAATTTTTATTTACATCCACATTACAACATAACTATATCACTTTTATGCCCACAGTTATAATACCCATACAAATGAAGTGTAATAATATCTCATTTAATATTAAAGTTGAACCCCTCATTTAAGACCATTTGGGATTAATTCATAATAATTAATGTCCATAATAGCATGTATGCTTTTGAAAACAAACTAAGTATTAAAATGCACAAAATACAAATTAGACAAGAAAAAAATGAGACGACACATTAACAACGACATTTTCATTTATTTTGTGTGTGACATGTTTCATTATAAGTTTAATTTTGAATAGTTTTTACAATATAATAAATAATTATTATCTGATTGTGATTTCAAATTTGGTCTGAGGGGCTAAAAAGTGCTGCCACCTCACGGCGTCTGGGTAATCACGCAGCGGTCGCCATTTTGTTTATCGCCTTCCGCGACGAATATATCTCAAGTTATCGCGTCTATGTTTCGACAAGACAACTGACCGTATTCAAGAATGTGTCTATTATACTAGTTCAAATAGTTAGAACAACTTTGGATGCTTTTTGGTGTGAAAATTCGACCATTTGTCAGCGCAACATCTCACCGTTCGCGACGCGGGTTTGCGCCGGTGGCGAATGTAGCAGCAATCGACCGGCCTAAAATGGCCTACCGCGATGTCGAAAATAATTCGTAAAAATAAACGTTCTCAACGGATTTGATTCATTTTTGTTTTATTTGGGAGCTAATATGTATGGCTACGTTTGTCTCACTGGAAGTAGGAAATGTGTCCGCTCAGTAATTATTTAGGAACACGATAGTGCGTTTATTTTTTCCATAGTATTTTGGATGACGTTCAGGTAATAATATCACCGTGATTGTCTGGCATAAGTCATAATAGATAGTATAATTTATTCTAATAAAGAATTCATTTGGCAGTAAATATAATTTATATTTTTATTGTAACAGTACATGTATACACAACTGCATTTTCGCTGGCCGGTCGCAGGGTAAGTAAGTAACGAAGTAAATGTACTTCTTTACATTACGGCTCTGGTGCACATGTATCCGATAGGTGGCAGCTTTCATCCAAAATGAATACAACAAAATGGCCGTTTTCCGATTCACGAAAAGCACGAATGATTGCTTATTTAGATGATAACGACTCATGCAAAATTATTATATTAAAACATAAATAATAACCTGACAATACGTATTACCCGTAAGGAATTAGTCCTACGCCCGTAAGACCGCCAAATGCTAAAAAATCCGTAAGTCTTACGGGAAATCCGTAAGAGTTGGCATGTATGGACTCACTAATTATCCTATACAGGTCCCTTGGCATAATAACATCTGCTTGTTTGAACTACTCCTCCTATTGGGAGATGGGCCGAATGTAGCAGGTGTATGACATCACATGCCACCAAAATAATTTCCCACTTGTACAACACAACATTAAGCCACCACAGTGTGAGGAGGTCGCGCGGAATGTTGGATCGATACTGCTTTCAGAATTACTTCATTTTTGGGGTACATCTCAGTAGTAAGTTAGACCCGGCCTCATTTAAAAAACCCGTTATGGATGCACCCATACGCTTCGCAGGCAGTTCATTTTTTTTATGTCATAGGGTATGGCGGGGGAATACGCCCACCTTAAGCAAGAAACGGAATACTAACTAATAATTGTTTATTTAAAAAGCTAAATACTCTCAAAGATGTTATACTTATTAAAATAGCCAGCATTCAAATACTACAATTTCTCTAGATATATGCATTCTAATTTTTTTAAACATGTGCCCCTTGGCTGGGCACCAAAAGGGGCAATTCGCACAGGGAGGGCGTTTTACCCCCACAACAAAAGTCTTGACTTAATATTTGTCATCTACTGTGTGATCTACACCATACAAATAGTACCTACCGATTAAGCATATATAAGTATGTATTAGTGCAGATATCATGGTATAATTGATATAATTAAATCAATGGACCATGCACAATGGATGTGGCTTCACTTGTGTCAAACCAACTGTTTCTATTTCGTCCATGGGCCAAGACCTGCATATTCACTTAGCATCCAGGTACTTCTACCAGATCGGGTGGCACTGTGTAGATTTTTAAAAATAATCCTTATCTCTGGCACATAAATAATTTGGTATGATAACCATTATTACAGGGAGCTGGTATATGCAGATATTATGTTTTATGGGACAAGGATCTCAAATGTGATATTTTTGCTTTCTCGGCTTTCACATCCGCTATGTTTAAAGATGGTGGCCTTAAGAAAATACATCACACAGCAGTTATGTATATGGTATTACACAGTCACTGCTTAGTTGTTGCAAATGGGCACACATAATAAAATTGATATAATAATAATAATAAAGAAGTCTACCTGGTAATCTTACACACCTAGTCTCCACCTCAGATATATTTAAGCGGCATATGGAAATGGAAGCAGTGAGATTGATATTGATAATTATGTAATATCTTTACAGTCATTGTCACCATACAAAATGTTTCTTTATCTATGTATCAGGGTTGGAAAAAATCATGATTTTTTCGATTAAATCGGATTTTTTCGATTAAATCGATTTATTCAACATTCCCGACAATCATAAGAAATAATATGTAATTCGGAAAATAAATAAATATGTTGAATATCATAATATACCCAATAGGCTGAACATTCCATTCTTAACATTTCTAAAGAATTAAGGCAAAGTTGTTATGTAATATGTACAAATCTAAACTTTATTAAAAAATACATACAGTAAATGAACTGGCAGTAGCATGCAACAAAACAAACAATCAGTTTGCGGTGCATGTGATCATTCATTATTGGTAGCCTGATTATTGTCATCGTCATATCAGTTGTCAGAGTCCGAAGCAATGTTCACATTTAGAACTCTGTATATGAACACAAGTTTGGCCGCTTTTGCTACTCCAAGCCTGTTACGCAGTTTACTGAGCACAAGACCAAATGTTGAAAAGGCTCGTTCCACATCGGAGCTTGATGCAACTGAGCACAGCAAGCATTTAACTAACTGAATGAATTTGTCATCAAAGCGTCCTTCCATTGCCATCCACCATTCCACTGAACTCACTTCAAGCAAGTAACTGTCCTCAAACATGTACGCTTTGAATGGGGCACTTCGAGCTCGAAACTTGACAACTGTAGAGATGCAGTCTGGATAATATTCGCGGCAGTAAAGCATAGCACTGTCAACATGTTCTGCTTCCAAAGTGTTCCCGTTTACCTTTGGATCCAGGATGTAGGCCAGGTAGTGTGCATCAGTGAGACTAGTCGATTTGCGTGCATCAAATTTCTTACGATCTGCTGTAGATAGTAGTGGAGTGAGTTTTGTCTCGAGTTCTGACCAGACGTCTACTGCCTGACTCAGTTTGCACCTGGATTGTTGCAGCTTGTCCAAAGCAACAGCTATCGGGAGCATTCTTTCAAGATAATCTTCAGCACTACGCTTTAGTGCAAAGTCTTTCACCTTCACTGCGATCTGCTTGTCGATACCTTCCCTGTGATTTTCACAGACGAGAAGTAGCACTGCCCAATTGTCCAAGTAACTTTGCAGTGTGTCGACAAGGCTGTTCCACCGTACTTCTTGTGGCACAACAAGTTTACGTCCCCCGGCTGCTTTATACCAGGCGGCTGGAAGATGCGTGTTTCTGAAGTACTTCACTATCCTCACCACATGTTCTTTCACGCCACTGATTTCAATGTCCTTTGACAGCAGATTCATTTGGTGAGCACCACATCCATATGTTATCACTGAAGATAACTCATCATTGCACCCCAGCATGTTTCGCATTTTTGCCATATTTGCAGCATTGTCAGTAACAAAGCTGCCCACTTTACAGCCATATTTCAGTTCTGTCGTCTGGATAGCAGTTTTTGTGATTCCAGCCAAGTATTCTGCTGTGTGACTGTTACCGGATGTGTCGATTGTGTCGGTGATGTATACTTCCCCTTCAGCAGTGGTGATAGTCGCACACACTATTGGCTCGTTGTGGATATTACTCCAGCCATCGAGAGCCATGCTGACAGTCGAATTGTGCAACTTTGCCCGGCAGTCATCTTGTAGCGAGTCGTGTACCTTTTCAATCATTTTGTCAGAAATGTCTTTTCGTGATGGAAGTTTGTACCCAGGTCGAAGCATATGAAGTAGTTTATGGAACTCTTCATGATCAGCAGTACGGAAAGGAATGTTGTTGGCAAAGAAGAATCTGGCAACTTGAATATCTAGTTTTTCTTTCTCAGAGGAAGACGTTTTTTGTACATACGACTCAATCAGTCTCGGTCTCTTTCTCATCGGTGACTGCACTGGGTTGGATGACGGAGACGGCATGGCCACAGGTCGTGGCATTTCATCTGTCACGTCTTCAGGTGAGTTTGCTTCTACATCTTCTAGTTGCAGTCTGCATATATCCACGTGGCACTTCATCCTGGCAACAATTCCTTGGATGTCCTTGGAGCATCTTTTACACTTTGCTCGGCAACCAGTTTTACCAATTTGTACAACTTTCTCAAAATAATTCCACACAGAATCTAGTTGACGTGGCATGGTGACACAACCAGTCAACTGCAATGTGAAATCGCAATGACCATCAGAATGTTCTGCCTATTAACTTACTAAGCCAGGTACCAGACTGTGTTGTGCATTGCTGCCCTTATTTCCTGGCTTCTTACTAGGATTGGCAGTCCCTTCCCTCAAGAAATATGTGGCTTCCCTGTGACACCACATATCAATTGATTAAATCAAAGCATGCAATTAGCTGCAGTCAGTTGGTCCCTGGCAGGTGACAGTACAGATAAAGCCCTCTTCCCAATCAGTCAAAGTCATGCCTCAGTAATCACATAGATCTATCACCTGCCTCTGTCACTTGCCTAACACAACATACTAAAGTCCAAGCATTATACACTAAGCAAATATTTAATTGTGCACAGCTGTAAACCCATGTGGACCTAGTAATAACAAAAAGTCAGCTGTCTTACTGTTGAGGATTATTATTATAAATTTGCACAAATAAAGTGAGTAATCAGGTAAGTATAAATTTAAGATAATCTGAAAAAATCGAAAAAATAAAAAAAAATCGAAAAAATCAATATCTTGATTTTTCATGTTGATTAAATCAATGATTTAATCAATTTGATTAAATCAACGCCAACCCTGCTATGTATGTTTGTATATATTATAATATATAGCCACTTTTGCCAAAACAGCTGTTGGGTAAAACACCTACGTAGGCCTACTGCACCCTTGGCTGGTAGCCAATAGCCAAGGGTGCTATTTTGATGATCAGTAGATGATAAGCGCGCTAATTTAATTAACACCAACAGTGTCCCGTTACTTCGATTGCTGGACAAATGTCAAAATAAACACAATTTGTATTTATAGAAAAGCAGTAGTTTTGAAAATATAGCTTAAAACATGCAGGCAGGGTACTGCCCAGTTAAACAGGGTTAGTGGTACAGTTTCTCTTGCCAGAGCAATTAGTCAAGGTGCCCCATCAACAACACAAGGCACGAAATGTTAAAGCCTCTAGTGGAATACATGCACAGGTATATACAGGAACTCCTGTCCTGATTGGAGGTAACAGTTCAGACAGACACAGGCAAATGTTGAATATATTGATATTGGCTCCATGAATGGCTTATTGTATGGTTTAACTTAAGACTTTGCAGCATAAATTTGTCGATGAGTAAAATCATACAGTAGACACAGGCAAATGTTTGTCATTTTGTCTTGGGGACCCGGACATGCCCTTACAAAAGACTAGTCAACTACAAATGTGTTGTGTATAATAAAGATACCCTCAGATACACCTATGCAAAAACACAGTAAAAGCTATATAGTAGTTTTTGAGAAGAAAATTGGCTAAGGGGTCCTGAAGTCCTTTGGACTATAATTATAGTGAGTTGGTAATTATCAGTGAAATGTGTTTTGGTGGGGAATTGGTGCATCATAATCACTGCCTATAGTCTTTTCACTTGGAATCACCTAATTGGCATTTTCTCAGGTTATTTATATGAGATGACCAGAAAGGCAGAAAAAGCCAAATTGCTTGAATGCAACACACAATATCAATAACGTGTATGAATTTATAATTGTCCAGAACATATCACTTACAGGCAACAATACACCATATAACATACAGTAGACACCACAGCAGAGTTGGGTTCAAATACGTATTTGCATTTGTATTTGAATACAGAAATTTGGTGTATTTGTATTGAAAATCCATTCGTGGCTTTTTATTTTTATTGCAAAATCATGTTATATGGTATGAATTATACCTATTATAGCGTACAGACAATCAAAAGACATTTTCATGTACCATTTAGGGCTTGAAAATAGATGCAGCAAGGGCGCTTAGCCGCTTACTCTGTGTACACATCGATCACGAGGCGTTTTCGAAACCGTTGTAGGCGTGGCTAAAAGCCCAGAACGAAATGCATGATCACGTGATGCAGCATCATGTGAACACAAGTTGACGGGTTGCACGTGCTGCCGTGTCGTGTATTTGTTGTCATTCATAATGGCATGAAGTCAGCATTTATGTGTGAATGCGATTTGTATGGGCGTTTCATTTGTCATAAAAAACATGGTATATATTTGTAATGTATGTTGCATGCAGATCTTAAGACCAGACAAGAATAATCCTATTATTAGAAAACCTTTATAGCCAATAACAACTAATTCACTAACTGCCACACCCAGCCAGGTGCCAGTTGGTAAAGGACAAAGGGTGGGTGTCAACTGTGGTGATTTGAGTGACAGCGTCGAGATTCTTATAAACATTTGACGATTAACATTACAAAGTCAATTATGTTTCATTAAAACATTTATTGGCGGCCAGGACGCTACAATAGTTGTAACTTATACTGATTAACATGATTTTGCAATAAAAAGCCACAAACTGATCATGTCGCTTTAAGGTGTGTACCTAATGCACCTTATGACTATCTTCAAAACGTATATTTTATATGTGCATTTCAGGCTTCAGTGGGTCGAGTTTGTTTTCTTTTCACTGCCCGAGGCACTGGCAGTAGCCGGTAGTGGACGTGTGACGTCACCCGCCACAGGTGAAATGACCAAAACGTCAGCCTCCACAGAGGCTAAGTAATTCTCCTTAAACACTTACTAAAATTAATGATCTAAGAATAAAATTATAGCTTGTTATACAGTAGACATTGCTTAATAGTTTGAGCATTTTTTTACGTTTAGGGTTGCGTATTCCTTTAAAAATTAACCAATCAAATTAAAATTTATTCTGCAGAGATTAGTGACAGAAATATATGTAATATCTGAGCAAAATTTGAACAACAGATACAGATCTTCAGTGATTTCTGAGATCTGAAAGCTAACAGCGGACACAAAGTGATGCCATAAATCCACTGGACCTTTGGAACAAAGGAGAAAAATCGAATAACTGAAAAAGTATCAGTTTTTAGGCCCTAGAGACCCTAGGAGGCTACACAAATTATTCAATGAAATATGAATTTCTTCAGTACCCCAAGAAACATTTGTGCAAAATCTGAACAATAGATCTTCAATGGTTTCTGTGTACTAAGAGCGAATAGCGCACAGCAGACGCAG
The DNA here is from genome assembly GCA_964017155.1 of Oasisia sp. SBJ-2009. Taxonomy (NCBI): domain Eukaryota; kingdom Metazoa; phylum Annelida; class Polychaeta; order Sabellida; family Siboglinidae; genus Oasisia; species Oasisia sp. SBJ-2009. Next base: position 66,354,859 of record OZ024854.1, read on the forward strand.
AGTAATGCCATAAGTCACAAGGCCTAAAAAGGTATATTTAGCTAATTTTTATTACCCTAATTTGTATAAATTAGCTTCTGTCAGGAAAAGTTTTGTAATTAAATTATATCTGATAGTTGTCCTGTTACACATATATCATAATTCAAGACTAATTATTGGTGAAGTGTGTAGACCTGTATATCAACGGGAAATAAAATTTATAATTGAACGATGGCAAATTAAAGCTACACACCGGGGTAGTTCCATAATTAATATGTATGCCATGTTTGTATATTGGAACATATTAATTGTTATAACTTAATAAATAAATTATAAGCATGGTGATTTTTACAGTGATTACTGTTTAATAATAAAAAAATGATATCAAATAAAAACTGAGACACCCAGCAACCAATTCATACAATTTGAGTAGAGAGAAAAATACAGTAATTAATTACAGTTAATGAATAGAAAAAGGCATCATTTTGTTAGTGATGATGATGTGTAATATAGCGTATTAAAGCTGCGGAGCTCAGCATTTAATATACTATGAACACCATGGAGTGACTGTTATCAATATATTTAACAGAATGGTCGATTCTATTAGAGATGTGCACATCCGCCCACCCACCCGCCATTTCTTTGGTTTGTTCTATGTGTTGTATTTTGATTCCTAAATTGGAGTCCGAGACTCCAATGGCAGATTTTACTTGTGGTTGGACAAGAATTTAATAAGCTAGTTTTTCACTTTGACCAATGTTTTGTGAACATCTTTGACCAGTCACTGGTTAAGTTTGAGTTGTGTTACAGTAGACAGACAGGTCCTGAATCCATGTTGTTCATTATAGATTCTTTACAAATGTTAACCTCTGTGTAATATACAATTTTTTTTATTAATCCTAGTAACACTGTAATTTCAAATGTATTTTATTAATCACTTTTAACACTAACATCTCATATGACAAAATGCTGCATATGCAGAGTTTCTAGTGTCGACTCTTAAAGTGAACAAAAAGGCAACAGTTTAGTGTTATGCACCTAAAAGAGTTTACACTAGCTAATCATTTGCATCTACAATCCAATTTTTCACCTTAGTGGTTACCTCAGAAAGTGGTCTTAAAGTGGAAAAATCTAGCTAAATCACCGACACCATGAACCGGCCCATCTTGGACCTTGCAACCAATCACAACCCAGCAGTTTGGAAAAGTAATACGTCAGAGAGTCGTCTGCTGGTTCAGCTGTCATAACAGAGAGCCAAGCGGTACGCTAAAAGTTGCCTTACGTCGGTTTACAACGAAATCGCGACATCAATATGCCACACTGTTCCTCAAACGCTTATAGTAATAGTACAGTGAAAGACAGTATCAGTAAGATGCCTTCTTGATAACCTATGAATCGAGCAGAACTGAAACAGTGGTTCGGTGGATTCGTTTGGACAGTCACAGACACAGCGCGGATCCTAGACGACCCGATTTGATTGACCTAACCATCAAAACGACCACCAACAGCCGCCAAACTTCTCCTCACATATCTTACATACATATGCATACACTATGTTATGTAATAAAATCTCTTGCATTCCTCTAACGAAGAAAATTCACACACAGGCCGCCCAGCGGTACCGTAAAATCGCTTTTAAAAGCTTTACACAAAATACCGCTAGACGCCACGTTTCTGACTGCGAATATTTAATTGTTTTACTTCACACGCGCGAAATAGTTTAATTACTTATAAATAATATAATACTAATAATTAATTATTATCATCACTATGATTTGCAGGAAATTATAAGTTTTATTATTTTTATATTGATATTTTATTTTTATAATTGTTCATATATGTTTCTAGTATATTTATGTTTTTTTTCTTCTGGTGTGTATTTGTTGTTTAGCATTTTAATGTATGTAAAACGCCATGAACAAGTTTAAATTGGATGTGGCGCTATATTAAATAAACAAACAATTTTTTTTATTATAATATAATATTTTATTTATGTAGCGCCACATCCATAATTGTTTGTGGCGCTTCACAAAATAATGCTATTAAAAATACAATAAAGAGAAAACTACCCACAGATAATATTATTTAAAAATAAATAATGAAAATACATGTTTCTATATCATTAACTAAGCTGACTTATCAGTCATAAATAAACATACAAATTACATAACAACAATTGTAATAAATGAATATAAAAGTATGGTTAATAGTAATAAATAATTAAGGTAGTAAAATAAGTACGACGTAATAATAATTTTCATTCAGCACATACACAACCATTATGCATAAGAACATATTACTGAAGCTATTTGTTCTACTCATGAATGACATTTCCACCATCAGATATGTAATAATAATTATTTTTGAACAATACACTTTATTAATTATCGGAACAATAAATCACTAAAATGTAAAAAGGAATATGAATATATGGGAAATATGATGGTGGTAGAAAAAGAAGGATTTAAAAACAGTAATATTAACATGTTATTGTTTTAGTTATTATTGTTAAAACATCGCTTATGTAATATAAGCTTGCATGCTCGCAGTACACGCGGGATGTTTATAGAAATATTGATAAAATAAACAATGTGACTTCATTGAAAAACACGTAATTTCCTTTTTCTTTTATAACTAATAGGCAATTTTGGATAATTATGCAGACACATGTATTTTTAATATTTATTTTTAAATATTACCTGTGGGTAGCATTCTTATTATTGCATATACTTTAATAACAGTATGTTGAATAGAAGAGAAAAGAATTGTGGATTTGGCGCTATATAAAATAAACTAATAAATTTATATATTTGTATATTAAATTGTTATTTTTTATCAACTCTATTAGACCCATATCACCAAAGCGTTGCCTTAGTTTGCCGTTTAACATTTTCTGCAGATCACAGTGATGCAGCTAATTATTATTATATTATTTATAATTAATTAAACTAATTCGCGCGTGCGAATGCAGTAAGGTTAATAAATATTCGCGCGCCATCTAGCGGTATTTTGTGTAAAGCTAACTTATAATAGCGAGTTTACGGTAGTCGAAGTTGTCGAGTTGCCGTTCGCCAAGATTTGCGTTTCTGTTGTGAATTTTCTTCGTTAGACGAATACAAGTGATTTTTTTGTAATGTAGTGTATGTATATGTATGTAAGAAATGTGGGGAGAAGTTTGGCGGCTGTTGGCGGTCGTTTTCGTGGTTAGGTTAGAAAGTAACAGATAATAATATGCATGCACAGTTCACGCCGACCAACAAGACTCTCTGACGTCATTTTGTTTCTAAAATGGCGTAGTCTGTAGACTTTCTATGTTTATGTGTTTTACATTTTTTTCCTGGTAAACCACTGACGTTAAAAATATGATTGTTGTTGGAAGTTGTTACTTTTTATTAACTCTGTTAATCCCATATGATCCAAACATTGACTTTGTTTTCCCTTTAAGTCTTGTGAATATTTGTTTCAGTTTGTCAGACAAATTTACTATGGTTAACGAAGATGGCCATTGCATGGTACACTGCATGTGAATGAATATTCATGATAACAGGCAACATAATTAAACATCCATGTGACCACAAGCTCAAAGCGATTCACATAAACACAGTTATGTACCAGATTGGCTTGTTTGACAGATGACACCAAAGGTGTGCATTGATATGTAAGACAAAACTAGAGAAAGTACTTATGAAAAATTATCGTATTAATGTCAGCTTTAAGAGAATCCCTTTAATGATAATTTTTTGAGTGTTAAGTTGTTTGGTGATATGGCTTAGAATTATGATTCTACAACATAAGTAGGTCAAGGACATGGGTCAATAATTTGAGGCATCTGATATGAATTGTGCCTAGTGCCACAGTTTTGGAACTGGTGTCTGGTCATGAGTCTTGATGAGATTGTTGGAGTAGGTGTCTTAGACTAGAGACTGAGCTAACTCATTTGCAACAATATAAGAAGAGGCGGCATTTCGCCAGGACTGTATGCTCTTGGTGGCCTATTGTCTATGGACGTATGTCCAAGTCACATAGTAGTAATGTCAGTAGACAATTAATATATCTTTTATTTTTAAGTATATGTATTATTTTTTTATTGAAATTTTAATATAAATCATTGAATATTAGCACTAATGTTGGCACTTTTTTAACATTACTTATGTTTGTTAGATATGTCAATAGTTTTTTGGGACGTAATGTTTTTTAACTGTTTGTTTACCTGCCTTATCTTATTACGTAGAAACAAGTTAAAGTTGGAAACATTTTAGTGGATTTTTGTCCGGCTGAATTAGCGGCGCCGTCTGACTGAGTTTCTCCGACACGAGTCTGTGTCTGTCGAAATCCCTACTTCTCTTCTTCTTCTTCCGAGTACCGCCTAGCTTCAACATGCTGAAGATACAGGCGGGCGAACAGGAAAAATCAGAAATATATATATATATATATGTATATATATTTTTTTTTCGTTTTGGGTGCATTGCAGTGTATCAGAGCCGTAATTTGTGCATGTAAAAGTAATGCGTGCAAAAAAAAAAACTAAAAAAACTAGTTATATCTAAAAGGTGGAATAATGGAAAGTCTGGATATTGCTCTTAAAAGAATCAAGGCTGTTTTTATTTACAATATGTTGGGGGAGGGAGTTCCAAAGTCGAATGGTATTTGGGAAAAAAGAATACAAGTGGTAGTTACATCTGGAGTGAGGGATAACGTAAGACAAGGATTGTTTCTTTCTAGTGACTGTGTTTGAAGGAATTAGATATTTATTTGCAGGTATGCCCACTAGGTCATTTGATATTTTATATAACATGCATAGTTTTGCATCTTTTCTACGGTCTGCTAGGGATCTCCAGCCTAATGACTGGAGCATATTGGTGACACTTGACGTATTATGGTGGCGATGTAAAACATATCGAGCTGCTCGGCGTTGTATCATTTCAAGTTTATTTATTTGTGTAGCGGTGTAAGGGTCCCAGACAGTACAGCTATTTTCCAGGATAGGTCTAACAAAGGTGAAATAAGCAAGAGTTTTTATTTGGATTGATGATACTTTTAGATTTCTGCGGAGGAAGCCTAATGATCTATTTGCTTTTGAAGAGATGCTATTTATGTGGGCATTCCACCGAAGGTCAGATGTTATGGTTAGGCCAAGATATTTAGCTTGTGAAACAGTTTGAAGTGGTTGTCCGTGGAGAATGTACTGGGTTTTAGTGATAGTTTTATTTCTTGTAACAGGGATGACATGGCACTTTTCAAGGTTGAAACTCATTTTCCATTTTTGTGTCCATTTGTCGAGTGTGTTAAGGTCTTCCTGGAGTGCAGCTGTGTTTATCTTAGGCTTAAGAGCTATATACATTATGGTGTCATCAGCAAAGAGTCTAACTGTAGAAGTAATATTGTCTGGAATGTCGTTAATGTAAAAAAGGAATAGGCAGGGACCAAGTACAGAACCTTGAGGGACTCCTGATGTTACAAGGACTTCAGAAGAAGCCTCGCCCTCTATCAGTACTCTTTGTGATCGATCGGTTAAGAATGCTTTAACCCAGGAATTTGTTTTGCCTTGGATGCCATAGTGATGGAGTTTGTCAACTAGTTTGGTATGGCTGACCTTATCAAATGCTTTAGAAAAGTCCATCACTATGACATCCGTTTGTGCGCCAGATTGCATATTTGTGACTAGGTCGTTTGTGAACTGGATGAGTTGTGTCTCACATGACACACAAGATCGAAAGCCATGTTGAAGGTCGTAAAGGATGTTGTGTGACTGTGCATGTTTCATTATATTACTAACTAAGATATGTTCCATTAATTTAGATGCTATACATGTCAAGGAGATGGGTCTGTAATTGGAAGCAAGGTATTTTTGGCCATGTTTGAAGATAGGTGAGACATTTGCTTTTAACCAGTCTTTGGGGACTTCTTCTGTTTCATATGATTTCCGAAAGATTAAGGTAAGTGATGGGGTAATTTCAACAGCTAACTCTTTTAGAATTCTTGGGTGGATGTTGTCTGGTCCTTGGGCTTTATAGGGTTTAAGATTTTGCAGGAGTTTTAGTACACCAGTTTCTGTAATTTCTATGTCTGGCATTTCTGGTAGAGTAGAATTGTATAGATTGGTTTCTTGAGGAGATTGGTCATCTGTAAAGACTGACTGGAACTGTTGATTTAGTATCTCTGCTTTGGCTGTGGGGTTTGAATGTAGGATTCCATTTTGTCTGAGTGGTGATACCCCTGTGTGGTCTGTACGGCAGTGTTTCATGTACGTCCAAAATTTCTTAGCATAACTTGGTTTTTGAGTACCATCATCAGTAGAGGTGACAATCTCATTTACATAGTTCCAGTAGGCAGATCTTAGTTGTTGCTGTATAGTTCGTTTTAGGTCTTTGTATTTTGGAGTGTGCTTGTGATTTTTATACATTCTGTCCCTTTTCCTCATAAGTTTCTTTAATGTTTGTGTTATCCAAGGGTATCCATCCCTACGTTTAGTCATTCTGGATGGTATGTACATTTCAGCTCCTTTGACAATGGTATCCCGAAATGTACACCATAATGTATTTGCACTGTTTTGTTCATAGCAATTTTGAAGAGTTTTGTTTACTTCTCTCATTTGTTGTCTGAAATTTTCCCAGTCCGCCTTATTGAAAAGGGGAATCTTTCTCGGTTTCTGTTTCTGTTTCATTGGGTTTATGTCTAGTTCTGTGTAGCAACAGTCATGGTCTGAAATTCCTGGTAGTACCTCTGTTCGGTTTATGTTAGTAGGATTGTTTGTTATCATTAGGTCCAGGGTGTTATCTCCTCTTGTTGGTTTATGTATAATTTGTATAAGGCCAAAGTCATCAAGAATGTTTCGGAATTTTTCATGTAGCGATACATTTTGGCAGTTTGATTTTAACAGTTCGTTATGCCAATCCCATCCTGGGAAGTTGAAATCTCCTCCAATGAATATGTGTTGGTTTTGTTTTACTCTGTTTAATGATATTTCGAACTGTTCTAAGCTGTTTTCGTCATTTACATTAGGTCTATAGTAGGCACATATATGAAGCAGTTTACAACCAGCTAAGCAGATCTTTATCCAAATAATTTCACAGTCTGTCTCTAGTTCAAATTCTTCTTCACTAATCAGGTCAGAACTCACTGCAACAAATACCCCACCTCCTCTCTGGTCTTCATTTCTGTCATTTCTATAAACATTAAATTTGTCAGAGAAATATTCAGTGTCTGATATGCTGTTACTAAGCCAGGATTCTGTGCCAATAATGATGTCTGGTTTTGTACTATCAATGAGTGATAAAAATTCGGCTTTCTTGTTTTTTAGTGATTGACAGTTTAGGTTGATGATTCTCAGTGGGTTTTTTGTTTTGGGAATATGGGTGTAACTGTGCTGTTTTCTCTGACTGGAAGGTGAAGATGTATGAAGTGGGGGTCCTAACCCAGCTGGTGTTGACGGAAGTTGAATGGAATTGTCATTTGAATTTGAGATGTGCTGATATATGTTTTCAGAATGTTCAATGTCGTCGTAATTAAAAAGGGTACTACTGAAATTTGGCATACCGCATTTTAGACAGTTCCATGATGTATTTGAGTTTTGCATTGTGTCATATATTGTGTCTCTAATGCTTTCACACTGTGTGTGGAACCAGGTGTTACAAGTATCACAACAAATTGCTTTGTGTTTCCATGTTACAGCTTTTTGGCAGACACCACAAGGGTATTTGGGCGCCCTAGGGCCAGGATTTAGTTCAATGTCATTTGCCAGAACAAGAAGATACAACATGAAGTATTGTGGGAATTTTTTGGGGTTTGCTCTGGATGTCCTTGGTTTATGATGCAAGTTGATGGATAATGCTTTGATGAGAGAGATTTCTGGTACTGATCTATTTATCAAGCTTTCATGTGGGGTTTTACAATGGTTATTTGTACTGTTTTTAATCTCTGCAAAAGCAATCACGAGAAAAACAACACTTAGGTAAAACATCCTGTAAAATGTATGTATTGTTCCTGATTGTCAAGAAGTGCAACAGCATGGATGGTACTGCTATGTGCTAAGAACAGGAACAAAAGGAATATAGTATAGAAGAAGTACTGGAAATGGAAATGTAGGGTCTTCGTCCCAGGGCCTACACTGGGCACACAAAGAGCAGCACCGTTTATGAGGCCATGTTAGGCAGACCCAAGCCAGGAAATGTTTTTGTTTTTTAAAATGTAGAGTTATACTAAATTTAGTTTAACTTTTATGTCTATGTACCAGTCTCAATGACATTTAACAGGTCGCAGTACCTTGGTTACGATTTGTTTACTGGGCGATAATAGAAGTAAACTAGAATACGTTTAAAATTTTGAAACAATTAGTGAATATTTTTATTATTTTTTGTTAATCAGGGGACACCAACTAACAATTCTTACTAAGTACCTTACCGTAGTGTAAATCAGGTTAAAAACAAGTAAAATAATAAGATTAGTTAAGGATCGTTTAAAATTTTCCTGTTCGCGCCACCACCCTCGTTTTGGTCTCAATGAACTTCTAGTTCATATTGACATTATTGTGCTGCTTCTCGCAACAAATGAAATTTACTTATAAACGCTTCACGTGGATAACCCTACACAAACTTTTGAACTGTAATACTTACCAATGTCTACTATAACCTAAGAAAGTTTCGAGCCGTCTTAACTCACGACATCAACAGGAACAAAACGTGGACCAGTGGACCTCCTGTAGTGCCATCTAGCGTATGACTTGTTTTAATCGACGCAACGCCACCTGGTGAATGCATGTAACGGCTGTTTGGATGTACAAACATAATATTATTATGCAGGTTGTCTGAATTTCTGTGAGCACACATGTTGTGTGGAGTCACTGGAGTGAGTAGAAATTATGTTTTTGTGCAGCGTGGCATCAGAGCTGTCAAATTATGAAAGCTGTCAGTCAGTGCATTTCTGCATGTTAATACAGTTGTCATTTTGCTTGGTGATTTAAACAGGGGCAATCCGCGGGTGCTTCAAGCAGAAATGGAGGGGTGTAAGGTTTGAAAGATGTTTGTGGGAGCCTGAGGTATGAAAAGTTCACGAATGTTCACAGAACTTCTGTCTATGGAGGGTAAATGTGCGGCTGCTAGTTTGTTCTTTGCATGGGTGATAGTGCCCATGTTCCCGCGCCCTATGTCATTACTCGAAGTTGTAGATTTGTCTCTTCAAGCATGCTCCAATGTTACCCATGATGATGTCGCGGTGCTTGTCGAATGCTGTCCACCCTAGTCCAGGACCTGCCCTATAGGCCCGTAGACATTTCGTAGATGTCGAAGTTTGACTGTTGATTTGAGAAATATATACATATGGCTTTACTATTCTACTAGGTGGACATTTCAAAAACTGGGCATAACGTGGCGACGGCCATTTTTCAAAATGGCTGCCAAATTCAATATCCCCGTGTCTTAATAAATATGGCATGCAGAGCAATAATTGTGGTATGCCAATGTATGTTTCCGGAGACTCCGATTTCAAATATACAATTACTTGGCTCCTGTGGGATTTATTTCAGCCATATTTAAAGATGGCGGTCGTCAATACAAATGTCCCATATCTCAAAAACTACGTCACCTAGAGCAATTTTATTGACGTTGTTGGATAGCGATATCAAATATGTTATTCGTTTCCTTCAATAACATAACAATTCGCGCCATTTTTAAAGATGGCGTCTGTCAAAGCCCATTATGTCCGTATTTAAGAAATACGGTATTTAGATCCATCTTTCACCACATCTTAAGTGCTTCATGTCGTCGAAGGGTGTAGCAGGTGTACAGTGGAGACCTGTTTGACCCACTGTTGACATTAGTTATAAGTTTGAGACGAGTTCAACGCCGTATATGATATGTTCCCTATTATCGCTCAGTATACATGAGACTCACTCTGGCCAGGACTACCATCGATCTATATAGATTATCTGGTACTGAGCAGACAAATGATGTTTTAAACCAGGTGGTGATTGCCTACGAGATATATCCACACTGTTATAACTATCCCAAAAGAGAAGTAGTAATGAGGTATTTGTTTACAATAAGCCAAGGTTGCCTCATCGATTGAAGACATTTCTATTATATACCAACACACAAGTACATTACTCTAGCTATTATTATTTAAAACTTGTTTTTTTCTTGTCTTGCCATATTTCAGATAATTGAAAATAAACGTGGCCATGGACAAAAATACATAATAACTTGAGATACTTCACCTTCGGATTTTCAAGTCTGCTCCTGCCTCTCCTGAACATAATGTACTATTTACCAATTGGGCAAGCCCGTCGAGCTACTTTATTGTGGGGAGACTAGCAGTATGTCACGAATCTATAGTTCCACGTTGAATATGGCATGCCTGTGCAGCTTCGTGTCTAGTTCACTTCTCCACTCAGACCACTTGTCAGTGACAGGATCATATTCTTCGATGACGGCCGACTCTGGCACGGAATCTCCTCCCCCCGCCAACAGGATACACCCGCGCCACATGACCGCTGCCGCCTCGGCGTGCTGTCCTCGTGGCCCGCTCAGTGTCGTCCACGTGTCCGTTGCAGGGTGGTACCTCAGACATGTGCGAGCGACACCTCCCACCACATAAATGTAGTCGTCCAGTGTCACTGCACTACAGCCTTCGCACGCCACAGGCATGTCAGATAACGCACTCCACTTCCTACTTGTTGTATCAAACTCCTGGGTGAAACTTACTGCAGTGCACCAATCATCCGTGCCGCCAAAGACGAAGATTTTATTGCCGTGTGTAGCAATCGCAGGTTGCCATGTTATCTCGGGTATGTCGGGCATGGACAGCCACTCTCGACGTTTCAGATTTAGACAGTCCACAGAAGCCGTCGTATTGCTGTCGCCAACACACGATCCTCCCACCAAGTAGACGCAGTCGCCCAGCGACACACTGCAGTGGAAATCCCGACCAGTGATAAGTGGTGGCATCGCCTCCCACTTCTTCTTGTCCAAGTCACACAGCCAGCATTGGTCCACTGTCACGCGTTTCTTTTCGCCGCCGGTTAATAGCAGGGACCTACCCGCACAGCATACACTGTAGAATGTGCCGACTTTGGGCATTTCCATCAGCGATTCCCAACAACTCGTGTCTTCATTGTAGTACCGACAGATCTTGTTCTTACCACCGCTACTGTTCATCCCGCCAACGACCAGAAGACGAGACTTCTGTCGAAATTTCGTCCGTGGTACCGTGCGGCAACTGCCGATCTTGTCACGTTGGGGTGCGGTGTTTGCCTGGTACACAGTCGCCTCGTTTAGGTACTCAAGACATTTCGGTGTCAACAGACGACAAGTGTTCTTCATGTGACAAAGGTACTTGCTTTTACAGTAAGGCAAGCGGACGTATTCTAGTACTGTTTCAAAGGATGACTTCCTGACGTCAACGTCATGACGAACCCATTCTAGCACGCAGTCGACAACAACGTCCTCGTCATCAACAATGATGTCATCATCCTTTATGTAGTCGATCAATTCGCGGCAAGACAACTCTTTCATCTGGTCAGTAAACGCCACCGTTTTGAACTCGGCCAACATAAGTTCTCTGGCTTTCCTCTGCACCTTAAGCAGTCGATATAATGCGGCAAACCTGAAGAATCCGACGCAATTGGTGATGTCGACTTGCGACATTAGGAAGTCGTCACAACCAGCTTTTAGGGTATCCAGCTGCAAGACGTCACAAGCATTTACCAAACCCTCCACATTATCAACGGTGAGCTGTATCTCACCGGTGTAAATATAGTCAATGATACTGGTCAGTATCTCAGGTTCGATCGTCAGCTGGACTGTGTCCGACGCGCTTTCTTTAAAACCACGCCCGAACATGGCTTTAAAGTAATCACTTGCGGCCGCCAGAACGACGCGATGACACTGGATTTGGACACTGCCCGACTGCAAAGTGACATCGGTGTACTCGTTGTTCTGGCGCAGTTTATGTACAGCCGTCATAAAGTCGTCCTGGTATGCCTTATTAACAAACGTGTTGACCATCATGGAAGAAGATGCTACAACAAATCATACATAACAATTAATTTACAATTATATACAGAAAACACAATTTAAAGTTGAAGCAACATGGACCAAGAGATCCTGAGGTCTTTTGTATTATAAATTACAGCGAGTTTCTAATTATGCATGAAATGTGTTATACCAAATTAGTGATTTTAGTCAACATATAGTTCTACTCCACTCAGCCGGCCAAGTGATCAGAATGTAGGTGATATCAATAACGTATATAATATTTAATCCTATAATTGTTCAGAACATTAATTTTATATGTTTGCACCAACATAAACTCAACTTGCCATTACAGAAAATCAATAGTTTTGACAAAACAGCTTAACTGACTTCTGCAGAAGCATAAAAACAGATTATCTCTCCCGTCCCAGTCCCACGGCTTTATGCAGGATACAATTATTGCCAGTCACACATGTTTTGGTGGACACATGGATGTTAACTGTTAAACTACTTTACAAACTTTCAAATGTGCCTGATGACCTGAATTTGGACTACAAACACACACGTGACACCATTTACACTCACTTTCAAGGCACAACTAACAATACCTATGGTTTTGGAAATACTTTTTTGGCTCCTTCATTTTTTTTACCCGTTCACCACATCTCTACGTCCATATTTGTTTTTACTCGTCCAAATGATGGTTGGACGGGTCTCAGCATAAAGCTGTACCCAGACCGAACCACAATGCCATAGAACGTATCAGTTTAAATTCACCATTAAATTCCCTATTTACTCACTTAAAATGCAAAATTGACTCGCATTATGCACTTAGGGTACTAGTAAAATTATGAGCGACTAAAATCCGTGATGTCATTATCCTATACCGATGCTTGGCATAACATCTACTTGTCTGGACTACTCCCCTATTGGGAGAGGGGCCGAATGTAGCATATGTATGACATCACATGACACCAAAGTAATATCCCACTTGTACAATACAACACTAAGCCACCACAGTGCGAGGGGAATACGCCATCCTTAAGCAAGAAACTGAATACTAACAAATAATAGTTTATTAAAAAAGCCAGCATTCAAAGTCTGATTACTATGGTATCTCTAGATATATGCATTCTAAAAACATTAAAACTTGTGCCCCTTGGCTGGGCACCAAAAGGGGCAATATTCACATGGAGGACGTTTTACTCCCACAACAAAAGTTTTGACATGATATTTGTCATCTACTGTGTTATCTACACCATACAAATAGTATCTACCGATTAAGCATATATAATTATGTATTAGTGCAGATATCATGGTATACTTGATATAATTAAATCAATGGATCATACATAATGGAAGTGACTTCAGTTGTGTCAAACCAACTGTTCCTGTTTAGTCCAGTCTGACATGCCTGTGGCGTGCGAAGGCTGTAGTGCAGTGACACTGGACGACTACATTTATGTGGTGGGAGGTGTCGCTCGCACATGTAATATCTTTACAGTCACTGTCACCATACAATATGTTTCTTTATCTATGTATGTTTGTATATATTATAATATATAGCCACTTTTGCCAAAACAGCTGTTGGGTAAAACACCTACGTAAGCCTATTGCACATTGGCTGGTAGCCAATAGCCAAGGGTGCTATTTTGATAATCAGTAGATGTTATCCAGGAAGTGTGCTTATTTAATTATCACCAACAGTGTCCCGTGACTTTGGTTGCTGGACAAACATCAAAATAAACACAACTTGTATAAATTTATAGAAAAGCAGTAGTTTTGAAGATATAGCTTAAAACACGCAGGCAGGTGACAGCCCAGTTAAACAGGATTAGTGATCAATGCAGTTTCTGTTACCAGAGCAGTTAGTCAAGGTGCCCCATCAACAACACAAGGCTGGAAATGTTCGGGCCTGGAGTGGAATACGTGCACAGGTATATACAGGAACTCCTGTCCTGAGTGGAGGTAACAGTTCAGACAGACACAGGCAAATATTGAATATATTGTTATTGGCTCCAAGAATGGTTTATTGTATGGTTTAACTTAAGACTTTGCAGCATAAATTTGTCGATGAGTAAAATCATACAATAGACACAGACAGGCAAATGTTTGTCATTTTGTCTTGGGGACCTGGACATGCTCTTACAAAAGACTAGTCAACTACAGATGTGTTGTGTACAATGAAGATACCTCAGGTACACCTATGCAAAAATAGAGTAAAAGCTACATAATAGTTTTTGAGAAGAAAATGGGCTAAGGGGTCCTGAAGTCCTTTGGACTATAATTATAGTGAGTTGGTAATTATCAGTGAAATGTGTTTTGGTGGGGAATTTGTGCATCATAATCACTGCCTATATAGTCTCTACACTTGGAATCACCTAATTGGCATTTTCTCTGGTTATTCCTATGAGATGACCAGAAAGGCAGAAACAGAGCTAAATTGCTTGAATGCAGCACACAATATCAATAAAGTGTATGAATTTACACTCTATAATTGTCCAGAACATATCACTTACAGGCAACAATACACCATATAACATACAGTAGACACCACAGCAGAGTTGGGTTCAAATACGTATTTGCATTAATTTTGTATTTGAATACAGAAATTTGGTGTATTTGTATTGAAAATCCATTCGTGGCTTTTTATTTTTATTGCAAAATCATGTTATATGGTATGAATTATACCTATTATAGCGTACAGACAATCAAAAGACATTTTCATGTACCATTTAGGGCTTGAAAATAGATGCAGCAAGGGCGCTTAGCCGCTTACTCTGTGTACACATCGATCACGAGGCGTTTTCGAAACCGTTGTAGGCGTGGCTAAAAGCCCAGAACGAAATGCATGATCACGTGATGCAGCATCATGTGAACACAAGTTGACGGGTTGCACGTGCTGCCGTGTCGTGTATTTGTTGTCATTCATAATGGCATGAAGTCAGCATTTATGTGTGAATGCGATTTGTATGGGCGTTTCATTTGTCATAAAAACATGGTATATATTTGTAATGTATGTTGCATGCAGATCTTAAGACCATACAAGAATAATCCTATTATTAGAAAACCTTTATAGCCAATAACAACTAATTCACTAACTGCCACACCCAGCCAGGTGCCAGTTGGTAAAGGACAAAGGGTGGGTGTCAACTGTGGTGATTTGAGTGACAGCGTCGAGATTCTTATAAACATTTGACGATTAACATTACAAAGTCAATTATGTTTCATTAAAACATTTATTGGCGGCCAGGACGCTACAATAGTTGTAACTTATACTGATTAACATGATTTTGCAATAAAAAGCCACAAACTGATCATGTCGCTTTAAGGTGTGTACCTAATGCACCTTATGACTATCTTCAAAACGTATATTTTATATGTGCATTTCAGGCTTCAGTGGGTCGAGTTTGTTTTCTTTTCACTGCCCGAGGCACTGGCAGTAGCCGGTAGTGGACGTGTGACGTCACCCGCCACAGGTGAAATGACCAAAACGTCAGCCTCCACAGAGGCTAAGTAATTCTCCTTAAACACTTACTAAAATTAATGATCTAAGAATAAAATTATAGCTTGTTATACAGTAGACATTGCTTAATAGTTTGAGCATTTTTTTACGTTTAGGGTTGCGTATTCCTTTAAAAATTAACCAATCAAATTAAAATTTATTCTGCAGAGATTAGTGACAGAAATATATGTAATATCTGAGCAAAATTTGAACAACAGATACAGATCTTCAGTGATTTCTGAGATCTGAAAGCTAACAGCGGACACAAAGTGATGCCATAAATCCACTGGACCTTTGGAACAAAGGAGAAAAATCGAATAACTGAAAAAGTATCAGTTTTTAGGCCCTAGAGACCCTAGGAGGCTACACAAATTATTCAATGAAATATGAATTTCTTCAGTACCCCAAGAAACATTTGTGCAAAATCTGAACAATAGATCTTCAATGGTTTCTGTGTACTAAGAGCGAATAGCGCACAGCAGACGCAGAGTAATGCCATAAGTCACAAGGCCTAAAAAGGTATATTTAGCTAATTTTTATTACCCTAATTTGTATAAATTAGCTTCTGTCAGGAAAAGTTTTGTAATTAAATTATATCTGATAGTTGTCCTGTTACACATATATCATAATTCAAGACTAATTATTGGTGAAGTGTGTAGACCTGTATATCAACGGGAAATAAAATTTATAATTGAACGATGGCAAATTAAAGCTACACACCGGGGTAGTTCCATAATTAATATGTATGCCATGTTTGTATATTGGAACATATTAATTGTTATAACTTAATAAATAAATTATAAGCATGGTGATTTTTACAGTGATTACTGTTTAATAATAAAAAAATGATATCAAATAAAAACTGAGACACCCAGCAACCAATTCATACAATTTGAGTAGAGAGAAAAATACAGTAATTAATTACAGTTAATGAATAGAAAAAGGCATCATTTTGTTAGTGATGATGATGTGTAATATAGCGTATTAAAGCTGCGGAGCTCAGCATTTAATATACTATGAACACCATGGAGTGACTGTTATCAATATATTTAACAGAATGGTCGATTCTATTAGAGATGTGCACATCCGTCCGCCCACCCGCCATTTCTTTGGTTTGTTCTATGTGTTGTATTTTGATTCCTAAATTGGAGTCCGAGACTCCAATGGCAGATTTTACTTGTGGTTGGACAAGAATTTAATAAGCTAGTTTTTCACTTCGACCAATGTTTTGTGAACATCTTTGACCAGTCACTGGTTAAGTTTGAGTTGTGTTACAGTAGACAGACAGGTCCTGAATCCATGTTGTTCATTATAGATTCTTTACAAATGTTAACCTCTGTGTAATATACAATTTTTTTTATTAATCCTAGTAACACTGTAATTTCAAATGTATTTTATTAATCACTTTTAACACTAACATCTCATATGACAAAATGCTGCATATGCAGAGTTTCTAGTGTCGACTCTTAAGTCTTGTGAATATTTGTTTCAGTTTGTCAGACAAATTTACTATGGTTAACGAAGATGGCCATTGCATGGTACACTGCATGTGAATGAATATTCATGATAACAGGCAACATAATTAAACATCCATGTGACCACAAGCTCAAAGCGATTCACATAAACACAGTTATGTACCAGATTGGCTTGTTTGACAGATGACACCAAAGGTGTGCATTGATATGTAAGACAAAACTAGAGAAAGTACTTATGAAAAATTATCGTATTAATGTCAGCTTTAAGAGAATCCCTTTAATGATAATTTTTTGAGTGTTAAGTTGTTTGGTGATATGGCTTAGAATTATGATTCTACAACATAAGTAGGTCAAGGACATGGGTCAATAATTTGAGGCATCTGATATGAATTGTGCCTAGTGCCACAGTTTTGGAACTGGTGTCTGGTCATGAGTCTTGATGAGATTGTTGGAGTAGGTGTCTTAGACTAGAGACTGAGCTAACTCATTTGCAACAATATAAGAAGAGGCGGCATTTCGCCAGGACTGTATGCTCTTGGTGGCCTATTGTCTATGGACGTATGTCCAAGTCACATAGTAGTAATGTCAGTAGACGATTAATATATCTTTTATTTTTAAGTATATGTATTATTTTTTAATTGAAATTTTAATATAAATCAGTGAATATTAGCACTAATGTTGGCACTTTTTTAACATTACTTATGTTTTTAGATATGTCAATAGGTTTTTGGGACGTAATGTTTTTTAACTGTTTGTTTACCTGCCTTATCTTATTACGTAGAAACAAGTTAAAGTCGGAAACATTTTAGTGGATTTTTGTCCGGCTGAATTAGCGGCGCCGTCTGACTGAGTTTCTCCGACACGAGTCTGTGTCTGTCGAAATCCCTACTTCTAGTTCATATTGTGCTGCTTCTCGCAACAAATGAAATTTACTTATAAACGCTTCACGTGGATAACCCTACACAAACTTTTGAACTGTAATACTTACCCATGTCTACTATAACCTAAGAAAGTTTCGAGCCGTCTTAACTCACGACATCAACAGGAACAAAACGTGGACCAGTGGACCTCCTGTAGTGCCATCTAGCGTAGGACTTGTTTTAACCGACGCAACGCCACCTGGTGAATGCATGTAACGGCTGTTTGATGTACAAACATAATTATGCAGGTTGTCTGAATTTCTGTGAGCACAGATGTTGTGTGGAGTCACTGGAGTGAGTAGAAATTATGTTTTTGTGCAGCGTGGCATCAGAGCTGTCAAATTATGAAAGCTGTCAGTCAGTGCATTTCTGCATGTTAATACAGTTGTCATTTTGCTTGGTGATTTAAACAGGGGCAATCCGCGGGTGCTTCAAGCAGAAATGGAGGGGTGTAAGGTTTGAAAGATGTTTGTGGGAGCCTGAGGTATGAAAAGTTCACGAATGTTCACAGAACTTCTGTCTATGGAGGGTAAATGTGCGGCTGCTAGTTTGTTCTTTGCATGGGTGATAGTGCCCATGTTCCCGCGCCCTATGTCATTACTCGAAGTACGCATGCGTTGTAGATTTGTCTCTTCAAGCATGCTCCAATGTTACCCATGATGATGTCGCGGTGCTTGTCGAATGCTGTCCACCCTAGTCCAGGACCTGCCCTATAGGCCCGTAGACATTTCGTAGATGTCGAAGTTTGACTGTTGATTTGAGAAATATATACATATGGCTTTACTATTCTACTAGGTGGAAATTTCAAAAACTGGGCATAACGTGGCGACGGCCATTTTTCAAAATGGCTGTCAAATTCAATATCCCCGTGTCTTAATAAATATGGCATGCAGAGCAATAATTGTGGTATGCCAATGTATGTTTCCGGAGACTCCGATTTCAAATATACAATTACTTGGCTCCTGTGGGATTTATTTCAGCCATATTTAAAGATGGCGGTCGTCAATACAAATGTCCCATATCTCAAAAACTACGTCACCTAGAGCAATTTTATTGACGTTGTTGGATAGCGATATCAAATATGTTATTCGTTTCCTTCAATAACATAACAATTCGCGCCATTTTTAAAGATGGCGTCTGTCAAAGCCCATTATGTCCGTATTTAAGAAATACGGTATTTAGATCCATCTTTCACCACATCTTAAGTGCTTCATGTCGTCGAAGGGTGTAGCAGGTGTACAGTGGAGACCTGTTTGACCCACTGTTGACATTAGTTATAAGTTTGAGACGAGTTCAACGCCGTATATGATATGTTCCCTATTATCGCTCAGTATACATGAGACTCACTCTGGCCAGGACTACCATCGATCTATATAGATTATCTGGTACTGAGCAGACAAATGATGTTTTAAACCAGGTGGTGATTGCCTACGAGATATATCCACACTGTTATAACTATCCCAAAAGAGAAGTTGTAATGAGGTATTTGTTTACAATAAGCCAAGGTTGCATCATTGATTGAAGACATTTCTATTATATACCAACACACAAGTACATTACTCTAGCTATTATTATTTAAAACTTGTTTTTTTCTTGTCTTGCCATATTTCAGATAATTGAAAATAAACATGGCCATGGACAAAAATACATAATAACTTGAGATACTTCACCTTCGGATTTTCAAGTCTGCTCCTGCCTCTCCTGAACTTAATGTATTATTTACATATTGGGCAAGCCCGTCGAGCTACTTTATTGTGGGGAGACTAGCAGTATGTCACGCATCTATAGTTCCACGTTGAATATGGCATGCCTGTGCAGCTTCGTGTCTAGTTCACTTCTCCACTCAGACCACTTGTCAGTGACAGGATCATATTCTTCGATGACGGCCGACTCTGGCACGGAATCTCCTCCCCCCGCCAACAGGATGCACCCGCGCCACACGACCGCTGCCGCCTCGGCGTGCTGTCCTCGTGGCCCGCTCAGTGTGGTCCACGTGTCCGTTGCAGGGTGGTACCTGAGACATGTGCGAGCGACGCCTCCCACCACATAAATGTAGTCGTCCAGTGTCACTGCACTACAGCCTTCGCACGCCACAGGCATGTCAGATAACGCACTCCACTTCCTACTTGTTGTATCAAACTCCTGGGTGAAACTTACTGCAGTGCACCAATCATCCGTGCCGCCAAAGACGAAGATTTTATTGCCGTGTGCAGCAATCGCAGGTTTCCATATTATCTGCGGTATGTCGGGCATGGACAGCCACTCTCGACGTTTCAGATTTAGACAGTCCACAGAAGCCGTCGTATTGCTGTCGCCAACACACGCTCCTCCCACCAAGTAGACGCAGTTGCCCAGCGACACACTGCAGTGGAAATCCCGACCAGTGATAAGTGGTGGCATCGCCTCCCACTTCTTCTTGTCCAAGTCACACAGCCAGCATTGGTCCACTGTCACGCGTTTCTTTTCGCCGCCGGTTAATAGCAGGGACCTACCCGCACAGCATACACTGTAGAATGTGCCGACTTTGGGCATTTCCATCAGCGATTCCCAACAACTCGTGTCTTCATTGTAGTACCGACAGATCTTGTTCTTACCACCGCTACTGTTCATCCCGCCAACGACCAGAAGACGAGACTTCTGTCGAAATTTCGTCCGTGGTACCGTGCGGCAACTGCCGATCTTGTCACGTTGCGGTGCGGTGTTTGCCTGGTACACAGTCGCCTCGTTTAGGTACTCAAGACATTTCGGTGTCAACAGACGACAAGTGTTCTTCATGTGACAAAGGTACTTGCTTTTACAGTAAGGCAAGCGGACGTATTCTAGTACTGTTTCAAAGGATGACTTCCTGACGTCAACGTCATGACGAACCCATTCTAGCACGCAGTCGACAACAACGTCCTCGTCATCAACAATGATGTCATCATCCTTTATGTAGTCGATCAATTCGCGGCAAGACAACTCTTTCATCTGGTCAGTAAACGCCACCGCTTTGAACTCGGCCAACATAAGTTCTCTGGCTTTCCTCTGCACCTTAAGCAGTCGATATAATGCGGCAAACCTGAAGAATCCGACGCAATTGGTGATGTCGACTTGCGACATTAGGAAGTCGTCACAACCAGCTTTTAGGGTATCCAGCTGCAAGACGTCACAAGCATTTACCAAACCCTCCACATTATCAACGGTGAGCTGTATCTCACCGGTGTAAATATAGTCAATGATACTGGTCAGTATCTCAGGTTCGATCGTCAGCTGGACTGTGTCCGACGCGCTTTCTTTAAAACCACGCCCGAACATGGCTTTAAAGTAATCACTTGCGGCCGCCAGAACGACGCGATGACACTGGATTTGGACACTGCCCGACTGCAAAGTGACATCGGTGTACTCGTTGTTCTGGCGCAGTTTATGTACAGCCGTCATAAAGTCGTCCTGGTATGCCTTATTAACAAACGTGTTGACCATCATGGAAGAAGATGCTACAACAAATCATACATAACAATTAATTTACAATTATATACAGAAAACACAATTTAAAGTTGAAGCAACATGGACCAAGAGATCCTCAGGTCTTTTGTATTATAAATTACAGCGAGTTTCTAATTATGCATGAAATGTGTTATACCAAATTAGTGATTTTAGTCAACATATAGTTCTACTCCACTCAGCCGGCCAAGTGATCAGAATGTAGGTGATATCAATAACGTATATAATATTTAATCCTATAATTGTTCAGAACATTAATTTTATATGTTTGCACCAACATAAACTCAACTTGCCATTACAGAAAATCAATAGTTTTGACAAAACAGCTTAACTGACTTCTGCAGAAGCATAAAAACAGATTATCTCTCCCGTCCCAGTCCCACGGCTTTATGCAGGATACAATTATTGCCAGTCACACATGTTTTGGTGGACACATGGATGTTAACTGTTAAACTACTTTACAAACTTTCAAATGTGCCTGATGACCTGAATTTGGACTACAAACACACACGTGACACCATTTACACTCACTTTCAAGGCACAACTAACAATACCTATGGTTTTGGAAATCCTTTTTTTGCTCCTTCATTTTTTTTACCCGTCCACCACATCTATACGTCCATATTTGTTTTTACTCGTCCAAATGATGGGTGGTCTCAGCATAAAGCTGTACCCAGACCGAACCACAATGCCATAGAACGTATCAGTTGAAATTCACCAATCTCTTTCCCTATTTACTCACTTAAAATGCAAAATTGACTCGCATTATGCACTTAGGGTACTAGTAAAATTATGAGCGACTAAAATCCGTGATGTCATTATCCTATACCGATGCTTGGCATAACATCTACTTGTCTGGACTACTCCCCTATTGGGAGAGGGGCCGAATGTAGCATATGTATGACATCACATGCTACCAAAGTAATATCCCACTTGTACAATACAACACTAAGCCACCACAGTGCGAGGGGAATACGCCATCCTTAAGCAAGAAACTGAATACTAACAAATAATAGTTTATTAAAAAAGCCAGCATTCAAAGTATGATTACTATGGTATCTCTAGATATATGCATTCTAAAAACATTAAAACTTGTGCCCCTTGGCTGGGCACCAAAAGGGGCAATATTCACATGGAGGACGTTTTACTCCCACAACAAAAGTTTTGACATGATATTTGTCATCTACTGTGTTATCTACACCATACAAATAGTATCTACCGATTAAGCATATATAATTATGTATTAGTGCAGATATCATGGTATACTTGATATAATTAAATCAATGGATCATACATAATGTAAGTGACTTCAGTTGTGTCAAACCAACTGTTCCTGTTTAGTCCAGGGGCCAAGACCTGCAAATTCACTTACGTCTACCACATCGGGTGGCACTGTGTAGTTATGATTTAAAAAATAATCCATATCTCTGGCACATAAATAATTTTGTATGATAACCATTATTATGGGGAGCTGATATATGCAGATATTATGTTTTATGGGACAAGGATCTCAAGTGTGAGTTTTTTTGCTTTCCCGGCTTTCACATCCGCTATGTTTAAAGATGGTGGCCTTAAGAAAATACATCACACAGCAGTTATGTGTATGGTATTACACTGCTTAGTTGCTGCAAATGGGCACACAAAATATAATTGATATAATAATAAAGAAGTCTAATCTTATACACGTAGTGTCCACCTCAGATATATTTAATCATGTAATATCTTTGCAGTCACTGTCACCATACAATATGTTTCTTTATCTATGTATGTTTGTATATATTATAATATATAGCCACTTTTGCCAAAACAGCTGTTGGGTAAAACACCTACGTAAGCCTATTGCACCTTGGCTGGTAGCCAATAGCCAAGGGTGCTATTTTGATAATCAGTAGATGTTATCCAGGAAGTGTGCTTATTTAATTATCACCAACAGTGTCCCGTGACTTTGGTTGCTGGACAAACATCAAAATAAACACAACTTGTATAAATTTATAGAAAAGCAGTAGTTTTGAAGATATAGCTTAAAACACGCAGGCAGGTGACAGCCCAGTTAAACAGGATTAGTAATCAATGCAGTTTCTGTTACCAGAGCAGTTAGTCAAGGTGCCCCATCAACAACACAAGGCTGGAAATGTTCGGGCCTGGAGTGGAATACGTGCACAGGTATATACAGGAACTCCTGTCCTGAGTGGAGGTAACAGTTCAGACAGACACAGGCAAATATTGAATATATTGTTATTGGCTCGAAGAATGGTTTATTGTATGGTTTAACTTAAGACTTTGGAGCATAAATTTGTCGATGAGTAAAATCATACAATAGACACAGACAGGCAAATGTTTGTCATTTTGTCTTGGGGACCTGGACATGCTCTTACAAAAGACTAGTCAACTACAAATGTGTTGTGTACAATGAAGATACCTCAGGTACACCTATGCAAAAATAGAGTAAAAGCTACATAATAGTTTTTGAGAAGAAAATGGGCTAAGGGGTCCTGAAGTCCTTTGGACTATAATTATAGTGAGTTGGTAATTATCAGTGAAATGTGTTTTGGTGGGGAATTTGTGCATCATAATCACTGCCTATATAGTCTCTACACTTGGAATCACCTAATTGGCATTTTCTCTGGTTATTCCTATGAGATGACCAGAAAGGCAGAAGCAGAGCTAAATTGCTTGAATGCAGCACACAATATCAATAAAGTGTATGAATTTACACTCTATAATTGTCCAGAACATATCACTTACAGGCAACAATACACCATATAACACACAGTAGACACCACAGCAGAGTTGGGTTCACATACGTATTTGCATTAATTTTGTATTTGAATACAGAAATTTGGTGTATTTGTATTGAAAATCCATTCGTGGCTTTTTATTTTTATTGCAAGATCATGTTATACGGCATACATTATACCTATTAGTATTATAGCATACAGACAATCAAAAGATGTTTTCATGTACCATTTAGGGTTTGAAAATAGATGCAGCACGGGCACATACTCTGTGTACACATCGACCACGAGGCATTTTTTCGAAACGGTTGTAGGCGTGACTAAAAGCCCAGAACGAAATGCATTATCACGCGAAGCAGTATCACGTGAACACAAGTTGATGTGCTGCACGTGCTGCCGTGTTGTATATTTGTCATTCGTAATAATAATAATAATAATAAGGTTTATTTCAGACAAGACGTCCATATATGTATACATAAAATACATTTAAAAAAAAAAAAGTACAATACATATAATACAATCAAAGCAATGAGATCAACGTAAAAATATAAGTGTAAAATTTAAAAAGTTATGTCTAAATATATGAGGAAATGAATTAAATAAGTTGTAAAAATAAAAAAAATAAAATAAAAAATGATTCAAAAATAAATACAATACTAATGACATGTGTACAATAAAGACCTCCAGTATGAGTACAAATGGCTCTTAAAATGAATGTCGGTATGAAGGTAATTAATAAAAAGGATATTATCTGACTGATGAAGACGACATAAAAGACTGAATATTGATGAACGAATGCGTTCATTGAAGGATTTAATATAGTTGGTGGCAAACATAAAACTTGCACTACATCTTGAGGGTAAGTTTAGTAAAATTCTGAGGCTATTATTGTATGCGACAGTAATGCTTTTGAGGCTATATTTTTTGAATGTGCACCAAAGACTAGAAGTATACATAGGAGCACAGTATGCTTGAAATAAAATAATTTTGGTAGAAATATTACAAAGACAAAATTTTCGAGCTAATACATTGGCTTGGGCATAAAGGCATCTTTTTTGTCTGACTATGTCGTCATCATCAGTCAGGTTATTGTTGATTATATGACCAAGATATTTACATTTTGTAGTATAAGGTAATGGATGGTTATCGAGATGGATACAATGAAAATGTTTCCTGTCCTGGGATTGGTTGTCAATAACCATACAAAAGGACTTCTTGGCATTATAAGTAATATTGAACAATTCGCCATACTTGGCACAACAATCAGTAAGTTTTCTCAAACCAGCAACACTGGGAGAAAAAATACAGAGGTCATCAGCATACATCAAGTGGTTGATTAAGGTGCCAGCATAAAGACAACCAATATATAATTTGTTTAGATTAACGCTTAAGTCGTCCATGTACACATTGAAAAGATGGGGGGAAAGGATTCCACCCTGTTTAACACCATTGGAAACAGTAAAAAAGCTAGAAAATCCCTGACACCATCTGATGGTAAATTGTTGGGTACCGTACCAGTGGTATAGAATGCGTACAATAAAAGCTGGACAGCCACGATCAATTAATTTACCAAATAGCTTGCTGTGGTTAACTTTGTCGAAGGCTTTGGAGGCATCCAACATAGTAACATACATAGAAGACCCATTAGCAATATAGTTTCGAAAAAGTTCTTTTAACAGAAATATGAGCATCTCAGTAGAGTGATGCTTTTTAAATCCAAATTGATTGTCACATGTAATGAGAAATGGGATAGCCCTGGATAATATTAATGATTCAAATAGTTTGCTAGCTACTGTGGCAAGGGCAATGGGTCTATAGTTATTATTGTCTGACAAATCACCAGATTTATTTTTAATGATAGGAGCTATGATTGTTGTCATCATAGTATCAGGTAAAAAACCATGTATTAACAGACTGCTATACAACAAAGACATAAGAATATGTAGTTTTTCGTTAGCATACTTAAAATGTTCATTACTGATAATGGTATAAAGTCAGTATTTATGTGTGAATGCAATTTGTATGAGCGTTACATTTGTTATAAAAACATGGTATATATTTGTAATGTATGTTGCATGCAGATCTTAAGACCAGACAAGAATAATCCTATTATTAGAAAACCTTTATAGCCAATAACAACTAATTCATTAACTGCCACACCCAGCCAAGTGCCAGTTGGTAAAGGACAAAGGGTGGGTGTCAACTGTGGTGATTTGAGTGACAGCGTCGGGATTCTTATAAAAATTTGACGATTAACATTACGAAGTCAACTCTCTTTCGTTAAAACATTTATTGGCGGCCAGGACGCTACAATAGTTATAACTTATACTGATTAACATGATTTTGCAATAAAAAGCCACAAACTGATAATGTCGCTTTAAGGTGTGTACCTAATGCACCTTATGACTATCTTCAAAACATATATTTTATATGTGCATTTCAGGCTTCAGTGGGTCGAGTTTGTTTTCTTTTCACTGCCCGAGGCACTGGCAGTAGCCGGTAGTGGACGTGTGACGTCACGGTGCCACAGGGGAAATGACCAAAACGTCAGCCTCCATAGAGGCGCAGTAATTCTCCTTAAACACTTACTAAAATTAATGATCTAAGAATAAAATAAAATTATAGCATGTTATACAGTAGACATCAGGGTTGGCACGTTTTCCCCACCCTGGTAAATACCAGGCGGTAATTACCGGTAATTACCGCCCTGGGAAAAACCTCAAATAGTGGTTAATACCAGACTACCTGGGAAAAAATCTTAAAGGGATTAAATTTGAACCATTTTTGCAATACAAGTTGCTGTACCATCACCATAATGATACATGTGTAATTATACATCAGTGCTGTATTTAATTTCACTTTTATTACTACTACAATTATATGATGATGTAATGCAATTTATTACTATTATAATTATATTCAAAATCAATTTTTTTCATCTGAACCATTTTTTTATAACAAGCTTACTATACACCTATTAAAATATAACTAATAATACCTACAACTATCTAATTGTTATGGTTCAATAAAGTTCAAGTATTCATTACGCACAAGGTTAAATTCCTAGTTGAAATTCATTGAGGTTATGATGATTGATATATTCTAAACACATCTTTCTATTTATATTTTATCCCAATTATGACATTTAGTAAACACAAATACATAATATAAAATCATTTTATAGTGGAGATTTATTGATGGGCATTCTTTCAATAGATATTGAATGGATTAAATGTGTGTCTGCACCATGGGCAATCCATGCCATGTGCCACGAAGCACCATGTGCCACATGGCTTACAGTGGGTGATAAAAGGGAACCATGTTTATATAGTTAGGGAACCCATGAGTAAGAAGGCCAACACAGAAATCTCTTCATGATTATTCTAATATAACTTGATAATTATATCCTTTTGTGATTTTGTCTTAGCTTCTGATAATATATGTTCAAGAAAATGATTTTGCCTTGCAATTTGTGGACAAGAGTGAAATTAGTAAAAAAAAAAAAAAACGTGAATACGAATGGTAATTAGAATTACTAGCAACACATAATTATATGCACTGTTGTGATTAAATAAGTTTGTTTTTAATCAAAAGCTATCTAATTGTGGTCTCATCTAGATATAATGTGTACCATCACTGGTATTGGTATTACCTGTCTTTTTCTTCTATTTTGCAAAACAAATTGCCACACATTGTCAACCTCCTCTTCCACTCATGATGCTAACTGACCAGTTACCACGGCTTCAAGGTCAGTAACAAAATGTCTGACAGAAAATGCCTGACTTCTCTGGTCTATTTAATTCTGGGATACATGGCTTCCCAGCAGAGGATCCCAGCAGATTACAAGTTCAAACATTAAGCTGGAGCTGATTTGGGCTCACAAAGACAATGACTACAGATGTTTACTTAGGCAGTTATTCTGTATTTGTCCCTTAGTCTGAATATCTAGACATGGTAACTAATTAAATGTTTGCTGAGTGGGTTACAGTAGAGCCTGCCAATGTCCAGAGCCCAACATTTCTTTTGTTCCTTAAACAGAATACCAACTGGCACCTGACAACTTGGCACTGTCCTGTGTGAAAATGACACTGACATTTGTTACTAAATGATCAATTTTCTTTTGATTATCTTGTTCAATTCATGTTTTACACAAATACAAGGATACACCTAAACTGGTGAACTTGTTAGCTCTAGATGAATATATTAACTAAATTCTAAATGGACAGGAACTAGCCTGTAGTTATTCCCACATATTTCCCGGTAAATACCACTTTTCCCGGTAATTACCGGTAAATACCGGGTTATTCCCACTGCCCTGTCTAAAACCAGTTTTTCTCGAAAATGTGCCAACCCTGGTAGACATTGCTTAAGAGTTTGAGCATTTTTTTACATTTAGGGTTGCGTGTTCCTTTAAAAATTAATCAATCAAATTAAAATTTATTCTGCATAGAGATTAGTGACAGAAATATATGTAATATCTGTGCAACATTTGAACAATAGACACAGATCTTCAATGATTTCTGAGATCTGAAAGCTAACAGCGGACACAAAGTGATGCCATAAATCCACTGGACCTTTGGACCAAAGGAAAAAATCGGATAACTGAAAAAGTATCAGTTTTTAGGCCCTAGAGGACCCTAGGAGGCTACACAAATTATTCAATGAAATATGAATTTCTTCAGTACCCCAAGAAACATTTGTGCAAAATCTGAACAATAGATCTTCAATGGTTTCTGTGTACTGAGAGCGAATAGCGTACAGCAGACGCAGAGTAATGCCATAAGTCACAAGGCCTAAAAAGGTATATTTAGCTAATTTTTATTACCCTAATTTGTATAAATTAGCTTCTGTCAGGAAAAGTTTTGTAATTAAATTATATCTGATAGTTGTCCTGTTACACATATATCATAATTCAAGACTAATTATTGGTGAAGTGTGTAGACCTGTATATCAACGGGAAATAAAATTTATAATTGAACGATGGCAAATTAAAGCTACACACCGGGGTAGTTCCATAATTAATATGTATGCCATGTTTGTATATTTGAACATATTAATTGTTATAACTTAATAAATAAATTATAAGCATGGTGATTTTTACAGTGATTACTGTTTAATAATAAAAAAATGATATCAAATAAAAACTGAGACACCCAGCAACCAATTCATACAATTTGAGTAGACAGAAAAATACAGTAATTAATTACAGTTAATTAATAGAAAAAGGCATCATTTTGTTAGTGATGATGATGTGTAATATAGCGTATTAAAGCTGCGGAGCTCAGCATATAATATACTATGAACACCATGGAGTGACTGTTATCAATATATTTAAGAGAATGGTCGATTCTATTAGAGATGTGCACATCCGCCCACCCACCCGCCATTTCTTTGGTTTGTTCTATGTGTTGTATTTTGATTCCTAAATTGGAGTCCGAGACTCCAATGGCAGATTTTACTTGTGGTTGGACAAGAATTGAATAAGCTAGTTTTTCACTTCGACCAATGTTTTGTGAACATCTTTGACCAGTCAATGGTTAAGTTTGAGTTGTGTTACAGTAGACAGACAGGTCCTGAATCCATGTTGTTCATTATAGATTCTTTACAAATGTTAACCTCTGTGTAATACACAATGTTTTTTTATTAATCCTAGTAACACTGTAATTTCAAATGTATTTTATTAATCACTTTTAACACTAACATCTCATATGACAAAATGCTGCATATGCAGAGTTTCTAGTGTCGACTCTAAGTCTTGTGAATATTTGTTTCAGTTTGTTAGACAAATTCACTATGGTTAACGAAGATGGCCATTGCATGGTGCACTGCATGTGAATGAATATTCATGATAACAGGCAACATAATTAAACACCCATGTGACCACAAGCTCAAAGCGATTCACATAAACACAGTTATGTACCAGATCGGCTTGTTTGACAGATGACGCCAAAGGTGTGCATTGATATGCAAGAAAAAACTAGAGAAAGTACTTACGGAAAAATTATCGTGTTCATGACAGCTTTAAGAGAATCCCTTATTAACTATAATTTTGTGAGTGTTCAGTTGTTTGGTGATATGGCTTAGAATTATGATTCTACAACATAAGTAGGTCAAGGACATGGGTCAATAATTTGAGGCATCTGATATGAATTGTGCCTAGTGCCACAGTTTTGGAACTGGTGTCTGGTCATGAGATTGTTGGAGTAGGTGTCTTAGACTAGAGACTGAGGCTGAGCTAACTCATTTGCATTTCGCCAGGACTGTATAATCTTGGTGGCCTATTGTCTATGGACGTATGTCCAAGTCACATAGTAGTAATGTCAGTAGACGATTAATATATCTTTTATTTTTAAGTATATGTATTATTTTTTAATTGAAATTTTAATATAAATCAGTGAATATTAGCACTAATGTTGGCACTTTTTTAACATTACTTATGTTTTTAGATATGTCAATAGTTTTTTGGGACGTAATGTTTTTTAACTGTTTGTTTGCCTGCCTTATCTTATTACGTAGAAACAAGTTAAAGTCGGAAACATTTTAGTGGATTTTTGTCCGGCTGAATTAGCGGCGCCGTCTGACTGAGTTTCTCCGACACGAGTCTGTGTCTGTAGAAATCCCTACTTCTAGTTCATATTGTGCTGCTTCTCGCAACAAATGAAATTTACTTATAAACGCTTCACGAATACGAATACATTTATTTCAGGTAAAAACCCATATACAATTGGTACATACATTAAAACATCTAAATAGCCTGTTAAAGATCAAATATGTTAAAAAATTATTAGATAAAAAATAAATAAGGTTATAAGTTAGATAAATGTAAAATTGTAGAAAAACAGATAAAATAACGAGCAATATACAGGATGTGATTGTAAAATAAATATGCAATTAGTTCATGTAAATAAACACCTTTTGAAAAGTAAGTTATATAAACAACTTATTGACTTTAAAAATATATGTATATAATAAATAAATAATAAAGTTATATGCTAGACATGATGACTATCTTACAGATTTATTCTGTACAATGAATTGGCCCAGCTAATCCACATTGGGCCATTTACTATTTCAAAGCAATTGTACATAACCCTAATCAAGTCATTATTTATGTTAAAAATGCGTTTTTTTAAACCATAAATGTTCTTACGCAATAGGGCGTCGAATGTATCTATAGCATTACTAGCAAACATGCCACTCGCGCTGTCCCGTCGGCTATATCCCAAAATCCGTCTATGCATATTGTTGTAGGCAACTTTAGCTTTCAAATAAGAGCCCTTATTAAAGTTAACCCATAATTGCCAACAATAAGTTGTACAACAATACGCATGAAACAGATGTAGTCTAACACCCATGGAACAGTGGCGAAATTTTCTGATAATGCTATTTGACCTAGCATAAAAATTACGTAGATGTCTTAAAATATCTCCGTCATCTTTCAGGTCATTGCATATTATCACACCTAAATATTTTGCTTCTTTGACATATGCAAGCTTGTTTAGGTTCATATACATATCTGGACATTTCAGGTTAAAACCACGTGGTTTGAAGACCATACATAATGACTTGATAGGGTTATATGCAACATCATTTTCAAAGCCAAACTTTGCACATATGTTCAGCAAACGCGGAAGCCCACTAGGACTGGGAGCAATAACACATATGTCATCGGCATAGAACACATGGTTAGTGCATCAGTTGTGTATATGACAACCTGTACCAGCACTATTTAGCATATTGCTCAGATCATCAATGTATATGATAAATAAATATGGGAACAAAATCCCACCTTGTCGAACACCATTCGAAACATTAAAAAACTCTGATGTTGTACAACCCCATTTGACACAGAATGTTTGGGTTCTGTACCAATACAACAGAATACGTACAAGTATAACAGGCACACCTCGGTTAAGCAATTTTCTAAAAAGCGTCCAATGGTTGACTCTGTCGAATGCTTTTGACGCGTCTAAAAAGCATGAATACACCGGGCTATTGTTACTTTTATAGTATTGTATAACATTTTTTAAAGCAAATATACAGTGGTCAGTAGAGTGTCCCTTCTTAAACCCAAATTGATTGTCGGTGGTATTAAGATATGGTGTCAACATTTCCAGCAATACAATTTCAAATATCTTAGAGGCTACAGTGACTAGCGCAATTGGTCTGTAGTTATTTACGTTGCTCGTATCACCAGACTTATTTTTTATCAATGGAATTATAATAGTTTTCATAAAGTCATCAGGTAGATGACCATGAGAAATCACTCTATTATAAAAAATGGACAACAGTATAGTTATGCGCCTATCTGAATGAATAAAGTGTTCGGCAGATAGTCCATCATTACCACATGCTTTTCCACATTTCAACTTATCGATAGCATGTTTTACCATGCAAGGAGTTATGACTAAGTTATTTCCATAACATAAATATTCTGTGTTATGACTTATGTACACACTCTTTCACATTTTGCATATTTACATCTGAGGTTACATTGTTTAATAAGGATTCAAAATGTGTTTTCCACATGGCGGATATGGCCGTTGGTTCATTAGCACCATTGACATTTGTAGCATTTGGTATACCTTTTTTGTATGTTTTGGATACGTTTTTCCAAAACCTGACAGCATCTTTAGCTTGCATGGACTTAGCCATTGCATCTGCTCGCGCCATATCTTCGCGTTGTTGACACTGCTTAAGCAGATGTTTAAAATGTAACCTAGTTTTCCGCTTCACATGGATAACCCTACAAAAACGTTTGAACTGTAATACTTACCCATGTCTACTATAACCTAAGAAAGTTACGAGCCGTCTGTAACTCACGACATCAACAGGAACAAAACGTGGACCAGTAGACCTCCTGTAGTGCCATCTAGCGTATGACTTGTTTTAACCGACGCAACGCCACCTGGTGAATGCATGTAACGGCTGTTTGATGTACAAACATAATTATGCAGGTTGTCTGAATTTCTGTGAGCACACATGTTGTGTGGAGTCACTGGAGTGAGTAGAAATTATGTTTTTGTGCAGCGTGGCATCAGAGCTGTCAAATTATGAAAGCTGTCAGTCAGTGCATTTCTGCATGTTAATACAGTTGTCATTTTGCTTGGTGATTTAAACAGGGGCAATCCGCGGGTGCTTCAAGCAGAAATGGAGGGGTGTAAGGTTTGAAAGATGTTTGTGGGAGCCTGATGTATGAAAAGTTCACGAATGTTCACAGAACTTCTGTCTATGGAGGGTAAATGTGCGGCTGCTAGCTTGTTCTTTGCATGGGTGATAGTGCCCATGTTCCCGCGCCCTATGTCATTACTCGAAGTACGCATGCATTGTAGATTTGTCTCTTCAAGCATGCTCCAATGTTACCCATGAAGATGTCGCGGTGCTTGTCGAATGCTGTCCACCCTAGTCCAGGACCTGCCCTATAGGCCCGTAGACATTTCGTAGATGTCGAAGTTTGACTGTTGATTTGAGAAATATATACATATGGCTTTACTATTCTACTAGGTGGAAATTTCAAAAACTGGGCATAACGTGGCGACGGCCATTTTTCAAAATGGCTGCCAAATTCAATATCCCCGTGTCTGAATAAATATGGCATGCAGAGCAATACTTGTGGTATGCCAATGTATGTTTCAGGAGACTCCGATTTCAAATATACAATTACTTGGCTCCTGTGGGATTTATTTCAGCCATATTTAAAGATGGCGGTCGTCAATACAAATGTCCCCATATCTCAAAAACTGCGTCACCTAGAGCAATTTTATTGACGTTGTTGGATAGCGATATCAAATATGTTATTCGTTACCTTCAATACAATAACAATTCGCGCCATTTTTAAAGATGGCGTCTGTCAAAGCCCATTATGTCCGTATTTAAGAAATACGGTATTTAGATCCATCTTTCACAACATCTCAAGTGCTTCATGTCGTCGAAGGGTGTAGCAGGTGTACAGTGGAGACCTGTTTGACCCACTGTTGACATTAGTTATAAGTTTGAGACGAGTTCAACGCCGTATATGATATGTTCCCTATTATCGCTCAGTATACATGAGATCATATGGCAAGACCATTAATCGATGTGTCATCTGTATATAACCAAATGCCAATATAATTCTCAATTTCATGTATGTTTGAAAAGTGTCATCACCAGAACACATTACAGATGGAAAGGTGCATGTGAAAAACATGTTTATAGGTTAAAGCCTGCATCACTCAGGCCAGGACTACCATCGATCTATATAGATTATCTGGTACTGAGCAGTCAAATGATGTTTTAAACCAGGTGGTAATTGCCTACGAGATATATCCACACTGTTATAACTATCCCAAAAGAGAAGTAGTAATGAGGTATTTGTTTACAATAAGCCAAGGTTGCCTCATTGATTGAAGACATTTCTATTATATACCAACATACAAGTACATTACTCTAGCTATTATTATTTAAAACTTGCTTTTTCTTGTCTTGCCATATTTAAGATAATTGAAAATAAACATGGCCATGGACAAAAATACATAATAACTTGAGATACTTCACCTTCGGATTTTTAAGTCTGCTCCTGCCTCTCCTGAACTTAATGTATTATTTACATATTGGGCAAGCCCGTCGAGCTACTTTATTGTGGGGAGACTAGCAGTATGTCACGCATCTATAGTTCCACGTTGAATATGGCATGCCTGTGCAGCTTCGTGTCTAGTTCACTTCTCCACTCAGACCACGTGTCAGTGACAGGATCGTATTCTTCGATGACGGCCGACTCTGACGCGAATTCTTCTCCCCCCGCCAACAGGATGCACCCGCGCCACACGACCGCTGCCGCCTCGGCGTGCTGTCCTCGTGGCCCGCTCAGTGTCGTCCACGTGTCCGTTGCTGGGTGGTACCTGAGACATGTGCGAGCGACGCCTCCCACCACATAAATGTAGTCGTCCAGTGTCACTGCACTACAGCTTTCGCACCCCACAGGCATGTCAGATAACGTACTCCACTTCCTACTGGTTGTATCAAACTCCTGGGTGCAACTGAGTGCATTGGACCAATCATCCAAGCCGCCAAAGACGAAGATTTTATTGCCGTGTGTAGCAATCGCAGGTTGCCATGTTATCTCGGGTATGTCGGGCATGGACAGCCACTCTCGACGTTTCAGATTTAGACAGTCCACAGAAGCCGTCGTATTGCTGTCGCCAACACACGCTCCTCCCACCAAGTAGACGCAGTCGCCCAGCGACACACTGCAGTGGAAATCCCGACCAGTGATAAGTGGTGGCATCGCCTCCCACTTCTTCTTGTCCAAGTCACACAGCCAGCATTGGTCCACTGTCACGCGTTTCTTTTCGCCGCCGGTTAATAGCAGGGACCTACCCGCACAGCATACACTGTAGAATGTGCCGACTTTGGGCATTTCCATCAGCGATTCCCAACAATTTGTGTCTTCATTGTAGTACCGACAGATCTTGTTCTTACCACCGCTACTGTTCATCCCGCCAACGACCAGAAGACGAGACTTCTGTCGAAATTTCGTCCGTGGTACCGTGCGGCAACTGCCGATCTTGTCACGTTGGGGTGCGGTGTTTGCCTGGTACACAGTCGCCTCGTTTAGGTACTCAAGACATTTCGGTGTCAACAGACGACAAGTGTTCTTCATGTGACAAAGGTACTTGCTTTTACAGTAAGGCAAGCGGACGTATTCTAGTACTGTTTCAAAGGATGACTTCCTGACGTCAACGTCATGACGAACCCATTCTAGCACGCAGTCGACAACAACGTCCTCGTCATCAACAATGATGTCATCATCCTTTATGTAGTCGATCAATTCGCGGCAAGACAACTCTTTCATCTGGTCAGTAAACGCCACCGTTTTGAACTCGGCCAACATAAGTTCTCTGGCTTTCCTCTGCACCTTAAGCAGTCGATATAATGCGGCAAACCTGAAGAATCCGACGCAATTGGTGATGTCGACTTGCGACATTAGGAAGTCGTCACAACCAGCTTTTAGGGTATCCAGCTGCAAGACGTCACAAGCATTTACCAAACACTCCACATTATCAACGGTGAGCTGTATCTCACCGGTGTAAATATAGTCAATGATACTGGTCAGTATCTCAGGTTCGATCGTCAGCCGGACTGTGTCCGACGCGCTTTCTTTAAAACCACGCCCGAACATGGCCTTAAAGTAATCACTTGCGGCCGCCAGAACGACGCGATGACACTGGATTTGGACACTGCCCGACTGCAAAGTGACATCGGTGTACTCGTTGTTCTGGCGCAGCTTGTGTACAGCCGTCATAAAGTCGTCCTGGTATGCCTTATTAACAAACGTGTTGACCATCATGGAAGAAGATGCTACAACAAATCATACATAACAATTAATTTACAATTATATACAGAAAACACAATTTAAAGTTGAAGCAACATGGACCAAGAGACCCTCAGGTCTTTTGTATTATAAATTACAGCGAGTTTCTAATTATGCATGAAATGTGTTATACCAAATTAGTGATTTTAGTCAACATATAGTTCTACTCCACTCAGCCGACCAAGTGATCAGAATGTAGGTGATATCAATAACGTATATAATATTTAATCCTATAATTGTTCAGAACATTAATTTTATATGTTTGCACCAACATAAACTCAACTTGCCATTACAGAAAATCAATAGTTTTGACGAAACAGCTTAACTGACTTCTGCAGAAGCATAAAAACAGATTATCTCTCCCGTTCCAGTCCCACGGCTTTATGCAGGATACAATTATTGCCAGTCACACATGTTTTGGTGGACACATGGATGTTAACTGTTAAACTACTTTACAAACTTTCAAATGTGCCTGATGACCTGAATTTGGACTACAAACACACACGTGACACCATTTACACTCACTTTCAAGGCACAACTAACAATACCTATGGTTTTGGAAATCCTTTTTTGGCTCCTTCATTTTTTTTTACCCGTCCACCACATCTCTACGTCCATATTTGTTTTTACTCGTCCAAATGATGGGTGGACGGGTCTCAGCATAAAGCTGTACCCAGACCGAACCACAATGCCATATAACGTATCAGTTTAAATTCACCAATCTCTTTCCCTATTTACTCACTTAAAATGCAAAATTGACTCGCATTATGCACTTAGGGTACTAGTAAAATTATGAGCGACTAAAATCCGTGATGTCATTATCCTATACCGGTCGCTTGGCATAACATCTACTTGTCTGGACTACTCCCCTATTGGGAGAGGGGCCGAATGTAGCATATGTATGACATCACATGCCACCAAAGTAATATCCCACTTGTACAATACAACACTAAGCCACCACAGTGCGAGGGGAATACGCCATCCTTAAGCAAGAAACTGAATACTAACAAATAATAGTTTATTACAAAAGCCAGCATTCAAAGTCTGATTACTATGGTATCTCTAGATATATGCATTCTAAAAACATTAAAACTTGTGCCCCTTGGCTGGGCACCAAAAGGGGCAATATTCACATGGAGGACGTTTTACTCCCACAACAAACGTTTTGACATGATATTTGTCATCTACTGTGTTATCTACACCATACAAATAGTATCTACCGATTAAGCATATATAATTATGTATTAGTGCAGATATCATGGTATACTTGATATAATTAAATCAATGGATCATACATAATGGAAGTGACTTCAGTTGTGTCAAACCAACTGTTCCTGTTTAGTCCAGGGGCCAAGACCTGCAAATTCACTTACGTCTACCACATCGGGTGGCACTGTGTAGTTATGATTTAAAAAATAATCCATATCTCTGGCACATAAATAATTTTGTATGATAACCATTATTATGGGGAGCTGATATATGCAGATATTATGTTTTATGGGACAAGGATCTCAAGTGTGAGTTTTTTTGCTTTCCCGGCTTTCACATCCGCTATGTTTAAAGATGGTGGCCTTAAGAAAATACATCACACAGCAGTTATGTGTATGGTATTACACTGCTTAGTTGCTGCAAATGGGCACACAAAATATAATTGATATGATAACAAAGAGGTCTAATCTTATACACCTAATGTCCACCTCAGATATATTTAATTATATAATATCTTTACAGTCACTGTCACCATACAACATGTTTCTGTATGTATGTTTGTATATATTATAATATATAGCCACTTTTGCCAAAACAGCTGTTGGGTAAAACACCTACGTAAGCCTATTGCACCTTGGCTGGTAGCCAATAACCAAGGGTGCTATTTTGATAATCAGTAGATGTTATCCAGGAAGTGTGCTTATTTAATTATCACCAACAGTGTCCCGTTACTTTGGTTGCTGGACAAACATGGGTACTGCCCAGTTAAACAGGGTTAGTGATATACAGTTTCTGTTACCAGAGCAGTTAGTCAAGGTGCCCCATCAACAACACAAGGCTGGAAATGTTCGGGCCTGGAGTGGAATACGTGCACAGGTATATACAGGAACTCCTGTCCTGAGTGGAGGTAACAGTTCAGACAGACACAGGCAAATATTGAATATATTGTTATTGGCTCCAAGAATGGCTTATTGTATGGTTTAACTTAAGACTTTGCAGCATAAATTTGTCGATGAGTAAAATCATACAATAGACATAGACAGGCAAATGTTTGTCATTTTGTCTTGGGGACCTGGACATGCTCTTACAAAAGACTAGTCAACTACAAATGTGTTGTGTACAATGAAGATACCTCAGGTACACCTATGCAAAAATAGAGTAAAAGCTAGATATTAGTTTTTGAGAAGAAAATGGGCTAAGGAGTCCCTTTGGACTATAATTATAGTGAGTTGGTAATTATCAGTGAAATGTGTTTTGGCGGGGAATTAGTGCATCATAAACACTACCTATATAGTCTCTTCACTTGGAATCACCTAATTGGCATTTTCACTGGTTATTCATATGAGATGACCAGAAAGGCAGAAAAAGCCAAATTGCTTGAATGCAGCACACAATATAAATAAAGTGTATGAAATTACACTCTATAATTGTCCAGAACATATCACTTACAGGCAACAATACACCATATAACATACAGTAGACACCACAGCAGAGTTGGGTTCAAATACGTATTTGCATTAATTTTGTATTTGAATACAGAAATTTGGTGTATTTGTATTGAAAATCCATTCGTGCCTTTTAATTTTTATTGCACGATCATGTTATACGGCATAAATTATACCTATTAGTATTATAGCATACAGACAATCAAAAGATGTTTTCATGTACCATTTAGGGTTTGAAAATAGATGCAGCACGGGCACATACTCTGTGTACACATCGACCACGAGGCGTTTTCGAAACCGTTGTAGGCGTGGCTAAAAGCCCAGAACGAAATGCATTATCACGCGAAGCAGTATCACGTGAACACAAGTTGATGTGCTGCACGTGCTGCCGTGTTGTATATTTGTCATTCGTAATGGTATAAAGTCAGTATTTATGTGTTAATTCAATTTGTATGAGCGTTACATTTGTTATAAAAACATGGTATATATTTGTAATGTATGTTGCATGCAGATCTTAAGACCAGACAAGAATAATCCTATTATTAGAAAACCTTTATAACCAATAACAACTAATTCACTAACTGCCACACCCAGCCAGGTGCCAGTTGGTAAAGGACAAAGGGTGGGTGTCAACTGTGGTGATTTGAGTGACAGCGTCGGGATTCTTATAAACATTTGACAATTAACATTACAAAGTCAATTCTGTTTCGTTAAAACATTTATTGGCGGCCAGGACGCTACAATAGTTATAACTTATACTGATTAACATGATTTTGCAATAAAAAGCCACAAACTGATAATGTCGCTTTAAGGTGTGACTATCTTCAAAATGTATATTTTATATGTGCATTTCAGGCTTCAGTGGGTCGAGTTTGTTTTCTTTTCACTGCCCGAGGCACTGGCAGTAGCCAGTAGTGGACGTGTGACGTCACGCCGCCACAGGGGAAATGACCAAAACGTCAGCCTCCACAGAGGCTAAGTAATTCTCCTTAAACACTTACTAAAATTAATGATCTAAGAATAAAATAAAATTATAGCATGTTATACAGTAGACATTGCTTAATAGTTTGAGCATTTGTTTACATTTAGGGTTGCGTGTTCCTTTAAAAATTAATCAATCAAATTAAAATTTATTCTGCATAGAGATTAGTGACAGAAATATATGTAATATCTGTGCAACATTTGAACAATAGACACAGATCTTCAATGATTTCTGAGATCTGAAAGCTAACAGCGGACACAAAGTGATGCCATAAATCCACTGGACCTTTGGACCAAAGGAAAAAATCGGATAACTGAAAAAGTATCAGTTTTTAGGCCCTAGAGGACCCTAGGAGGCTACACAAATTATTCAAAGAAATATGAATTTCTTCAGTACCCCAAGAAACATTTGTGCAAAATCTGAACAATAGATCTTCAATGGTTTCTGTGTACTGAGAGCGAATAGCGTACAGCAGACGCAGAGTAATGCCATAAGTCACAAGGCCTAAAAAGGTATATTTAGCTAATTTTTATTACCCTAATTTGTATAAATTAGCTTCTGTCAGGAAAAGTTTTTTAATTAAATTATATCTGATATAGTTGTCTTGTTACACATATCATAATTCAAGACTAATTATTGGTGAAGTGTCAAGTGTGTAGACCTGTTTATCAACCGGAATTCGGGAAATTAAATTTATAATTGAACCATGGCAAATTAAAGCTACATGGTTCCATAATTAATATGTATGCCATGTTTGTATACTACAAAAATACAGTAAACAATTACAGTTAATTAGTAGAAAAAGACATCATTTTGTTAGTGATGATGATGTGTTTGTTTGCCTGCCTTATCTTATTACATAGAAACAAGTTAAAGTCGGAACATTTTTAGTGGATTTTTGTCCGGCTGAATAAGCGGCGCCGTCTGACTCTGACTGAGTTTCTCCGACACGACTCACGAGTCTGTGTACATCTGTGATTGTCGAAATCCCTACTTGAGTACTTCTAGTTCATATTGTGCTGCTTCTCGCAACAAATAAAGGTAACCCAAATGAAATTTACTTATAAACACTTCACATGGATAACCCTACAACAACTTTTGAACTGTAATACTTACCCATGTCTACTATAACGGTATAACCTAAGAAAGTTACGAGCCGTCTGTAACTCAAGACTTCGACAGGAACAAAACATGGACCAGTGGACCTCCTGTAGTGCCATCTAGCGTATGACTTGTTTTAATCGACGCAACGCCACCTGGTGAATGCATGTAACGGCTGTTTGATGTACGAACACAATACCTGTGCGACCAAAGAGTACCCTATAATTGGCTATAAAATCACCATAATGCAGGTTGTCTGAATTTCTGGAAGCACATATGTAGTGTGGAGTGAGTAGAAATGATGTTTTTGTGCAGCGTGGCATCAGAGTTGTCAAATTATGAAAGCTGTCAGTCGGTGCATTTCTGCATATATTAAAACAGTTGTCATTTCACTCAGGTTGTATACTCCAAACAGCCCAAACTTGGGCTAACGCAGGAGTTTGTAGTGCTTCTTGTGCGCATGCTTCTTGGTGATGTAATCAGGGGCAATCCGTGGGTGGTTCAAGCAGAAATGGAGGGGTGTAAGGTTTGAAAGAAGTTTGTGGGAGCCTGAGGTATGAAAAACGCCGTATGTCATTACCGACAATCAATTTGGATTTAAGAAGAGACACACTACTGACCACTGTATATTTGCTTTAAAAAATGTTATTCAGTACTATAAAAGTAACAATAGCCCTGTGTATTCATGTTTTCTAGACGCTTCAAAAGCATTTGACAGAGTCAATCATTGAACGCTTTTTAGAAAATTGCTTAATCGAGGTGTGCCTGTTGTACTTATAGGTATCCTGTCAATTGTACTTGTTCAGAACCCAAGCATTCTGTATCAAATCGGGTTCTACAACATCATACTTTTTTAATGTTTCGAATGATGTTCGACAAGGCGGGAT
Source organism: Oasisia sp. SBJ-2009 (assembly GCA_964017155.1). Classification (NCBI taxonomy): domain Eukaryota; kingdom Metazoa; phylum Annelida; class Polychaeta; order Sabellida; family Siboglinidae; genus Oasisia; species Oasisia sp. SBJ-2009. The sequence goes on from OZ024854.1 coordinate 66,396,892, forward strand.
TTTGTCCCCATATTTATTTATCGTATACATTGATGATCTGAGCAATATGCTAAATAGTGCTGGTATTGTTGCCACATACACAACTGCTGCACAAATCATGTGTTCTATGCTGATGACATATGTGTTATTGCTCCTAGTCCTAGTGGGCTTCAGGGTTTGCTGAACATATGTGCAAACTTTGGCCTTGAAAATGATGTTGAATATAACCCTATCTAGTCATTATGCATGGTCTTCAAACCACTTGGTTTTAACCTGAAATGTCCAGATTAGATATATAAACGTAAACAATCTTGCATATGTCAAAGAAGCAAAATATTTAGGTGTGATAGTATGAAATGACCTGAAAGATGACGGAGATATTTTGAGACATCTACGTAATTGTTATGCTACGTCTAATAGCATTATCAGAAAATGTCACCACTGTTCCGTGGATGTTAAACTACATCTGTTTCATGCATATTGTTGTACAACTTATTGTTGCCAATTATGGGTTAATTTTAATAAGGGCTCTTATTTAAAAGTCAAAGTAGCCTACAACAATATGCATAGACGGATTTTGGGATATTGCCGGCGGGACAGCGCGAGTGGCATGTTTACTAATAATGCTATTGATACATTTGACGCCATATTGCGTAAGAACTTTTATGGTTAAAAAAAACCCCGCATGTTTATCATAAATAACGACTTGATTAGGGTTATGTACAATTGCTTTGAAATAGTAAATGGCCCAATGTGGATTAGCTGGGTCAATTCGTTGAACACACTAAATCTGTAAGATAGTCATCATGTCTCGCATATAACTTTATTATTATTTATTTATTATTATATATATTTTTAAAGTCAGTAAGTTGTTTATATAACTTACTTTTCAAACAGTGTTTATTTACATGAATTAATTGCATATTTATTATACAATCACATCCTGTATATTGCTCATTATTTTATCTGTTTTTCTACAATTTTACATTTATCCAACTTATAACCTTATTTATTTTTTATCGATTAATTTTTAACATATTTGATCTTTTATAGGCTACTTAGATGTGTTAATGTATGTACCAATTGAATATGGGTTTTTACCTGAAATAAATATATTCGTATTCGTATTACTCGAAGTACGCATGAGTTGTAGATTTGTCTCTTCAAGCATGTTGCAATGTTACCCATGAAGATGTCGCGGTGCTTGGCGAATGCTGTCCATCCGGCCGTGATTTTTTTTTAATCTCCTTGCCTTGGTTTTTATCTCTGGTGCTGTATATCTGTCCCAGATATATGTAGCTTTCAGCGTTCTCGATCTGGGTGTTGTTGACATATACTGGTGTGTCGGTTTCCATTATCACCTTTGTCTGCGACTTGTTCATTTTCAGACCCTGATTGCCACTTTCATCAACTAGTTTCTGTAGCATTTGTTGTAGCTCATGTGGTTATTAGCGCATATAAGTATGTCGTCGGCGAAGCGAAGATGACTAAGACATTCGCCGTCTATCTTCAAGGCGTTGGTTTTCCAATTCAGTCGTCGGAATATACGTTCTAGTGCTGCCATGAACAACTTAGGCGATATGGTATCTCACTGTCGTACACCTCTCCTGATTTTGGTCTTGTTGCTTTCTTTGCGTAGGTGGACTGTCTTCGAACTGTTAGTGTAGATTTCCTTCGATGTTCGATGTACCAATCTTCTATCTCCTGTTCTTGAACCGTCGCTGGTTTTCGTACTTTATAGATGTTTGATAGTAGATATATCGGTCTGTAATTCTTGAAGTCTTTCTTGTTCCCCTTCTTGAGTATTATCATCATCTTAGACGCTTCCACGCTTTTGGTATTCGTCTTTCTGATAAGCAGTTGGGGCACAGCTTAACAAGTGTCTTCGAGATGGTATCTTCTCCTGCTTTAAATGTTGATATGGTCGTTGCCTGTTGCTGTCCCATTCTTCATATCTCGTAGTGCTGCTTCCACCTCCCATGATGTTATATCTGGTACCTCTTTTGGGTCAGTGTGGATTAAGGTATTCTGTTCATTGTCGTATTGCTCGGTGTAGAATTCCTATATTTGTTCTATGATCTTATTTTGATCACGGATTTCTCTATCCTGCTTGTCCAGGAGTGTGATCGGTCTGCCTTGGCCTAACATCTGCGTTCTTCGGACTTTTGTCAGGCTCTTTGATGCCATGATCGTTTCTCGTATGATCTCATGGTTGTATATCCTGATGTCCTCTTTTGCTTTCTTTTTGATGGTCTTGCATACTTCTGCGTAATCTAATCGTTGTTTATTGTCGCTGTTTACCACCATTTCTCGTCGTTCTTTCATCTGTGCTCGTGTTGGTGATTATATACTCGTTTTCTGTGGCTTGTTAATTGCCTTAGCTACTCTTGACGCGCTTTGTTGGATCATGTCTGTGATGGTTTCGCTCATGGTGTCGATGTCGTCTAGTTCTTGTAATGTCTCGAATCGGTCTCTCAATTCAAGTTGGAATTAGATCGTCTTTGATCCTATCCTTCTTCTTCTTCTTCTCATTGCAGCTCAGCACTCTGTAATAGCCACGATGTATGTGGCTAGAGTATTGTCGAGCTTTGGTCGGTCGCAAGTAGTGGGTGGTGTTGCGCGGGGGGTGGGGGGTAATAAGAAAAAATATGTAATTATGTGGGCGTTGACTGCAGAAGCCTTCTAAATGAATTGAGTGACTGTTTGCTAACTAATTGTTGTGTGCATTTGTTCCATGATTTGATGGTGCTTGGAAAGAAGGAGTGTTTGTAGGCTTCGATGCGGGTGAATGGTTGTAAGTAGCGGTGTGTGTTGCCTCTGGTGCGTGTAGGAGCGGCTGTGAGTGCGGATGTTGTTACGTCTACTAAGTTGTTTGTAATTCGATACAACATTACGAGCTTAGCTTCCGCCCGCCTGCTCGCAAGGGACACCCAGTTCAAACTTTCCAGCATGGTGGTCACACTGCTGCGTCGTCGGTAGTCGCTCTTCACGAAGCGTGCAGCCTGTCGCTGCACGTTCTCCACATATTTGATGTTTTTCTCTGTGGACGGGTCCCATACCGTCGAGGCATACTCCACTATTGGCCTGACAAACGCTTGATAGCATAGCGTTTTGATAGCCTCGGGGCATCTGTTGATGTTGCGCTGTAGGAAGGCCCTGGTGTTGTTGGCTTTCTTTGTCACATTGTTGATGTGTTCATTCCAAGACAGAGTTCTGTCTATGGTTACTCCAAGGTACTTGGCGCCTTTAACTTCCTTTAGTTGATGTTCATGTATGGAGTAGTTGGTGACAATTTTCCTTTTCCTTCTGTTAGTGATTCGGATGATTTCGCATTTATCTGGATTAAACTCCATCAGCCAGTCCGCTTCCCATGTTTGCAGTTTGTCTATGTCTTCCTGCAATGTCTCTGCGTCATGTGTTGTGTTGATGTTCCGATATAGGAGACAGTCGTCAGAAAAGAGTCGTACAGTTGAGGAAACTTAGTTTGGTAGATCGTTTATGTAGCATAGGAAGAGGATAGGGGCGAGTACAGATCCCTGTGGGACGCCTGAGGTCACTGGGGCCGGTGAAGACTCTTTCCCTTCCAGGATTACTTCCAGTGTGCGACTGCTCAGAAAGCTTTGCACCCATTCCAGCATCTTCCCTCGCATACCGTAGTGATGGAGTTTGGTTGCCAGATGGTGGTGGGACACTTTGTCAAACGCCTTTGAGAAGTCCAGCAGCACAGCGTCGATCTGGCCACCCTCATTGAGGCATTTCGCAAGATCGTCGACAGCTTGAATGAGTTGCGTCTCACGGGATCTACGTTTACGGAACCCATGCTGATGGTCGGACAGGATGTTGTGACGTTCCAAATGGTTCATTAGGTTACTATGTATGATGTGTTCCAATGTCTTGCAGGCGATGCTTGTGATAGATATAGGTCTGTAGTTCGAATGTGAGTTTCTCGCTCCTTTCTTGAAAACTGGTATGGCCCATGCATGCTTCCAATCTGCTGGAACTCTTCCTTGGTTGAGTGAGGCCTGGTAGATGTGTGAAAGCACTGGTGCTAAGTCGGCAGCATAATCTTTCAGGAGTCTAGCTGGAATCCCGTCTGGTCCAGTGGCCTTGTGTGGTTTGATGTCTTCCAGTAATTTTCTCACTCCTGCTACGGATACTGTGATGTGCGGTAGTTCGCTGTATGGGCTCACTCCCAGACTCGGAGCGTTGCTCGCGTTTCCAATGGTAAAACCTGATGAAAACTGCATATTTAAGATGTCAGCTTTAGCTTGGCTGTCGCTATGGACAGTGCCATTCTTCATGAGTGGGGCTACTCCGCTGTTTTCCTTCTTTTTACTTTTGATAAAGGACCAGAACTTCTTTAGGTTTACCTCATTTTGATTGTTTTCGTCTAGCATAGAATGTATGTACTCGTAGTACGCCTTTCTGCACTCTGATTGGGCTAGCTTTTTAATGTCACGATATTTTGTCTGGTCGTGGGCACACTTGGTACGTTGTGCCTTCTTGAAATACTTCTTTTTCTTTCGAGACAAGTTTCTAATTTTTCCGTTGGCCAAGGGTTGGTTGTAACGTCGTGAAGACAGTTTTGTAGGGACGTGCTTGGCTAGTACTTGTTTGCACCTGGCAACGAACAACGCCCACAGTGTTTCTACTGGTGTGTCTAGGTTGTGGTCCTTTTGTATCTCATCAGCGAATGTTGCCAGCTCGTCGTGGATCAGCCTGTTATCTGCTTTCCGCCAGACGTGAATCGTCCTCTGGATAGGTCTATGTCTTTTTGGCAAGATGTCCGAATGTACATAGACGGCTGCATCATGGTCACTGATCCCTGGTACTGGTTCGCAACTGTTAACGAGGGATGGCCGATTCGTGAGGAAGACATCTAGGGTGTTGTCAAGTCTTGTTGGGAACGTGATCATTTGGGATAAGCCCAGCATGGAGAATGTGTCGAGGAAGTGTTCGTTTATTTGTTTTGTGTACTGATGTTTCGTTACTGTGTTTGTTTTCCACTGGATATCCGGGAGGTTTATATCTCCAGTTATCCACAGGGGGCTGTTTGAGAATGTCCTGGCAATGCTGGATATGGCGTCACACATGGAGGTTGAGTAGTCAGTATTGTTATCTGTAGGTCTGTAAATTCCAATTACAATGAGAGGAGTGTTTGGGGTTTTGAGTTTTACAGCAACCAATTCGCACGGCGTCGGTATCATTATCTGTTCAGCGGTAAGTCCAGTCTTTATAGCAATCACGACCCCTCCATAGCCATCAGCCCGATCTTTCCTGAAAGGAGGGTCATATCCGGATGGCATGAATTCACTGCAGTTGACGGCAGGCTTCAGCCATGTTTCACATGCAACTATGACATCAGGTTTTGTGTCCTCTACCAGGAGCTGAAATTCTAGTTTCTTTGTGCAGATTGACGTATTAACGTTTATTAGGCTAATATTTTGTTTGCTTCGGTCCATAATAAAAATACATAAAATTATAAATATATTTTTTATGATTGTATTACGAATGTAGAAAACAATTAAAGATATTTGTCTTAAAAATAGTAATAAAATGAATTATTAATCTGAGCTAAATTGAATGTGTATTAAAAATTGAAGTAAAAACACTGATAAAAAATATATATGTATATAATAAATAAGGTAAACAAATTGGGTCGTGTTAAAAGTTAAGGTATGTAAGAGCGTTCAAGCGGCGTGGGGGTGCAGGGATGACGCTGAGTTGTGCAGGATAAGACGGGCTTTGAGGTCGCAGTTGTAGCGATCTAGGGCGACTCTAGATCATGTAGCTCAGCGTTCGGTAAAAAGCCTGGTTAGTAAAAGTCTGGTTAGTAAAAGTCTGGTTGGATTCGTTGCCAATATTACGTTGATGTGAGATGTGTGGGTACGTGTTTGCTACGCGATTTCGATCGTCTGCGAGGTAATTAGCGTTAAGTATGGTGCGGTAGATGACGTAATTGTTTGTTTACTTCTAGCTCGGGCGTGGCCGAGAAGGCGGGAAATGCAAATTTAGATCTCAGGTTTAGATGCAAATGTTTACTTAGCTGATTTCATCATTTGGTTTTCAAGTTTCTGTCGTCCGGTTCTTTGTGTGCTATAATATCCACAAACTGATTTGTACTTCAGAAAAGTGCTTGTAAATTACTAAATACAACAAAATTTGCCGGAGCCCGAAGCAACAACACCACCGCTTGCGCCACCTAGCGACCGATTCCTCTGTCGCATCTACCCTTGGTGGCCTACAAGATACAAGATACAAGAAGCTTTATTTAACGTCGGTTACATGATAATTTGGTAACATTAGCTCATCTGAGCTATTTTCCGACAAACGAATGTAAAGCCGAGACGACATAAAACCATAACAAGCATACAGAGTATTTAAAATGACAGCAATAATACATATAAAATAGGGTAATGAGTACAAAATAAATATAATAATACATGCATGTATAATATATGTAGTTTTTGTTTATGGATACATAAAACATGCAAAGTATATTGGTTAAAATATATTGAAATAATATATAATTTAAGACAGTAGCATAAATATAAATTAGAATGTAGAGATGTATATTGACTAAAATTATTAAAATAATAAATACTTTAAAACATTAAAATAAATAGATCTAAAGAATAAATTAAGGATTACAAATATTTTACACATATCCACATTGCATATATACAATGAAAGCTATATTCATAATATTGGCATGGCGACAAACATGTTAGATGTTAGCTCTTTACCTACATATAGAGCAATTGCATGATGGGCCATCCTAGTTCCGGATCAGTCTGCGAAACTCGCCGTAGTTAACTGTTTTTCGCATCTCATTTGGCAGGCGGTTCCAGATCCGGGGCCCATCATGGACAAATGATTTAAGTCCATATTTAGATGTGTTTGCCTTAGGGACAACTGCAGTGTTTTCCTTTCGCATGGAATACTGGGAACATTTTAGAATGATGAGATATTGAATAAAACTTGGAGCAATATTATTTACAATTTTGAATACTTCGCATGCCATTTGTTGTATCCGTTTAACGTGGAGGTGTTCGGTGTTAGCGGTCTTTAAAAGATCATGATGCGTCGATGAATAATCATTGTAAATAAAGTGAAGTGCTCTCTCCTGAATTTTTCAATTTTTTGGGTGCTAGATTGGCTACAAAAGTGCCAGATCAAAGGACAGTAGTTGAAGTTTAATGTTATGAATGATTTGAAAATTGCAAGTTTTCCTTGACGAGTAAGGAGATGACCAAGACGATATGTGTGTTAAAAGTTAACGAATGATCAATCGCAATGCCGAGAAGGACAACAGAGTCTTCACAGTGAATGGTAGTGTTTTCAAAAGTAAAATTTGTTATGTCCCTTGTTCCCCTCTTGCCGAAGCTAATTGCTTGGAATTTGGATGGGTTAGCCTTCATCTGGTTGATATTGAACCATTGTAGTGTAGAAGTACAGTCTTTTTGCAAGGTGTGAATGAGAGTGTCAGAATTTGAATGAGCATAAGACAGGGTGTTGAGCATAAGACAGGGTGTCAGCCTCTTGGTCATCAATGTCTTCCTATCCACCTCTACGTCCAGTTTTATGTTGCTCATAGCCAGTCTGTGGTTACTTCAAATGTTGACTTTGTTGATAACTGTTACGTCTGTGACGATGTCTGACCTGTTTGTTAGGATGTAGCCAATTTCTGTCTTCGTTACACCGTTTGGGCTGCTCCACGTCAAACTCCTCCTAGCTTTCTTCTGGAACATGGTATTCATGATTTTATATTTTCTTGACGTTTTCTATTCTACCAAGGTGTCGCCTCTTTCGTTTCTCAATCCGCGACCAAATTTGCCCGTTGCAGTTTCCATAGGGTTTGTTCTTTTCCCTATTTGAGGATTGAAGTCTTCCATCACTGTCGTGTAGTGGTTTGGTCGCCGTCGTTCTAAAAGTTATTGATGTCTTCGTCGGAGTATGATCTTGTTGGTGCATATACTTGCACTATCTTTAGTGTGTAGCGCTTTGTTATGAACAGAACAACTTTTGCTACTCTGGGGCTGATGCTGTTTACCCTCACTGTGTGGTCTTTCCATTTCCTATTTATGAGAAAGCCAACTCCTGCTTGGCCATTGTTTGCCTTAGAAAGGTATAGTAGGTGGCCGTTTTGTAAGGTAGTGAAACATTCCTCTGGTCTTCTCACTTCGGAGATCCTCCACATACCAACATCGATTCCCAAAGTTCTTCTTCGAGTTCTTGTATTAGTTCTTCTTTTAGTAGAGTTCCGACGTTGCTGTCTTTAGTCTACTTACCCTCTTTCGGCGGCGGTTTTATTTTTGACCCAGAGATTCTTAAGCACCCCCTGGACGTACTTCTAGTAGACCAGTGGACACTTTCGGAGCCGCTTGGGACTATGGGCCATGGCTTTGTAGAACTTTGCATGGTGGTGGTGTTGGCCTGCCCTTCCACGTTGGCCAGTGCGGGTTGGAAGGGGACGAAAAACTATGGGGGACACGAGTTACTCTGGCGAAACGGACTTCCTAAAAACTGAGAAGTGCGATGCCAGGAAGCGACTCCCTATGGATAGGCCTCCATGGCGGTAATTGAAAACCAGCTCTGCTCCAGGCATACCGTGGCCACAAATAAGATGACAGTGTCCAGATATCTGGACAATGTTAATAGCCTAAGTGGTGGTGCTGAGTAAAATTTCTTTAATCCATGTTGGATTAAATCCAAATATATACAGCTGCATATATAATATATATATATATATATATATATATATATATATATATATATATATATATATATATATATATATATATATATATATATATATATATACTAATTACAGCATTGCTGAATGCTACCCAGAGAAGCCGAGATGGTGTTCCATTGAACATGTCTACCAGAGAGTAAAGTGTAGAGCGCTCTGGGTAATCCAATAGATTAGATACTGCGCTATATAAGACCTTAGGCTGATTGTGTAAAAGGAAAGAAAAAAAAAAGATTGACATATGACTAGTACTGTACACAGCTTTCAACGTGTTTGTAAACTTTTATTATGTATGTATGTACGAATGCATGTATGTATATATGGATGCATGTATATATGTATGTATGTATGTATGTATGTATGTATGTATGTATGTATGTATGTATGTATGTATGAATGTATGTATGTATGTATGTATGTATGTATGTATGTATGTATGCATGCATGCATGCATGTATGTATGTATGTATGTGAGTGTATGTATGTATGTATGTATGTATGTATGTATGTATGTATGTATGTATGTATGTATGTATGTATGTGTGTGAATTTATGTATGTATGTATGTATACAAGATTAAAAAAAAACTTTATTATGTATGTATGTATGTATGCATGCATGAATGTATGTATGTATGTATGTATGTATATAAGTATGTATGTATGTATGACCAACCACACCCCCGACGACAGGGATGCCAAGAGAAGAACAACAACAATTTCTCTCAATTATATGTTTGCTGTAATTTGATTTAAAACGAAAAAACAAGTATACAATTAACGACATATATATTCTTGCGGTTGAGTCACGGGAACGTATCACATTATAATGACTTCGTGTGGAACATTTGAATAGTTGATGGTAAGTAATTTTATGAGTTTTATATATAAATAGTAACAATGCTATGCATTTGGGCAAAAAGTGATTACTTGCATTGCAAAACCTATCATATATATTTGTAATATATGTTTGACTCTTGGAGTAGTCCTGGAAAAATGAAAATAGTTTTCCCGATCTTTAAGTCTGGGGATAAGTTTATGTGCACAAATTATATAGTAGTTCTATTTCACTGTTACCACAATTGTCAAAAACAAGTCTTTGACTTCAAATTTACATCTCCCATGCATTGTAATTTGTAGAGTTGTAGCTAAATTTGCTTGTTTGTTTGGTGTTTTATTGTTGTTAACTGTGTTCTGATTACAATGTTCTGAATAAACATCCATTAGTATTAGCATCAGTATTAGCAAAAGATGGAGTTGTATGATCGCATCGTTGTTCATTGTGCATAATCCTTATTACCAAGTTTTGTAAAACAATTATGTAGTGTAAGTTCGTGAGATAGGCATTTCCCCATATGCTCACACAACACGGCAAACACGGAGTAGAACATAACATGTATGCAAAGTGCCAGTCAGTTATACTTCACTGCATTTGCACATAATAGCAACAGTAATGGATAGTTCATATTTTACTCATCTGATGTTATCTTTCCAGGTTAATTGTTCATCGACGACACGCCTAAGTTAATACCTCGTAATCGTAATATCTGAATAGTTATTATCTGGATATTTACATGAGACAATTGAGTAGGTTTAAAAATAACCAGTAATTGGTTAGACTGAAATAACAGACAATCTGTTGATTAAGAACCACAATTGCCATTTAGCCGGTCGCTGCAAACAACATTTTCAAGTTGTGTTGAATCATTGACTGAACATACTATAATGTTTGTGTCAGTAGCAAATAAGACAATTTAATCCATTAGGCACACTGCACATGTTATTGATATCTATAATAAAAAGCTTCGGACTACGTATTAACACCTGTTATTCTATGTGTATCAGAGTGGTAGCCATAAACGTTTACACTATAAATTGGTTGCTATTATGCAAATCACAACCAATCCAAATACATGTATTTCCAAGAATCCCATTATGATTCTCAATGAGTTCAAGTTTGTTTACCCATCAGTTGGTGGTCGATGGCGAGAGTGTTAAACGCCCTCTTACGATCTGTGTATATGAACATAGAGTTCAAGTTGTTTTACACATCAGTGGGTGGTCGAGAGTGAGAGTGTCAAACGCTTTCGTAAGATATGTGCATACGAACAAGTCTAACGTATATTTCTTGTCTTCAAGACATGCGAAGTTGGTACATATTGGCGTTATTTTATGATTGTACAAGCATTTATGAATCCTTCAAGTCGAGAAGTATACACCCACGCACACGCGTACACGCGTACACGCGTACACGCACATACACTCACTCACTCACTCACTCACTCACTCACTCACTCACTCACTCACTCACTCACTCACTCACTCACTCACTCACTCACTCACTCACTCACTCACTCACTCACTCACTCACTCACTCACTCACTCACTCACTCACTCACTCACTCACTCACTCACTCACTCACTCACTCACTCACTCACTCACTCACTCACTCACTCACTCACTCACTCACTCACTCACTCACTCACTCACTCACTCACTCACTCACTCACTCACTCACTCACTCACTCACTCACTCACTCACTCACTCACTCACTCACTCACTCACTCACTCACTCACTCACTCACTCACTCACTCACTCACTCACTCACTCACTCACTCACTCACTCACTCACTCACTCACTCACTCACTCACTCACTCACTCACTCACTCACTCACTCACTCACTCACTCACTCACTCACTCACTCACTCACTCACTCACTCACTCACTCACTCACTCACTCACTCACTCACTCACTCACTCACTCACTCACTCACTCACTCACTCACTCACTCACTCACTCACTCACTCACTCACTCACTCACTCACTCACTCACTCACTCACTCACTCACTCACTCACTCACTCACTCACTCACTCACTCACTCACTCACTCACTCACTCACTCACTCACTCACTCACTCACTCACTCACTCACTCACTCACTCACTCACTCACTCACTCACTCACTCACTCACTCACTCACTCACTCACTCACTCACTCACTCACTCACTCACTCACTCACTCACTCACTCACTCACTCACTCACTCACTCACTCACTCACTCACTCACTCACTCACTCCCTCCCTCCCTCCCTCCCTCCCTCCCTCCCTCACTCCCTCCCTCCCTCCCTCCCTCCCTCCCTCCCCACCCACCCACCCACCCACCCACCCACCCACCCACTCACCCACCCACCCACTCACTCACCCACCCACCCACCCACTCACCCACCCACCCACTCACTCACTCACTCACTCACCCACTCACTCACCCACCCACCCACCCACCCACCCACCCACCCACCCACCCACCCACCCACCCACTCACCCACCCATCCACTCACCCACCCACCCACTCACCCACCCACCCACTCACCCACTCACCCACCCACTCACCCACTCACCCACTCACCCACTCACCCACTCACCCACTCACCCACTCACCCACCCACCCACCCATCGCGCCCAGCGCGGACAAACTATGAATCATGCCCGGGTAACCGAGACTACCTTAGTCATGCTTGACCGATTGTCAGTCGGCTGCGTAACTAGTTAACTACGCCGAGTTGCGGGGTTGAATAGTGCTGCCACCTCACGGAGTCCACGGAGTCTAGGTAACCGAGTCTAAGACTAACTGACATTTCAGTTTATGTTGTGGCTTTATCGTTGGCTACAATTCAGGTGGAAGCCAGGTAAACGTTTGCGATCGAGCCCTCACGTAAGTAGCAAGGAGTGATTGGTAAGAATATGTCCCAGTAACGGTAAACCGAGATAATAAATTAGTTGCTATAATAATACAGTAGGCGATGCCATTGCATGCCTCAGGCTCAGTCAATAATACCCACGGCATCCTGCCACGGCAGCCGCAACGTACAGTGGTTGACGATAAGAACAATTTGCCTCAGACTCAGTAATAGATGGTTCCACTCGCAGCGTCAAACTAACACAACGACAACGCAGGTCCAGTTTCATTAAGTATGTTGTGAGGTTGTTAGTGATTTTGGTATCAACCGTATGCGGTATTGGCTGATATTCAAGGATATGTCAAACCCGGAAGTGTAAACTGACTGCAATGGGTGACGTATTCATACTATTTTTACGCCGTACGTGTCACGAGTATGTTGTGAAGCTATTCATGCATGACTAGCCGTGCCAAATACAGGGTGTCAAGCCTCGCGCATAGGGGAACCCAGCGCACATGGAAGTAAGCCAGAGTTGGAGCTATCTAGTATTATGGTATCATAAAATAGAGTAGGCCTAAATCACGTCTGAACAAATCAAGTTCTGCAGGATTGCCATAACTCATCATTATGTTCATAGTGCTGAATGTACGTCATACGTTATGTCCACATCTCCGGCTTTGTGCACAATACCAGGCGGCATGCAATCATGCTGATACTTTTTTTTAATAGTTTTAAATACAACTCACCTATGTAGTGTATTTAATTTCTTGTACACGAGTTCATGAGTTTTATGTCAAGTATCCTTTTCAGGACAATAAAGTGAACTGAATTCAATCGGGCTTGTTTATATCGGATATAATTTATATCGTAAACACGACTTGGTGAACGATAAAATTCAGAAGCAATCTAATTTTACCACTACTAAATGCGTGTCAATGTCTGTCAGATTGGCGATGGTAATGACGCAAGTTGATAATAATTATTAAAAATAATTATGTTGGCTATGTTTATTTGAATATTGGGACTGTGCAAATGGTATGCGAACGAATATTGTGAAGTCACACTAAGCGAGTTGATGATAATGACGCAACATGACTGATGACAATTAGATCACGCATTATTTAGCAACGCTATTTATGTTCAGTCACCAACAAAGCCATGCAGTCGACGACGGTGCTTCCCCCTGGCGGAGCTGTTCCGCCGCAGAACGTCGTCTTTGTGCCACAGTACGTCACGTCTCAACAGGAACCTCAGATCTGGGCAAACTACGCCGGTAAATCGTCGACGGCACTGGGGGCCACGCAGATGGTGATTGGCTTTGTGTGCGTCGTGTGTAACGCGGTGGCACTCAGCATCATCCTCAACATTGATTTTTATGAATATGAAGGACTATTGGTGTCCTTTGACTTCGTTGGTCACGGCATCTGGGGCGGAGTGTTTGTAAGTCTCCCCTGTGTGGAATAGGTCTGTTCATCCACTTGTAGTCGGTTTAGTATATATATATATATATATATATATATATATATATATATATATATATATATATATATATATATATATATATATATATATACATATGACACAACATTATTTCAGTAAAAATAAACATAAATACACAAATAATTGATTGTTGATCTGTTTCTCTAAATAAACAAAGGCGTTTACTGTAGGCTATTTAAAATAATTATATTGGCTATGTTTATTTGAATATTGGGACTGTGCGAATGGTATGCGAACGAAGATTGTGAAGTCACACTATAATGATATTGGTCAGACCTTTAATTCAAGTACATATGTTGAACCAGAGATGCCAGTTGTGGTGAGCTTTAAGGAGTTATAGCCCTCCCAATATTCCCGTCCTAATGGCAACGGTATTGGCGAATTGGTAGCTCTATTAGCAAATGCAATGACGCATTATTGTAATGACGCCGAGCGGTACACTGCAAAAAGTGTACATGTTAAAAAGCAAAGTAGAAACAGGACTGCTCATACAATTATGCTATATGTCTGCAAAGAGTGTTTCGTCTGAAACGAAAAGTGGGATATTTCTTATGCTGTCCTTCATTCAGAAAAGTGGGTGGGACACGTCCCCCTCGTCCCTCTCAGATCGACTCCCGTGATGTTACATGGCAGCTATGCTTTGTCCAGTTGTGTAATTTCCATTTACAGTTCATGTTGACTGGAGCATTCGGCTTGGCGGCAGGAAAATACAAGACCACATGCCCAGTGAGTAGTATTAACCATTTGTAACTCGCCGACTGGAATGTAGGTTATTATGTAATTATACATAGTAAAATGACTCAGCTTCTCATGCGGAAACTAATTTAGATCATTATAAAAGAATCCGTGGTTCTGTGTGTGTGTGTGCGCGCGCGTGCGTGCATGCGCGCGCGTGCGTGTGTCTAACTATGCAAGACCAAATTGTGCACAGTAAAATAATGGATAAAAGCTATAATAAAATTTTATATTGTTCGATACACGTATATATGCGTATGGCACAAAATAACCAACACTGGTAAGAGAACGACCCTGAATCGTCTGACAACTGTAGCTTGGCTCATTCCTGCTATGACCATGGCAATGGTCTGGTCCCAGGAACTTGACTTATTCGTGGCTTGTTGAAAGGTCACACACAAATAACGCCTATTTTATCGGGTGTTTACGGCCGTGACCAAAGATGTTCATTTGTGGCCAGTATTGCTAAAAAGCCACATTAAATAATATCAGCCTATCACATATGACCCGTGCTAAGGAGTGGTCAGTGTCATGATACATGGTCACGATGAACAACTGTGAAGTGGTGCACCAATGTGTTCCTTCCACAATTTGTTTTGAGAACGCAATTGTCATGTCACAAACATCCCACATCATTATAAGTACGCACGTATGAACACTGTGTGTTTATGATGTATATATATATATATATATATATATATATATATATATATATATATATATATATATATATATATATACATATATATATATATATATATATATATATATATACATATATATACATATATACATATATATATACATATATATATATATATATATATATATATATATATATATATATATATATATATATGTATATATGTGTATATATATATACATGTATATATATATATATATATATATATATATATATATATATATATATACATATATATACATATATAATTATCTATATTAATATTATATACATATTTTGAAACAATACTTAATTCTTAGATTAACTTAATGTATGTCAGTCATGATTTGTTTTCAGATTGTGGCTTTCATGATTCTGTCGATTCTATCCGCGAGCATCTTCGCAACTGTCGTCTTGATACTTTCGGCCTCGGGAGTTGCACTAAACGACGGCTATTATGTACGTAAACAGTTGTCTTGCTTCATAGCCAATTTCCATATGTAGAAATATTAAAGCGACATATTTGATTTTAATGCAATGTCCTGATCACTAGAACAGATACGTTGATGACATACACTTCTCCGGTTTGAATATGTATTTATGTCAACTGTCACTCTCACTCGCTTTAAATAACCTTCGTGTTTGTGTTAGACATATTTCTGGTACTCAGTCATGATAGTTGTTTTAACACAACTTGTCTTGTTGTTGTAGGAATCGGTCTGGGTTCTGGATATCCTGATACTGTCTATGTCTGTGGTTGAGATTATCGTAGCAATCTGGTCGTCGGCTCTCTGCTGTGCCGCCGTCTGCTGTGGACGCCGCCAGCAGTCTGGCATGGTACGTACTGGTTATACTGCGTCATCCTCCAATGTTTATTCATGTTGTTTAATTTACAATTTTTACATGACAGGCACGGCTAGTTAAATACAGCAGCCACTAAAGTGGCGACCGTGCAAGACACCACTCCTAGATAAGATCGTATGGATTTCTGGCATGCATGCGTTCTTCCGCATTTATTCGTCATCCTTGTTCTGTCTTGTTGAATAAGAGTACAGACCAAGGACACAGTTGACCAAGGACACAGACCAAGGACACAGTTGTTGTACCATCTGAACTGCGCTTGTCTCCGTTGATTCATAGCAGCAGGGCTGTCTCTCCATCTTCCACCTTCCTGCAGTCTTCTCAGCTTCTACTATGTGCAGTCCCTCAGCTGGTATGTTTTCCTGATATCTTACGCCGCAACGCTCTTCGCCAGTTTGGCTGTATCCAATCTTACACATGTGTCAAACAGGTACTGTTCATATACATTTCAAATGGAAAGAGGTGTATTTTGTGATAGTGATAATAAGCCAGGTATTGCAATGCAGGTATTGCAATACCTCAGGGAGTTTGACGCCCCTGCCATGCAGAGTTGTAAACCACTGCCTTGTGGTACAGGTTCTTGTCAGAACCGAAGGCTAAGGGAGCAAACCCTAACCAGAAAACCATGTCACTGTGGCAGCATCAAGGGCGGTTGATGTATGGAATTCCCAACATCTCTCGGCCAGCCACTGCAGGCACAAATAGTTTGCGCCTGTCTTGACATGTTCTTGCCGGTGTGAGACCTCTATTTGTTCCCCGAGAGAGTGTCGCTAGTAACTTGCAAAAGCCAGCGGCACTTCAACAATTTTTGCTAGCAGCTTCCATGAAATGTACAACTACACGAAACATGATACCGGATCGGCCGTTGCCCGGGTTACCAAGGACCGCGCTGCTCGACCTCATCTTCCATCAACAGTGAAAAATCAGCTAGGAAGAAGAAGACAAAGAAGACAACTACTGACAATTGGACAATGGAACGTGAGGACTCTCCTCGACCGAGAAGGAGCTAACCGACCAGAAAGACGCACGGCACTAGTAGCAATGGAACTTGCCAAATACAACATCGACATCGCCGCCCTATGTGAAACAAGGTTCTCAGAGTCTGGTAGTCTCAACGACTTGGAATACTCTTTCTTCTGGAGTGGCAAACCCGAAGGAGAAAGAAGGGAGGCCGGAGTGGGCTTTGCTATCAAAAAGGATATCGTCACAAAGCTTACAGAAATGCCACGGCCAGTAAGTGACAGAATCATGACGATGAGACTACCTCTGAGTAAGGACAACTTTGCTACAATTATCAGCGTGTATGCTCCGACAATGACAAACCCAGACGAAAACAAGGAGGCCTTCTACAACCAGCTGGCAAGTGTGCTCAGTGGCATCCCCCGTACAGATAAGCTACTGCTGATAGGAGACTTCAATGCGAGGATAGGAAGAGACAATGACAAGTGGCCCTTGGTCATGGGCAAACATGGGATTGGGAAATGCAACTCCAATGGCGAGCTTCTACTGGCTCTGTGCTCTGAGTTCGAACTGATAGTGACGAACACCATGTTCAAGCAGAAGGATGAACGCAAGACCACCTGGATGCATCCTCGTTCCAGACACTGGCATATGATCGACTTCATCATCACGAGGTGTCGGGATAAGATGGACATCCACAGTACCCGAGCCATGCGTGGAGCAAACTGTTGGACCGATCACCAGATGCTGAGGTCAAAAGTGGCTTTCAGAATACGACAAAAGCACAGCAAGCAAGGAACAAGTCAGCCGACCAAGCTCAACACAGCAAAACTAAGTACCACCAGCCATAGGGAGAGTTTTGAGCAGGAGATGGACAGTGCTCTCGCCCAATGGGACGAGAAGGAAAACTCAACACCAGACGAGGAATGGGAAGCTCTGCAGCAGGTCGTGTACAACACAGCCAAGACATATCTTGGCAAGCCAGACAGAAAACACCAGGACTGGTTCGACCCCAACGATCAGGAGCTACAAACTCTTATGAGCAGAAGAGACCAAGCCCACCAGAGAGTGTTGCAAACCAGGAGCACTAGATCCACCTCTGCAGCATATAAAGACGCCTGCAGACTGCTACAAAAACACACCCGTGCACTGAAGTCAGACTGGTGGCAAAGGAAGGCAGTGGAGCTGCAGAGAGCTGCTGACAGTAACAACATGAAGGGCTTCTACAATGGACTGGAGGAAGTGTGGGGACCCAAAAAGAAGGGACCTGTTCAACTGAAATCAGCAGATGGAATGGAGACCTTCTCTGACAGCAAGAGAGTTGTGGCAAGATGGAGTGAACACTTCCAGAAGCTACTCAACGTCCCTGGAGATATAGATCACGAAGCTTTGGACAACATCCCGCAGCGCATTACCAAGACAAGCCTAGATGAGATTCCAACTATGGATGAGATGGCTAAAGCAATCGCCGGCCTGAAAGATGGCAAAGCACCTGGAGGAGATGGAATTCCTGCAGAAGTATGGAAGCACGGAGGAGACAATCTGTTCAGCAGACTGCACCAACTAATCACCAATGCCTGGGAGGTGGGTTCTGTACCACAAGCATGGAAGGATGCCAGCATTGTAACCTTCTACAAGAAAGGTGATCGAACAGACTGTGGGAACTATAGAGGAATCTCTCTTCTTTCCATAGCAGGCAAGATCTTCGCCAGGATCCTACTCAACAGACTATCTACCCACATAACACCAGAGGTAGTTCCAGAGACTCAATGTGGCTTCAGAGGTAACCGGAGCACCGTGGATATGATATTTTGTCTCCGACAACTACAAGAAAAGTGCATTGAGCAAGACCGACCACTGTACATGGTATTTGTCGACTTCAGTAAGGCGTTCGATACAGTTGGGAGAACCGGGCTATGGCAGCTACTGAGGAAGTATGGATGCCCAGAGAAGTTCACAACAATGATCGAGGCACTACATACCGGAATGATGGCAAATGTTAGTGTTGGAGGGGAAGTCTCGGAATCGTTCAGTGTCACAAATGGGGTCAAGCAAGGATGTGTACTGGCCCCCACGCTGTTCTCCATCTTCCTATCAGCAATGCTCGATGATGCTTTCCGAGACATGGGGGATGGTGTCTACATACAGTCCAGACAGAGCGCTGACCTATTCAACGTCGCACACTTCAGAGCGAAGACCAAGACTATTCGGATACTGATGAGAGAGCTGCTATTCGCAGATGACAGTGCACTGGTTGCACACTCTGCTGAAGAGATGCAGAATATAGTGGATGCTTTCTCCAATGCGTCAAAGAAGTTTGGCCTGAAGATTAACATCAAGAAGACCGAGGTGCTGTACCAACCCAACTCTATAAGAACCCGAGAGGAGGATATCATGGTTGATGGAAACAAGTTGAACTCTGTTCTGGAATTCACCTACCTCGGAAGCACTATATCAAGTGATGGATGCATTGACGATGAAATACAGAGGAGGATGGCCAAGGCTAGTGCATCTTTCGGCCGACTACGCCAGAGACTCTGGAACAACCACCATGTGTCCATGCGGGTTAAAGGCAAGATATACCGTGCAATCGTGCTGTCCACCCTCCTATACGGAGCCGAGGCATGGACAGTGTACAGACGACAGGTGAAAAAGCTGCATGCCTTCATGATGCGACATCTGCGATCGATCATGAGGATAACCTGGATGGACAAAGTGACAAACAAGGAAATACTCGAACGGACAGGGCTACCATCTATGGAAGATCTTCTGATCAGAAAGAATCTCCGGTGGACTGGACACCTCATGAGGATGTCATCAGACAGGCTACCGAAGCAGGTTCTCTACTCCCAACTGTCTTCTGGTCACAGAAAGAGAGGGCGCCCTCGCCTCCGGTTCAAGGATACCATCAAGAGAAACCTGAAGCTGAGATACATAAAGATCGACTCCTGGACATCACTCTCACAGCAGAGAGATAAATGGAGAGCAAGAGTCAAGTGATGGAAGCAGTCTTTGTCGCTTCGCGACCGACCGCATGATGATGATGATGATGATAATAACCATCAGACGGTGACGCCATAATTGTCATCGTCGCCAGTATCAATATGCCGCTGTAGATCACCGTGATTGGGTGAACATATCAGCATTCTATTTCCACATATGCCTCTCGATCACAATCATTCACCATACTAAAAAAATTAATGTTCTTGCAGTAGTCATTTACCTTTTCTCCGCAGTTTCATCGGTCTTGCTCTAGATAGTTTCCCTTCGTGTGGTTTCGAGGTGGTTACACGCGATGTGTATCGGTTATAACGTAGTTTGTTTGTATTCCATGCCGAGGTCCACCACCGTCTTCTCATTTGTGTAATACCTTCTATGACCTTGGTCTTATTCGTCTTTATACACTTTAAACATTTATAGTACCTTCTGATATTAATGATAACATCAGCAGATAACGGCACAGCATAATTGCATAACCTGAACAGTTTTCTTGATGGAATATTTGCTGACAATTCAAAGTGCAAGTCGAGACTTGTTATTGACTAGTTTTATGTACCCCGAGATCTGCCATTAGTTGTTGTATACTCCGGACCGACGTACGAATAATTAGTTGCTGTACACTCAGTTTGTGAGAAATTATTGCAGGATATACAGCAAGGAGCCATCATGATGAACGCGGGTGCAACGCAAGTCTTGTACACCACAGGAACCAGCTACCCCCAGACAGGCCAAATGTTCCAACAACAAGGTTGGTAATCGTGTCTTGAAAGTCTCGGCAATTGCTCGTTTCCGACCTTCGGTTGTGGGTTACAGATATTGTGTTGTCCTTAGTTGTAAGTCATATTTTATTCCATATCTATGATGACAAATATAGACCACATAGTGTTGGTTGACCATCGGAATCGATGATGTCAATAGTGCAGTCTTCGTTGATGGGTGCAGGAGTGGCTCATCAGTCCAGCCCTGGACGCACACAGTGGGGGCACTGGAAGGAGGCTGATGGAGGCGCAGTTGTAGTGGTTCCTGGCGGCAGTGATCGTTTCTTGACATATATACTTATATATATATATATATATATATATATATATATATATATATACATATATATGTGTATATATGTATATATACATATATATATATATATATATATATATATATATATATATATATATATATATATATATATATATATATATATATATATATATATATATACATATATATGTGTGTATATATATATATATATATATATATATATATATATATATATATATATATATATATATATATATATATATATATATACATACTTACTTATGCCTTTTCGCTCGCTCGGAGCATAGGCCATCGACTAAGGAGCGCCACTGTTTTCTGTCTGTGGCCATCTTCTCCATTTCTTTCCGGGTTTACCCCATCTCTTTTGTATCTTTTTCTGTGTCTCTCTGCCAGGTGTTTCGTGCCTACCTCTTCTTCTCTTCCCTGGGGGGTTCCATGTGATGGCTTGACGGGTAATTGATTCTGGTGGTTTCCTTAGTGTATGTCCTATCCACCTCCATTTTCTCTTCTTTATTTCATTTTCTATGGGTAGTTGCTTGGTTGTTTTCCAGAGTGTGGTGTTCGGTACCTTGTCTGTCCACTTCAAGTGTAGTATTCTGCGCAGGCATTTGTTGATGAAGGTCTGTATTTTCTTTAGTGTCTTCTGTGTGGTTCGCCATGTCTCCGCTCTGTAGAGCAAAACTGCCTTCACATTTGAGTTAAACAATCTCAGCTTGGTGTTAATTTTGATTCGTTTTGCTCTCCAAATTGTTCTCAACATGATGAATGCCACTTTTGCTTTCTGGATTCTTGCTTTGACGTCTTCTTCTGTCCCTCCAGTTTTGTTTATTGTACTGCCCAGGTATGTGAATGCATCTGTCTCTGGCTCTCCGTTCAATGTAATGGGGTTTTTAGCAAGATTTAACAAGATTGCCACCTAGAGAATCAACTCTAGATGGCAGGTGGACAAGGAAGCCGTTTGGCTTATCGAGAGTCCAACCTATCTATCTAAGTATACCCCACCCGTCTTAGGTATATGTCAATTTTTTTATTTTATTTTGTTGTTGTTCTTTGTGTTGGCTTTCATAGTCTTTGTCTTGCTTCTGTTGATGTTGAGTCCATGCTGTGTTGACACTGTGCTTAGCTGCTCTGTTTTTTCCTGCATCTGTTTATGGCTGTGTGAGAGGAGAGCGAGGTCATCCGCAAAGTCCAGGTCCTCCAACTGGCTCCATGGTGTCCATTGGATCCCATTTCTTCTGTTTTTTGTAGTCTTTTTCATGATCCAGTCTATGGCGAGCAGGAATAGGAAAGGTGACAGAAGACATCCTTGCCTCACATCTCTCTTCACCATGAAGGAGTCTGTTAGTTGTCCTGCATGAATGACCCTGCATGCCATGTCTTCATAACTACTTCTTATCAGAGATATAAATTTCTCAGGTATCCCGTAGTGCTGTAGGAGTTTCCACAGCGTGTCTCTGTCAAGGCTATCAAATGCTTTCTCGTAGTCAACGAAGTTTATATACAGTGATGAGTCCCATTCCATGGATTGTTCGACAATGATTCTCAGTGTTGCAATTTGGTCGGTGCAGGATCTGTCTTTCCGGAAGCCAGCTTGGTGGTCTCTGAGCTTGGCATCTACACCTGTCTTCAGTCTGTCCAAGATTATTCTGTTGAGGACCTTTCCGGGTACTGATAGGAGCATTATCCCTCTATAGTTCTTACATTCTTGCATATCGCCTTTCTTTGGGAGCTTCACAAGGTACCCTTCTTTCCGTTCCGTTGGTATTTCTTCTTGTTCCCATATCTTCCCGAATAGGTCATGCAGTATCTCGGTGGAGGTCTCTATGTCAGCCTTGATTGCCTCTGCAGGAATTTTGTCTGGGCCGGAAGCTTTCCCTCTCTTCATGTGATGAATGGCTTTCTCAATTTCTGCCTTACTTGGTCTTTCGCAGTTTATCTGGAGTACTTCTTCCGCTGGTGCGATGTCTGGAGGGTTCTGAGGTAGTGGCCGGTTTAGCAGTTCTTCAAAATGTTCCCTCCATCTCTTCAACTGGTCTTCATCACTGGTAAGTACATTGCCATTCTTATCTTTGATGGGTCTGTCTGTGTTCTTGTACTTTCCTGCTAATGTTCTTGTTACATCATACAGTTGTTTCATGTTTCCTTGGGCTGATGCATCCTCTGCTTCTTTGGCTAGGTCTTCAATGAAGTTTGCCTTGTCTGTTTTTACGCTGTTCTTGACTGCTCTGTTTGCCTCTGTATACTCTTCCCGTGCTGCTGCTTTTGCTGCTCTCGTTCGGCTGTTGTTAACTGCACCTTTCTTTTCCTTCCTCACTTGCACTTTGTTGACAGTCTCTGCAGAAATCCAGTCTTATTGTTGGTATTTCTTCTTTCCAAGAACTTCGCTGCATGTGCTGGTCCACATCTCCTTGATCTGTTGCCATTGTGTGTCTATGTCCATGTTTCCTTCATCAAGGATATCTTGTAGGGCTTCGTATTTGTTTCTGACTGTAAGTCGGAAGGTCTCTGTTGTCACCCTGTCCTGTAGGAAGTCCACATTGTACTGCATTCTGGTGTTCCTCTTGACTTCTCTCTTCTTTAGCTTCATCTTCATTCTGGCCAGCACTAGATGGTGGTCTGAGGCTGCATCTGCCCCTCTCTGCACTCTCACATCCTGCATTGATCTTCTGAACTTCCGTCCTATGCAGATATGGTCTATTTGATTTTCTGTCCTGTGGTCCGGTGATACCCAGGTTGCCTAGTGAATCCTGCGATGCGGGAACACGCTGCCTCCGATGATCATATTGTTAAATGCACACAAGTCGGCCAACATCTCGCCATTTTCATTCATTTTGCCAAGTCCCTGTCTGCCCATAACTTATTCGTACCCGCTGTTGTCTGATCCGATTTTGGCTTTCAAGTCTCCCATGAGTATTGTCATGTCCTTCTCCTTCAGTTTGTCACACAATGTCTGCAGTTTGTTGTAAAAGTCTTCTTTTGTTTCTTCGTCCTTGTCGTTTGTGGGTGCGTAACACTGAATGATGTTGAGCTTGATGTTTTCTTTCTTTGTTTTGAACGAGGCATAGATGATCCTTGGTCCCGCTGCTTCCCAGTTAATGAGAGCATTCTGTGCCTCATGTGACAACATGAGTGCCACGCCTTCTTTATGATGTGCATCTTCCTCTTCATGCCCCGAATAGAGAATCACTTCTCCCGTATTCAGTCTGACTTGCCCTGACTGTGTCCACCTTGTTTCACTTAGCCCTAGTACTGTGATGTTGTAGGCCCGTCGTTCCCTTGCTATTTGGGCTGCTTTGTTTGTTTCGAACATGGTTCTCACATTCCATGTTCCGATTTTCGAGATTTTCTTGGAAGATAAGAAGGGTATCGGCGATGTAGCTTCCTTACGGCTTTCACTGCATGGCGTCATACTCTCCCCAGGAGGCGCTCCCTCTCTCAAGTTCAGTAGAGTTCGTTTGGTCGATGTTTTCGTAACAATCTGTTTTTTTACGGGAAAGGGTTGTTAGCCCTTTGCCCAACCCTCCTCTTTTCTCAGCCGGGCTTGGGACCGTCCATGGTAGAGTTATATATATATACATATACATATACATATATATATATTTATATATATATATATATAATATATATATAATATCCGATGGCCAACCAACACGAAGTGGACTATTAATAAACATCTGGCTTCCGTGACTATATGTGTCATCCGGGCATAATTAGTTGTATTGGAATAGTGTACATTCGTCAGGATAGTTCATGTTGTTCGAATTAACTTATTGTTAATATATTCAACGATTAAATTGCCTGTTCAGTGTACGTGTTGGCCTACGTCCAATGAAGCCATCTTGATAACAAACGTCTACACCGAGCAACTGAATAATTGATCAATATATTCAGTAATATATCACAGTGATACCGCACTGTTATGGCCACAGTTAGTTAGTACTGAGTCAAAGTGAACCGAATAGCAAGGTGACCGTATTAGTTAAATGCGGAATATTTGTGTAACTATTGTTTGTCATAAATGTCTCTTTGTTTTCTAGCTATCGCCACGGCCGTCGGTCAGCAGCAACAGTTCAGTGGCGCACCGATGGCCCAAGTTCCCCAGTCGACGATGCCCTATCCTCCGCAGGCCGCCGTGCCCCAACCGCTCCCGTACACCGCCACGGCCGGGGGCCCACCTCCGTATACACAGGCACAGCTTCAAGGTGCAGTTGGAGCGACTGGGCCAATGCCTCCAATCGAGGACGAAGACAGAAAGAATGCCTTTTAAAGTGATACTTGACCCGTCACCAAGTGTGGTAACTAATGACCGGAGCTTGCTGAGCTGGTTGTATCAAAAGGTGTCAAAACCTGCTCCCAAAGGTTTTACGGTTGTATCACGTCGCGCCTGATATAATGATTTGTTTACACTATGACTATTGAATGAAGTATTGAAATCGTGAGAACACTCTTTTGAATATATTATTACATATTTATTCTATTGTTGAGAATATCAGTTTTACATAAAAAAAAATTAGTACTCATAAACTTGCTTCGCGACGCTATTCAATAGGAGTTAGAATTGAAGTATCCAAGAATTGCTTAACGGTGACTTTACTAAAATGAAAGAACCAGTGATATTGATAGGTAGATTATTAGATTGGTGGATACATAGCCGAGATGAGCACCACATGTTTTGCTTCTTCACTTCTTGTCACGCTTCAATCGTTACAAAACAATGGGTTATCACTTCTTTCTATTTGTCGAGCCTATCGACTGCATGCGTCAGTGTCGAAAAGCTTCCTTTCATATACGTATTCTGTTTCTTTCTCAACGTCCCTTTTAGCGAAATCCAAAAGCCGTTGTGTGGACCTATGCACCCAAGGTTTTAGTTTCAAAGTGGGAGATTCTAGTGAAATGTGTTTCCACCGTGGAGACTCGTCATGCATTATATGCCAGCTTGTATATTGGTTTTGTATATTGGTTTATCTCATTCGCATCGCCTCAGAGTAAGCTTTATGAACGTTGACAGCGCTAAATCCAGTGCAGTGTTGCAGATAAGGCCGATATTCTCAGTTTGTGGAATGGGTAAGAGCAGGCATTGATGACATCAGCATTTCTATCAACCGCGTTGAGCGTCCGGTTTATTTCTAGGTTGTCTGGCGCAATATTTACGATCGTAATTATAGTATTTTATGTACATGAGACCAAACGTTGCCTTTTATTATCCTTTAAGGGATTCAGCTGCTCTTGTCATCAGCACTTAGTGTCCAAACTGTGTTTGAGGGTGCACCATATATATATATATATATATATATTTATTTATTTATATATAAATGGTCAGGTTTTTGTCGTCCCAACCCAATACCATACATTCGGTTACATGTTTTACAGTTTATTGAATATAATGTATTCTTATCAAAATGATATTCACATGTTGATCACAATAAAATACATGCACTGCATAATACGAATACTTTTTAGTTTTGGTAGATGAACTGTTGTCTTCCATAGTTTGCAATAATGGTTAACTGCCGTAGTCGTTGATCGTAGATCTTTGTGTCATTGATATACACATGTGTCCGTCAGACAACCAGGTATGTGAGTGCTTAAACAAGCAAAACACATACACACATGCATATATATATATATATATATATATATATATATATATATATATATATATATATATATATATATATATGCATGTGTGTATGTGTTTTGCTTGTTTAAGCACTCACATACCTGGTTGTATATATATATATATATATATATATATATATATATATATATATATATATATATATATATATATATATATATATATATGTGTGTGTGTATGTGTGTGTTTTGTTTGTTTGAGCACTCGCATAACTGGTTGTCTACAGTGCTAGTCAACGGTATATATATATATATATATATATATATATATATATATATATATATATACGCATATATATATATATATATATATATATATATATATATCACGCTCTAAGGCAGAAATGTACTCATACATGAGTAACGACCTGCGACAATCCGATCAATTGTTAGGTACATCTCAGTATTTTCCAATGTCAAACTACTGTTACCTGAGCTAGTTATTCTCATCCATTTCATTTGTGTCAGTACCAGCTATGCCACTGTAGTCGTCAATATGGACCCTTACATTTAGCATCGTTACTAAAGAGACCCTATAGTGGATTTGCAGTCATTTGTCCACCACGTTGCGCTTTAATTTGAGCACGATTATAATAACGGTCGCTAGGTGAGGCCCCGGCGCCATGTGTTTCCCGGAAGTAAATATGTCAACATTTAATAAGGCACAGTTGCCGTACTATCATAGAGTGTGAGGAAATACTTAAATAACGACAAATAAAAAGAGTATATAAGCTAATAGAAAAAAGAAATATGGCAGTCGACGTTTTTATCTCGGATATGCTCATGATGAATGGGCATGATGACGTCGTTTATCTGGTTTATCTGGATAAACCTACACATCGTTAGCCGAGCATCTGCCACTATCTGTGTGGCAGTTATCTGTACAGTGCCAGCACGTACTCGGTACTGTGGCTGAAGCCCTGGCCGGGCGCTTTCGACGTTGACAGTTCAGTAACGTGATAGTGGGCAGTGCCTGTAGAAATAAGGAAAGAAATAGTGAGATGGTAGCACTTTTCAGTCCCTCA
Source organism: Oasisia sp. SBJ-2009 (assembly GCA_964017155.1). Lineage (NCBI taxonomy): Eukaryota > Metazoa > Annelida > Polychaeta > Sabellida > Siboglinidae > Oasisia > Oasisia sp. SBJ-2009. Next base: position 66,424,766 of record OZ024854.1, read on the forward strand.
ACTCCGCCTGGGGATTTAATGGGCGGCCTTACCCAGATTAGGGTAGAGACGCTGATTGGTTCTTAGGCCGCATTTGAAATAAAAAAAATTAATAACGATACTTTTTTTATCAGATAATGCTGTGTTATAAAAACTATGCTAACACAAAAATAAATAGAAATGCAAATTTGAAAATGTTTATAAAATAGGAATTACGGCAGGTTTAACCAGTATCCATGAGATGGCAGCATTGGTTAGCCCCACACGGATAACACTCAAAAGCCGGAAAAATTACCAGACTGTCTTGTCGGAGTAACTACGAAGCCGACCGACAGTCGGTTAAGAGACACTCACTACGAGAGGCGCGGATGGTGTAGTGATTAGCATTTCCGCCTCTCACACCGGTGGCCCGGATTCAATCATCAGTCACGGCAGGCATGATATACATATTATTTTGTGATTGCTATGCTATAGTATATACGTATTTTATATAAATATACACTTTTATTTATTTATTTATTACATTGGTACGTAATATAGATTACAACAATGCCACGTTTGGTTTAGTTTTATATTCTCTAGTTCAGTTCTAGTTCTAGTTTTCTGTAGAAGGGGAGGGGAGAGAAGGAGATGGAGGGTGTGCTAGAATGGAGACAGTAATTTTAGTAGTGATATGTAGATAACAGATTATGGGTGAGAGAGGAGGAAAGCGGAGAGGCGATAAGTTAGAGAGAGGCGGGAGAGAGTGAAGGCCGATGGAATAAAGATAAGGGGATGTCAAGAGTATAGGGAGGGGGAGAGGGGATGGAGTGGCGTGTGTGAGGGAAGACGATAAGGGAAGGGAGTACGAAGGAAAAATAACACACATGTGCTAGATTATGGAGGAGTATAACGACGTCATGAAAACATTCCACTAGAAAATTACTCCTTGAAATTAACCGCCAAAATTGCTGCGTTCGGAAAATAGTGATCTTTCATGAAACCAAACTGGTAACATTAGACTACTTCAGAAAACGATTCACTGACATCGCTAAAACCGTAGACTGAATGATAATATTCTTCGCCGGATGGTCAACATCTCTATACAAAAGAACTCCCATCGACCAAATTCACAACCTTTCATGGGTGTATAAACACGAAGAACACCAGCGAAAGATAGAAGCAGTTGGAGACTGGTGATAGAAAACGCAGTGAGAAACAATTGTGGAAAGGAAATAAAAGACTAATAAAATATGACGGTATCCATGGCCAACCTTACTCCTGATGACATGGACAACAAAATCAAAAACGAAAGTGCGCATGCGTGAGGTTATAAACAAACTTGACACTGGCTGGCCAAATTGATCTACTAAAGGCATATTTAGACTAAAGATCGGAATCTGGAACATCCACCAACAATTGGGAATGTTCTACTAAACATATCTTGCCAACCAAAAATACGTGACAACGCTGAAATAACTGCTAAAACTACTTTGAAACGTCCCACGGATTTCCCGCCAAGCCGCCATCTTAGATAAACATAAACAACGATCACCGAAGAAGCCACAAACCCAACTTACTAAACAGCTAAGTAATATCTAATTTTGCTAGCTAAGCCAATATCTACAATCAAAATATTATTTATTAACCAAGCCGATATACAACTATAGATGTTAAAAACATAAATAACGTAATCCATACAGAATAACAACAGATAAAACCGCGCGAAGTAAAATCATCCCTAAACCAACTCAGGCTAGCGTCAGTCACATAAATTGTTAGACCTACACAACTTTCAACCATTAAATAAAGAACATAACTTATACATACATAAAGTCATAATCCATAAACAATATAAATATATTCTAAGTCCATTCATATAAACCGGTGTATTCGCCACAAAAAAAAATCGTAATAGGCTGCCAGTAAACAAATAACAGTATCTCAAGACTTGATCATACAATAAACTTTATACTAACAGGCTTTTTTCGCCAAGACGCTCTTTTGCCCAATGTTGCCCTGGGGCCCACCCAGGGCCAAGACCTGCATTTCCATCGCACTGCACTAAGCGTCTTGGACCTCCTTCACACATTTTGTCAAAATACATATCATAATACTGCAGCCTATGGAAATTACTTAAACCTTTAGACGGGAAACTTTTTAAACCATTCATACTTTTTAATATTACTCTTATTATATTTATCCTATAGTATTTATCACATCAACTCACGGCTTTAATTGTGTATATTATAGTGTGCACATATCTTACTTTTTATTCTTTTCAAGTGTACGTGTATTTAGGTGTGTGATTGTTTATTTATATATTTATTCGTATTTATCCTTTTTAAAGACCTTAAGTGTGCATATTTTTTTTTTTTAATCATTTTTTATTGACTATTAACCAACTTTAAATTGTGTTTATTATAGTGTGCATATATCTTACTTTTAGTCTTTTAAAGTGTATTTAAGTGTGTGTATTTATTTATTTTAAACCAAGTGTGTGCATTAATTGTTTATTCATTACTCGTTTGATTAATTCTAAATCACTATCATTCAAGCTGGTGATATGGCTAGCTCTCATTCAAGATGCATTTTTAAATATGCACTGTTCATGCTTGCATGTCTGCATATCATCTCTAGACTCAACCATGAACCGAAGAACAACACAACAGAAGTAGACTATGTCAACAGTAAAGCCAGAAAAGACACACATTTTATCACAACATATTACCTGAACAGCCTCTGGAAAACCATCGCACAACTCAAATGTCTCAGATCCAACACTTCCACTGGTTTACTGATCACTCCACCACCATATACACCCAGATCAAACAAGACAGCAACTAAATTCACTTTTCTCTTATGCATAATACTATCAGGAGACATCCAACTAAACCCAGGCCCCTCTAAATGTAATTCATGTAAAAAACACTAAAGTCCAATTCACTCATTCTAACATGTAACGACTGCAATAAATCAGTTCACATAAAATGCGCTGGAATATCCAGACATGAATTTAACAGCACTTGCCGAAACCTTAACACATAGCATTGTTCAGATTGCTCTGCACCCTGTGGCATTTGCCACAGGGATGTCCTAAATAACCATAAAGCAATCCATTGTGACCACTGCCAAAATGGATACATACACAATGCTGTGCAATAGATGACAGTGATTACAAACAACTAATACATTCTTCATGTTCCTGGGCCTGCCCGGATTGTAATAACTTCAACTTCACAAATTCCTTCTTCGAAAATAACGAAATCCAGACCGCTAACCCTTTTGACCCCCTCAATGGTAACACTCATAACTCAAACAAAACAACTACAAGTAGTAATAACACAACCAATAACAAGAAAACCTATAAACAGAAGAAGGGACCAAACTTCAGGTGCATCCTCATAAACTGCCAAAGCATTAAGAATAAAGCTGCAGACATCGCAGTACTAAACGACATACATAACCCAGACATAATCAGTGCAACAAATTAAAGGAATGAAACCCATAGTCATAGGCACATTCTATCGTTCCCCACATGACTCTCAAGGAACTCAAATTGAAGAACTAGATCTATCTCTGTCTAAATTAGGAAACAAGATAAACACATATAATGTCATAATTACTGGCGATTTCAACCTTCCTAATATAAACTGGGAAAATCATCATGTCCCAGCTAACAGTGGATATAGTACAGTTGCTGCTAACAAACGACTCTCCCTTGTAGAGGAACATGGACTTATCCAACATGTCAATGAACCCACACGTAAACAAGGAAATGCCAACAATATCCTAGATCTTGTCTTCACAAACAGACCTGGGTTAATAAAGAAACTAAACGTAGTAGACGGCATATCAGACCACAGCACAGTTATCATTGATGTAAATATCTCACCCAAGCGCAAACATCGCCCAAAACGTAAACTTTTCATCAGAAATAAAGCTGACCACCCTAACATCCAGAAATCTCTCGATGACTTCACACATGAATATTTCTCTCTAAACCAAAACATGACAGTCAATGACAAATGGAACCTTGTTTAAAAAAAATCATCAACATTATGAACCAATATGTACCATGCCGCCTTACAACTTCCAGATTCAACCTTCCCTGGTTCAGTAAAGACTTGAAACAAATGTGCAAAAGAAAGAAACGATTATATAAGAAAGCAAAAAGATCCAGAAATCCAGAAGACTGGCAAGAGTTCTGTAACCTCAGGAAAGACATGCACAAACACCTTCGTTCTGCTAGATTGTCCTACATAAATCAATTACTAACAACTGCAATAACCGACAAACCGAAAGCATTCTGGAGTTTCGTTTCCAAACTTAGACAAGATAACCAGGGTATTGGGGACCTCAACATTGCGGGAAACACAATTAGCGATGACAAACAAAAAACAGAAGCCTTAGGCAATCAGTTTAAAAGTGTCTTCACACATGAAGGACATTCCAAGTTACCAAATCTGAACGACAGCCCACATGGAAAAATACCCAAAATAACAATTTCACTTAAAGGAGTACATGACCAACTATCCAAAATTAACACCTCTAAATCACAAGGACCAGATGGCATTACACCATGTTTTCTAAATAGATATGCCTCCCACTTAACGCCAATAATACATGATATCTTCCAATCATTAGTTGACTCTGGTCAAGTCCCCAATGCCTGGAAAGAAGCAAACATAACAGCAATTTTCAAGAAAGGAAGCAGGGCAGAAACTTCTAACTACAGACCAATATCCTTAACACCTGTGATTTCCAAACTTCTTGAACACATAATTCATAGCCACATCATGAAACACCTTGAACAACATCACATCCTAACTGACCACCAACATGGGTTTCGTGCAAAACGATCAACAGAAACTCAACTAATTCAAACTATCCATGACATAAGCAAATCCCTTGACGAAAAGAAAACTGTAGACATGGCCATTCTAGACTTCACTAAAGCATTCGATAAAGTTCCATATAAAAGACTAATTCACAAACTAAAATACTATGGCATCACAGGCCCAATATCGTCATGGATAGAAAGCTTCCGTACAGAAAGAATCCAACAGGTTGTAATAAATGGATCAGCATCCACACCCATTCAAGTCACCTCAGGGGTACCACAGGGAACCGCACTGGGGCCCCTCTTTTTCCTACTATACATAAATGACCTACCCCAAAATCTCACTTCAAATGTTCGCCTTTTTGCAGATGACTGCCTACTATATCTACCAGTTAAATACGACAATGACACTTCTCTCCTCCAAAATGATCTACTCAAACTAGAGGAATGGCAAAACACTTGGCTTATGAAATTCAATCCCACCAAATGCTTCACAATGACATTAGCCTCAAGAAAACCGACACCAAATCATTACAATTTTTACTTCTAATACAGGACTGTTTCCTTACACAACACGTGTTAGACCCAACGAGAGGTGGAAATGTGTTGGATTTAGTATTCTCCTCTCAAAACGAATTAGTTGATAATGTTAAAATATGTGAGCCTTTGGGATCTAGTGACCATAATCAGATCCATTTTAGTATAAAAATACAAACAGAGATTACTGGCAAAAAGCGAGGTAGGAGAAATTTCAATAAAGGCAAATATAAACAAATGAGAACCTACTTAGCAAGCATAAATTGGACTGACTTAATGAAGGACAAGACAGCAACAGAATGTTGGATAATTTTGAAAGATGAGATTGAGGGCATTATTGAAACATTTGTTCCTATACAAAATCAAGGGAAACGATCTAGGAAGAAACACCTGTCAAAAGAAGCTATACGAAAGATTGCCTACAAACAAATAATGTGGAGAATATACAGAAACACTGGAAATATAGAAGACTATAACAATTACAAAAAGGCCCTAAATTTAACTACAGCTGAAATGAGAAAGTCAAAACGGTCTTTTGAGCAGAAATTAGCGAACGACATAAAAAATGATAGTAAGAGTTTCTACGCTTACGTAAGGAGTAAACAGAAGGTTCGAGATAAAGTAGGACCACTAAAAAACAGTGCAGGTAATGTAATATCTGATGGGTTTCAAATGGCAGAGGATCTGAATGAATATTTCAGCTCTGTATTCACTAAAGAAGATATAAGTTCACTGCCGTTACCTGCTAGGAAATTTGTGGGTGATGAATCACAAAATTTAGGGCAGTTGTTTGTCACTCCTGAAATGATATCCAAAAAAATTAAAATGATGAAAACAAATAAATCACCAGGAGTTGATGGAATAACACCTAAATTACTTAAGGAAATTGTAAACGAAATAAGTACACCACTTGCTAATTTTTTTAATATATCACTTAAAGAGGGAATTGTTCCAGCAGAATGGAAGGAGGCAAATGTAACACCGTTATTTAAAAAGGGGTCGAGGAGTAAGACAGAAAATTATAGACCAGTGAGCTTAACATCAGTATTATTATGCAAATTATTAGAAACATTTATTAGAGACCACATGGTAGACTTTCTTGTAAAAAACAAATTAATAACTAAATCTCAACATGGGTTCCTAAAAACTAGGTCTTGTCTAACCAATCTCTTATGTTTTTTAGAAGATATTACTAAGTGGGTAGATGATGGTTCACCGGTGGATGTAGTATACTTAGATTTTCAAAAAGCATTCGATAAAGTGCCACATCAAAGACTGTTAACTAAATTAAAAGCCTATGGTATAGGGGAAAGTATGATAAATTGGATACAAGCATGGTTGACAGATAGAAGACAGAGAGTAATAGTAGAGGGAGAGATATCAAACTGGAAACCAGTTTTGAGTGGAGTTCCACAGGGGTCGGTGTTGGGACCAATACTGTTCTTGATATTTATAAATGATTTGGATGATGATTTATCAAGTAAAGTACTTAAATTTGCAGACGACACAAAAGTGTTCAGAACTGTAAAAACTGATACAGATAAAGAAACTTTACAAGATGATCTAACCAAGTTAGTAAAATGGTCTGAAAAATGGCAGATGTTATTTAATTTTGGTAAATGTAAATGCATCCACATTGGACATGGTAATATGAGCAAAGAATACTTTATGGGCAATACTATATTAGGCACAAGTGTAAAAGAAAAGGACTTGGGAGTTACAGTTAGTGCCGACATGACAGTTTCAGAGCAATGTGGACTTGCTGCAGCAAAAGGAAATCAAATTTTAGGATTAATTAGAAGAAACATCACATATATGGATAAGACTTTAATAATACCATTGTACAAGGCAATAGTTAGGCCACACTTAGAATATTGCATTCAGGCATGGAGGCCATATCAAAAGAAAGACATTGATAAACTTGAAAGAATTCAAAGGAGGGCTACTAAACTAATTCCAGAACTTAAACATTTATCCTATGAAAGACGCCTGTTAGAATGTAGATTGACAACATTAGAAACTAGAAGATTAAGAGGAGACCTAATAGAAGTTTTTAAGATATTGAATGGATATGAAGATATTGATAGCAACATTTTTTTCAAACTAAAAGAAGATAGTGTGACAAGGGGGCATAAGGCAGCGTTAGTCAAGCCATACTCTAGATTAGATAAAAGAAAATTCTCCTTCTCCCAGAGAACAATAACTGATTGGAATAATTTAAGTCATGATTGTGTAAATGCCAGCAGTGTAAATATGTTTAAAAATAAAATTGACAATTATGTGGCAAAGGCGGGCTATACCTAGGTTGAATACTTAAATGTTTTAGAAATTATTTTAATACTGATTACATTATTTATTCATATAATTATTTTAATTAATTTATTATTAAAAAAAATGGTGTTATTGTAGGATATTTTATGTATTTATTTATTTTACTTGTATATTTTTTAGAGACAACGTATACATTTTATTTTACTTATGTATTTTTAGAGACAACGCATTTTAATTAGCAGCATTTTAGTGCATTTTATAATAACTTTTTTGTGTGTGTGAACACTCGATAAGCCATAGGCTTCCTTGTTCACATGCCGTCTGGAGCTTGGTTCTGGACGGCAACTTGTTAAACCCTTGTTAAACCTTCTGTGGACAACAACTTCAATCTGTTCAATCTCACTGTTCACTCATTAAGAAAGCACAACATACACTAGGAGTCATTAGGAGAAATCTAAATAAATGCCCAACCCACATTAAATCTATAGCTTACACACCCCTTGTCCGACCAATACTTGAATATGCGTCAGCATCATGGGATCCATATTGCCTAAAACATATTAAAACCTTAGAAAGAATCCAAAGACAAGCTGCCAGATTTTGCACACAAAACTATTCTAGAGAGCCAGGAACAGTAACCCAACTTCTTAAAGACCTCCAATGGGACACCCTTCAAACAAGACGAAACATTAAAAGACTTAGCATTATATACAAGATGGAACATAACCTTATAGATATCCCGCTAGATCACTATATCCAACACAACACTAGATCCTCACGTAAACATGATAGTCAATTCTTGCAAATTAGACACTCTGCAAACATATTTGGAAACAGCTTCTTCCCAACCACAATTAAAGAATGGAATTCTCTGCCCCCAAACACTGTCTCAAGTAAATCACTAAACTCATTAAAAAAAAATGTAATCCAACATTTCAACAACTAATCCAAACGACCCACCATGCGCACTGGTGTGATGTGTCCCCAGGACATTTTGCCAGTAACATATACAGATACAGATACAGATACAGATGAAAACAACATAAGCTGTAGAGAAGATACCATAAGCGTTGCGTTGAACAACCTGTCGCTAGGATCCAATTATATCTTCATTACTAGCTAACACATCGCATATCCACAGGGAAATATGTCGCGAAACACTAGAGGTACGTTTACCCCAGTTTGGGAACAACTGTCACATGCTATTATATAGTGTCGTAGGTGTGTAATCAATGTTACTAAATCGCAGGATACGTAACTGTCTTGCAGTTCGTTCCCGTGTAACCAGCGACACAGAGACACGTGTACAAGTTGACAGCATCAGTACACGTTGCTCTGTTTCTACAAGGACTGCTTGCCCATTCGTCGATATCTAAAACAGAAATATTGATTGATGTGTACTCTGAAACAAGATTGTTGGACTACGTTTTAGGTGCTGTGTGCCTGCATCGGTTTGTATATTAACGTGTCGAATAATGGCGATGATGGTGGTGATGATGATGATAATAAACAGTAGTAGTTGTATTGCTATTACGATTTTGGTACTATTGCTTAAACAACTCCGAAATAGTAGTGTGAACATCAAAATTATCTTCAAGCTTAAGACAACCTGCATCATGTCATGCACATACATATACAATGATAATAATAGTATACTATATATATATATATATATATATATATATATATATCATCAAGGTACAGTAGATTTAGTGATTTCATTATAGTGAAATCATTCTAAATGCTCTTTTCTGCAACTTTGAAAGTCTATTTGCATCTAAAACCCAAAATAAACACTGTGGTGTAATTAAGATGCAAACAGTTAATGAATTATACGTAGTATTTAATGTGTATGCATTGTATTGTACTACACGAGCAACATTGCTAGCTTTCCTGTGGCGAGAGGTTAGCAGCAATGTCTGCTATCAGAAGGCAACGCTGAATAGGGAGCAGTATTCGAAATCGACGAGGTAACAACAGCTGTGAGGGAAACAACAGCTGTGAGGGGAATAACAGCTGTGAGGGGAACAACAGCTGTGACGGAAACAACAGCTGTGACGGGAAAAACAGTTGTTGTGGAACTAGAGCTGTCAGTGTGGGTTATACTGGGTTTCTAAAGTTCAGGAACACAATTTCGATGTAATAGCGACCTTTCACTGGTATTATGTAATATCTATGATTGCACTGCACTTTGAGATTTTCGTCTTTAAAGTGCAACTTTCTATTTAAATTTCAGGTCCCATCAGAGATGGAGCGAGTACAATACAAATGTACTCGAGTACGATTACTTTGAACATGCATGAGTACGAGTACGAGTACTCAGAAAACAAATGTACTCGAGTACGAGTACGATTACTTTACAATGTACTCGAGTACGAGTACGATTACTTTACAATGTAATCATGATTACTTTCACAATTACATTAGAATGTAATAATGATTACTTTTACGATTACTTTAATAAATATCCTGTTTCTACTGTAAAGGCGACCTCCATGGAATCAGGTGTCATTCTTTTTCTGTTGCTGTGCCAATATCTAGTATTCTAACTGATTACTGCTAACTGCTATCCACTATCCAGATGTGATGTTATTATCATTATAAATAATCATATGACTTTCTCATGTGTTGAATGAACCATTTAATACTGGATTGATACTCAAGATGTCCATATATCATACTACAAATTAAGGGTGTTATAGTGATACTGTAACAAAAAGTGTTATAATGAGTGCCAAATTAGTGGTGGTTCAACTATGTCAATGAAGTATCAAGAGGAAAATATTTTAACAATAATATCCAATTCAAATATGTCATATATCAGATGGGACAAACAGAATAGTTGGGGATTTAGACAGGTTTACAGTTTACACTTAAACATAATGGACAGGGATTTAGCAGCTAACTGCCCAGTCATCCACACCATACTGACAGAGCAAACAGTACAGGTGGGGCTGTGGCATGGCTTCTAAAACTACAAAGCAAGATGTTAGGGGATGCTTATCTCCTGCAGTGCTTCACAGGGTCTGTCACAATATAACTTGTACTTGTACTAAGCAGGAGGGTGAGGAGATGTGGCTTCTCCGGGAAGAGAAGGTATTAATTAGGGAAATCTGACTGAATATTTATTTAACTTAAATGCTCAATAGTAATAGAAAATGAATACCTCGATTATTATTACATTTATTAGATTACTTCTAATATTGCCATTTTTATCTGTCTAAAATGTTTGCTTGCAACTGTTCATATGAGAAAAAAAATGTAATCATGAGAAGTAATCGTGAGTACGATTACTTTGGTAATGTACTCGAGTACGAGTACGATTACTTTGCTTCGTACTCGAGTACGAGTACGAGTACTCAAAAAGTACTCGTACTCGAGTACGAGTACAAGTACACGAGTACGATTACTCCATCTCTGGGTCCCATACATTATATACTATTTTACTCAATAACTTAATATAAACTTTGTTTCACATAAAGAGCAATGCAAGTAAGATAAAAAGTGCACTCCGACACATTTACGGAGCATAGAACCCCTGGTTAACATTCGTCGTAATAAAATATAATAAATAAACAAATACAATATAGAAGGCTAAACAAAATAAATCTAAAAGGTCATTTAAGAAGATAGAAGTAATATTCTCTCTAAGACTGATAAATTCGCAAATTATCAGTTCAATGCATCAGTTAAAATATTGTTTAAAAATGTAATGAATTGCGGATGTGTCAAGCGTCATACATTGCGGAACGTAGTGCGTTTAATTCAAATTTTGACAGCGCCGCGAGATGGGAGCACTGTAGGATTATTTTTACAACCAGCATTTCTAAGCGTCGAATCTCAGGGACCACCCCGTGCATAGGCATGTACAGCCATTGTAAAATGTACATGAAATAAACAAAAACATACATGTTATATATATATATATATATATATATATATATATATATATATATATACAGGGGTGTATATATATATATATATATACATATATACTCAGTAGGTACATGTACGTGTGATATCATATTTAAAAGATTATCATTTTATTATAAGTCTAGATGATGCAAAGCCGTTGCGAAAATACCGCAGGTGGGTTCACGGCATAATTAAAAACGGAGTCAGTGTGGTACAATCATAATAATGGTTCGTGAACTATAGCAGGAAGAGAAGTTCTTCTACGACAACTTCTAGGCCTACTTGAACTGTTGGTAGTTTCTGCGACGGCACGTTTCAATCCTCGATGCCGCTACAGAATATTACAGCTAATAACTTTCCGCCACTGAGGAGTGGTGTGGAGGTCAGGACGAGAGGGAGAGCGGTCCATGGTGAAGGTGGAAGAAGCGGGGTTGGTAGTGGGGGTGTGGGAGGATAATGGAGGTGCGAGAAGAGAGTGAGAGGTATGGAATGATTGTGAGAGGTGCAAAAGTATGGTGATATGTGTGGGAGATAATGTCAGGTGCGGTAGGATGGTGAGAGGTGTGGAAGTAATATGAGACGTGCGGAAATATTGTGAGATGTGTGGTAGGATGGTGAGAGATGAGTGAGGATGGTGAGGTATGTGAGACGATGGTGAGAGGTGTGGGAGGATGGCGAGAGATGTTGGAGTATGGTGAAACATGCGGGAGGATAAGGAGAGGGGTGGTAGGATGGCGAGAGGTGAGGGAGGATAATGAGAGGTTGGTGAGAGGTGTGGCAGGATGTTGAGAGGGGAGGGAGAATGGTGAGAGATGCGGGAGGATAATGAAAGGGGTGGTAGGATGGCGGCAGGTGAGGGAGGATAATGAGAGGGGCGGGATGATGGTGAGAGGTGTGAGAGGATGGTGAGAGGTGCGGGAAGATGGTGAGAGGTGTGGGAGGATGGCGAGAGATGAATGAAGACGGTGAGAGGTATGGGAAGATAATGAGAGGTGCGGGAGGATGGTGAGAGGTGCGGGAGGATGGTGAGAGGTGTGGGAGGATGGTGAGAGATGTGGGAGGATGGTGAGAGGTGTGGGAGGATGGTGAGAGGTGTGGGAGGATAATGAGAGGTGTGGGAGGATGGTGAGAGATGTGGGAGGATGGTGAGAGGTGTGGGAGGATGGTGAGAGGTGTGGGAGGATAATGAGAGGTGTGGGAGTATGGTGAGGTATGTGGGAGGATGTTGAAAGATGCGAAAGTATGGTGAGAGGTATGGGAGATAATGTGAGAAGTGCGGAAATATTGTGAGAGATGTGGGAAGATTGTGAGAGGTGCGGGAGGATGGTGAGAGGTGTGGGAGGATGGCGAGAGATGTGAGAGGATGGTGAGAGGTGTGGGAGGATGGTGAGAGGTGTGGCAGGATAATGAGTGGTGTGAAAGTATGGTGAGAGGTGTGGGAGAACATTGAGAGGTATGGGAGATAATGACAGGTGCGGGAGTATGGTGAGGGGTGTGGGAGGATGTGGAGAGGTGAGGGAGGATGGTGAGAAGTGAGGGAGGATGGTGAGAGATGCGGGAGGATGGAGAGAGGTGTGGGAGGATGGTGAGAGAGGTGTGGGAGGATGATGAGAAGTGAGGGAGGATGGTGAGAGGTGTGTGGGAGGATGGTGAGATGTGTGGGAGGATGGTGAGATGTGTGGTAGGATGGTGAGAAGTGAGGGAGGATGGTGAGAGGTGTGGGAGGATGGTGCGAGGTGTGGGAGGATGGTGAGAAGTGAGGGAGGATGGTGAGAGGAGAGGGAGGCTAATGAGAGGTGTGGGAGGATGGTGAGATGTGAGGGAGGATGGTGAGATGTATGGGAGGATGGTGAGACGTGAGGGAGGATGGTGAGATGTATGGGAGGATGGTGATATGTGTGGGAGGATGGTGAGATGTGTGGGAGGATGGTGAGACGTGAGGGAGGATGGTGAGATGTATGGGAGGATGGTGAGATGTGTGGGATGATGGGAAGAGTTGTGAGAGCATAGTGAGAGGTGTGGGAGGATGGTGAGAGGTGTGGGAGGATGGTGAGAGGTGTGGGATGATGGGAAGAGTTGTGAGAGCATAGTGAGAGGTGTGGGAGGATACTGAGAGGTGTGCGAGGATAGTGAGAGGTGTGGGAGGATGGTGAGAGGTGTGGGAGGATGGTGAGAGGTGTGGGAGGATGGTGAGAGGTGTGGGAGGATAATGAGAGGTGTGGGAGGATAATGAGATGTGTGGGAGGATAATGAGAGGTGTGGGAGGATGGTGAGAGGTGTGGGAGGATAATGAGAGGTGTGGGAGGATGGTGAGAGGTGTGGGAGGATGGTGAGAGGTGTGGCAGGATAATGAGAGGTGTGGGAGGATAATGAGAGGTGTGGGAGGATAATGAGAGGTGTGGGAGGATGGTGAGAGGTGTGGAATGATGGGAAGAGTTGTGAGAGCATAGTGAGAGGTGTGGGAGGATAATGAGAGGTGTGCGAGGATAGTGAGAGGTGTGGGTGGATGGTGAGAGGTGTGGGAGGATGGTGAGAGGTGTGGGAGGATGGTGAGAGGTGTGGGAGGATAATGAGAGGTGTGGGAGGATAATGAGAGGTGTGGGAGGATAATGAGAGGTGTGGGAGGATGGTGTGAGGTGTGGGAGGATAATGAGAGGGTGCGAGGATAATGAGAGGGGTGGGAGGATAATGAGAGGTGTGCGAGGATAATGAGAGGTGTGGGAGGATGGTGTGAAGTGAGGGAAGATAATGAGAGGTGCTGGAGGATGGTGAGAGGTGCGGGAGTTTTGTACGAGGTGCGTAAGGATGGTGTGACTTGCTTGAGAATGGTGGAGGGTGCGTTGATGGTGGTGCTGGTGGGAAGTGGGTGGTCTGAGAGGGTGCGGCGGGGTGTCTGGGATGGCGCTGGGGTGAATGTGAAGCGGTTAACAGGGCGGCGGAGGTTGACGAGAGTTCGGGGATACTGTAGGGCGCAGAGAGGTTTATGGTGTCAAAGCGACTGTAATGGAACTCCATCCGAAATATTTAAATATCTTTAATTTAAACAGCATTGATGATGTGTTTGGATAAGTGGTTCAATTTACTGGCCTCGGCAACAGGTGGCGCTTTACTACATATAGCTGATATTGTTGAAAATACACTGTTTTAATATGTCGCTGATATTACAAATATAGCAAAGCGATGTCGAAATATTATTTACTAATGATAATGATGATGATAGTTATTATAACAGTAAGTGTTACGGCTATCATGCTTTGTAAATAAGGTTGGTACATGTTGTATGTATCCACAAATTAACGCTATTATGTGGCGATCAGACTAAAATGTTGTTGACTGCATGCATTCACGTTATCAGCCAGTCCGAACTGATGAATTATCCATACGCTGCGGCGGTCTTGCTCTGTGAGTTCCACATTCGTCATTGTTATGTACAAGTCCAACGGCAGTCATCAATGTGTCGCCGTAACAACGAGCGACAACGCTGCGTCTTGCTGTTGGCTGGACGGCGAGGACACGGGCGTGTCGTCAACGAGTGACTCCGACAAAGAACCTGCTGTCAACGCCGCTTCTTCTCCAAGCTTACCTCCAGACACAATCCTACAGTATCTGTCGAACGCCACGCCACGTAAGTCCATATGTGTTTTATTTGTAACGCAAAACGTGATGAATGATTAAATGTATATGATCTGTCACCCATGAGTGTGATATAGTCGGGTCCGAAGCGCCTGTACACTGATCGTACCATTGATTTGTGTAAACCCACGGCGTCTCTATCGCACTAACGATCTATCGCGGTAAAAATTGTGGTTGCATCGGCGATAAGCTTCGGAATTAATTAGTAATGTGAATAAGCCACCGATTCATACGGGAAAAGTAATAATCCAGGACCTCACTTGTTGAATAAAAGTATAAGAGGTATATATATATATAATATATATATATATATATATATATATATATATATATATATATATATATATATATATATATATATATACTTTTACATACGTTATATATATATATATATATATATATATATATATATATATATATATATATATATATATATATATATATATATATATATACAAGTACATATTATATATATATATATATATATATATATATATATATATATATATATAAATGTATAGATACATAAATAATTATTTGCTTATACATACCTGCATATACAATTATATATATATATATATATATATATATATATATATACGTATATATATATATATATATAATATATATATATATATATACATACATATGTATATACATGTATATGTATATAATTTATATGTATATAAAGGTATATATATTATACTTTTATATACGTATCTACCTTTATGTATATATATATATATATATATATTTATTATATATATATATAAATATATTTATATATATATATGAATGGATATACATACATATGTGCTTATATACACCTGTATATATATATATATATATATATATATATATATATATATATATACAGGTAGATACGTATGTAAAAGTATATATATACCTTTAAAGACGTATAAAAATAGAGAGGACACGGGCGTGTCGTGATCGAATGACTCCGACAAAGAAGCTGCTGTCAACGGCGCGCCTGCTCCAAGCTGCTCTACAGACACAATTCTACAGTGTCTGTCGAACGCCACGTCAGTCTATGTTTGTCCTTAATTGTTACTGTAAGTCGTGAGCTTCAATGAACAAACTATGCAGAAAATATTCACTATCACGTAACAGGGAGAACTGCATTATCGATTAACAAGTACAGACATTATGAGGTGCTGATAAACTAAACATCAATTGTTTCCAGGTATGATTTCTTTTTATTGAGTAAGCAGGGAAGGCTGTCACATATGGCCGTTGCATAGATATAAATAGTACACTCTAGTAGAAGAAAGATCGCTTAGTCACTATAAGTTGACACTTGATGTAATGAGGGCAACAGGGGCTGGTGACAGTCACGCTGCTTCACGGCAGTGAGCCGCCGCGGTCCCAGGACGTACGTAGCACTGCACCAAGTGTCATCATATTATATCATGTTAACTATTTATTGACTACAGTTAGTCGGTGTTGTATATGTAAAATGCCTCACTAATATGCCTGTGTTTGTGACATGTCAGTCGGCCGAATGTGTACATACTATCGCTCTGTCTGAGGGATGAGTACGGCTTTTTAGTTGACAAAACACTTCTTGAAAACGAATAAAGTTGATTTGATATAGCACCGGATCCGTTATTGTTCGTGGCGCTTTACAAGATACAATAAGTTCCGCCTCCGAAGATATTACAGAGATCACCTAGACCTACAAAATTACAATTTCACAAATTAACGAGCCTAAGCCAGGCAAACTGAATGACAGTACAGTAATACAACAACATACCAACGATGCTAACATTATCAACAACAACAACAATAATTATACACCAAACATTAAGCTGGAATTCAACTGCAGGAAACGAAACCTTGAGATAGCCTCAATGCTACATGTGGACAAATATGACCAAGGTAAGAAAATAGTAATATGGGGGCCTTAATTAAATTAATTAATTAATTAAATTAGGTAAACTACAGTTGAATTCACATCACCCAATTTGCATACATACAGTTACTTTCCTTGTATGTGGCATGCCACTCCTTCTCCCTGTGAACAGAGGGAGCCTGTTTGACTTACTCGTCAGTGATTAGTTGTGGAAGCAACTCCTTCTCCCTGTGAACAGAGGGAGCCTCTTTGATTTACTCGTCAGTGATTAGTTGTGGAAGCTTCTCCTTCTCTCCGTGAACAGACGGAGCCTGTTTGACTTACTCGTCAGTGATTAGTTGTGGAAGCTTCTCCTTCTCCCTGTGAACAGATGATGCTTCTTTGACTTACTCGTCAGTGATTATTGTGGAAGCTACTCTTTCTTCTTGTGAACAGAGGGAGCCTCTTTGATTTACTCGTCAGTGATTAGTTGTGGAACTTCTCCTTCTCTCCGTGAACAGACGGAGCCTGTTTGACTTACTCGTCAGTGATTAGTTGTGGAAGCTTCTCCTTCTCCCTGTGAACGGATGGAGCCTCTTTGACTTACTCGTCAGTGATTAGTTGTGGAAGCAACTCCTTCTCCTTGTGAACATATGGAGTCCCTTTGACTTACTCGTCAGTGATTAGTTGTGGAAGCTTCTCCTTCTCCCTGTGAACAGATGGAGCCGCTTTGACTTACTCGTCAGTGATTAGTTATGGAAGCTTCTCCTTCTCCCTGTAAACAGATGGAGCCTGTTTGACTTAATCTTCAGTTATTAGTTGTGGAAGCAACTATTTCTCCTGTGAACAGATGGAGCGTCTTTGACTTACTCGTCAGTGATTATTTGTGGAAGCAACTCTTTCTCCCTGTGAACAGATGGAGTCTCTTTGATTTACTCGTCAGTGAATAGTTGTGGAAGCTACTCCTTTTCCTTGTGAACATATGGAGTCCCTTTGATTTACTCGTCAGTGATTCGTTGTGGAAGCTACTCCTTCTCCTGTGAACAGATGGAGCCTCTTTGACTTACTCGTCAGTGATTAGTTGTGGAAGCTACTCCTTCTCCTTGTGAACAGACGGAGCCTGTTTGACTTACTCGTCAGTGATTAGTTGTGGAAGCTTCTCCTTCTCCCTGTGAACAGACGGAGCCTGTGTGACTTACTCGTCAGTGATTAGTTGTGGAAGCTGTTCCTTCTCCCTGTGAACATATGTAGCCGCTTTGACTTACTCGTCAGTGATTAGTTGTGGAAGCAACTCCTTCTCCTTATGAACATATGGAGTCCCTTTGACTTACTCGTCAGTGATTCGTTGTGGAAGCTTCTCCTTCTCCCTGTGAACAGATGGAGCCGCTTTGACCTACTCGTCAGTGATTAGTTATGGAAGCTTCTCTTTCTCCCTGTGAACAGATGGAGCATGTTTGACTTATTAGTTGTGGAAGCAACTATTTCTCCTGTGAACAAATGGAGCGTCTTTGACTTAATCGTCAGTTATTATTTGTGGAAGAAACTCCTCCGTGTGAACGGATGGAGCCTATTTGACCTACTCATCAGTGATTATGTGTGGAAGCTACTCCTTCTCCTGTGAACAGATGGAGTCTCTTTGATTTACTCGTCAGTGATTATTTGTGGAAGCAACTCCTCCGTGTGAACGGATCGAGCCTCTTTGACTTACTCGTCAGTGATTATGTGTGGAAGCTACTCCTTCTCCTGTGAACAGATGGAGCCTCTTTGACTTACTCTTCAGTGAATAGTTGTGGAAGCTACTCCTTCTCCTTGTGAACAGGTGGAGCCTCTTTGAATTACTCGTCACTGATTAGTTGTGGAAGCAACTCCTTCTCCCTGTGAACAGATGGAGCCTGTGTGACTTACTCGTCAGTGATTAGTTGTGGAAGTAACTCCTTCTCTTTGTGAACAGAGGGAGCCTCTTTGACTTACTCGTCAGTGATTAATTGTGGAAGCAACTCCTTCTCCTTGTGGAGTCTCTTTGACTTATTTGTCAGTGATTAGTTGTGAAAGCTTCTCCTTCTCCGCGTGAACAGATGGAGCCTGTTTGACTTACTC
Source organism: Oasisia sp. SBJ-2009 (assembly GCA_964017155.1). Taxonomy (NCBI): domain Eukaryota; kingdom Metazoa; phylum Annelida; class Polychaeta; order Sabellida; family Siboglinidae; genus Oasisia; species Oasisia sp. SBJ-2009. The sequence continues at coordinate 66,443,872 of OZ024854.1, forward strand.
GTCAGTGATTAGTTGTGGAAGCTTCTCCTTCTCCCTGTGAACAGATGATGCTTCTTTGACTTACTCGTCAGTGATTAGTTGTGGAAGCTGCTCTTTCTCCTTGTGAACAGAGGGAGCCTCTTTGATTTACTCGTTAGTGATTAGTTGTGGAAGCTTCTCCTTCTCTCCGTGAACAGACGGAGCCTGTTTGACATACTCGTCAGTGATTAGTTGTGGAAGCTTCTCCTTCTCCCTGTGAACGGATGGAGCCTCTTTGACTTACTCGTCAGTGATTAGTTGTGGAAGCAACTCCTTCTCCTTGTGAACATATGGAGTCCCTTTGACTTACTCGTCAGTGATTAGTTGTGGAAGCAACTCCTTCTCCCTGTGAACAGAGGGAGCCTCTTTGATTTACTCGACAGTGATTAGTTGTGGAAGCTTCTCCTTCTCTCCGTGAACAGACGGAGCCTGTTTGACTTACTCGTCAGTGATTAGTTGTGGAAGCTTCTCCTTCTCCCTGTGAACAGATGATGCTTCTTTGACTTACTCGTCAGTGATTAGTTGTGGAAGCTTCTCCTTCTCCCTGTGAGCGGATGGAGCCTCTTTGACTTACTCGTCAGTGATTAGTTGTGGAAGCAACTCCTTCTCCTTGTGAACATATGGAGTCCCTTTGACTTACTCTTCAGTGATTAGTTGTGGAAGCTTCTCCTTCTCCCTGTGAACAGATGGAGCCGCTTTGACTTACTCGTCAGTGATTAGTTATGGAAGCTTCTCCTTCTCCCTGTAAACAGATGGAGCCTGTTTGACTTAATCGTCAGTTATTAGTTGTGGAAACAACTATTTCTCCTGTGAACAGATGGAGCGTCTTTGACTTACTCGTCAGTGATTATTTGTGGAAGCAACTCCTTCTCCCTGTGAACAGATGGAGTCTCTTTGATTTACTCGTCAGTGAATAGTTGTGGAAGCTACTCCTTTTCCTTGTGAACATATGGAGTCCCTTTGATTTACTCGTCAGTGATTCGTTGTGGAAGCTACTCCTTCTCCTGTGAACAGATGGAGCCTCTTTGACTTACTCGTCAGTGATTAGTTGTGGAAGCTACTCCTTCTCCTTGTGAACAGTTGGAGCCTCTTTGATTTACTCGTCAATGATTAGTTGTGGAAGCAACTCCTTCTCCCTGTGAACAGACGGAGCCTGTTTGACTTACTCGTCAGTGATTAGTTGTGGAAGCTTCTCCTTCTCCCTGTGAACAGACGGAGCCTGTGTGACTTACTCGTCAGTGATTAGTTGTGGAAGCTGTTCCTTCTCCCTGTGAACATATGGAGCCGCTTTGACTTACTCGTCAGTGATTAGTTGTGGAAGCAACTCCTTCTCCTTATGAACATATGGAGTCCCTTTGACTTACTCGTCAGTGATTAGTTGTGGAAGCTTCTCCGTCTCCCTGTGAACATATGGAGCCGCTTTGACTTACTCGTCAGTGATTAGTTGTGGAAGCAACTCCTTCTCCTTATGAACATATGGAGTCCCTTTGACTTACTCGTCAGTGATTCGTTGTGGAAGCTTCTCCTTCTCCCTGTGAACAAATGGAGCGTCTTTGACTTAATCGTCAGTTATTATTTGTGGAAGAAACTCCTCCGTGTGAACGGATGGAGCCTATTTGACCTACTCGTCAGTGATTATGTGTGGAAGCTACTCCTTCTCCTGTGAACAGATGGAGTCTCTTTGATTTACTCGTCAGTGATTATTTGTGGAAGCAACTCCTCCGTGTGAACGGATCGAGCCTCTTTGACTTACTCGTCAGTGATTATGTGTGGAAGCTACTCCTTCTCCTGTGAACAGATGGAGCCTCTTTGACTTACTCGTCACTGATTAGTTGTGGAAGCAACTCCTTCTCCCTGTGAACAGATGGAGCCTGTGTGACTTACTCGTCAGTGATTAGTTGTGGAAGCTACTCCTTCTCCTTGTGAACAGATGGAGCCTCTTTGAATTACTCGTCACTGATTAGTTGTGGAAGCAACTCCTTCTCCCTGTGAACAGATGGAGCCTGTGTGACTTACTCGTCAGTGATTAGTTGTGGAAGTAACTCCTTCCCCTTGTGAACAGAGGGAGCCTCTTTGACTTACTCGTCAGTGATTAATTGTGGAAGCTTCTCCTTGTGGAGTCTCTTTGACTTATTTGTCAGTGATTAGTTGTGAAAGCTTCTCCTTCTCCGCGTGAACAGATGGAGCCTGTTTGACTTACTCGTCAGTGATTAGTTGTGGAAGCTACTCATTCTGCCTGTGAACAGATGGAGCGTGTTTTACTTACTCGTCAGTGATTATTTGTGGAAGCTACTCATTCTCCCTGTGAACAGATGGAGCCTCTTTGACTTACTCGTCAGTGATTAGTTGTGGAAGCAACTCCTTCTCCCTATGAACAAATGGAGCCTGTTTGACTTACTCGTCAGTGACTAGTTGTGGAAGCTACTCCTTCTCCTTGAGAACAGATGGATTCTCTTTGATTTACTCGTCAGTGATTAGTTGTGGAATCATCTGTTTCTCCCTGTGAACAGATGGAGTATCTAGAACTTACTCGTCAGTGAATAGTTGTGGAAGGTTCTTCTTCTCCCCGTGAACAGGTGGAGCCTGTTTTACTTACTCGTCAATGATTAGTTGTGGAAGCTATTCTTTCTCCATGTGAACAGATGGAATCTGTTTGACTTACTCGTCAGTGATTAGTCGTGGAAGCAAGTCCTTCTCCCGGTGAACAGATGGAGCCTGTGTGACTTACTCCTCAGTGATTAGTTGTGTAAGCTACTCCTTCTCTTTGTGAACACACTGAGACTGTGTGACTTACTCGTCAGTGATTAGTCGTGGAAGCAACTCTTTCTACTTGTGAACAGATGGAGCCTCTTTGACTTCCTCGTCAGTGATTAGTTGTGGAAGCTACTCCTTCTCCCTGTGAACACACTGAGCCTGTTTGGCTTACTCGTCAGTGATTAGTCGTGGAAGCAAGTCCTTCTCCCGGTGAACAGATGGAGCCTGTGTGACTTACTCGTCAGTGATTAGTCGTGGAAGCCACTCCTTCTACTTGTGAACAGATGGAGCCTCTTTGACTTACTCGTCAGTGATTAGTTGTAGAAGCTACCCCTTCTCCCTGTGAACACACTGAGCCTGTTTAACTTACTCGTCGGTGTCTACACTTTTGCAACAAATTCGTATGGACACAACACACCACCGTAAGCATCGCGATCTTAGAGCGCGCATGCGTAGACCCCTCGTATAGGTGAAAATATATGTTAATCCGGTGTTTTTTTGTGAGATTACGGCTTAACTACTTTCATTCGTACCCAACAGTTTAAACTAACGGGTTTGTTTAACGCACGTCATGCTAGACCACATATGTAACTTAAGCCAGATATAATTAACCTAGCTTTATGCCTGCGGCTCTATACATTTGGCATAACAGCTTGTATCAAGTATCAACTCTATCACAAGATTGATACTCACTATATCCAGGTATTGCGATACTAGTGAACGAACATCACGTTGGATACTTACACGTTGATATATCACTATACATGGATATACTGGGATTCGATCCAACACTACATCGACATTCACTATATCAATCAATGATACTGGACAAAGTTTGATGCTGATACTTTGTAGTATATTTATTGACTAATTTATTGAGAATAGAACTTGATAAGACTGATCATTCTAAATGTCTGGCCGAAGATAATGTATATCCTAGCATTTTAAATTTCAGTTTAATTTTATTTGTCAGATTACTGAAAAATATTAATATGCAATTTTCTAATATAATTGCCTTGAATTGTCATTGTTATTATTACTACTACGTAATAAAAACGCAAAAACGTGATGAAGTTGTGACTTAATTTTTGTGATCTGTCACTCATGAGTGTATTATATATTAGAGTCAGAAGCGCATGTATGTTGATCGTACAATTGATTTATGTAAACCCACGGCGTCTCTGTCGCACTAACGATCTATCGCGGTAACGGCTGTGGCTGCATCGGCGATAAGCTTCGAAATTAATTAGTAATGTGAATAATGTCCCACAACATAAGCGAACGATTCATACGGGAAAGGTAATAATCCAGGACTTCACGTGTTGAATGTATAAATATAATAGGTATATAATATATATATATATATATATATATATATATATATATATATATATATATATATATATATATATACATTTATATACGTGTATATATATTATACACAAGTATATCTATGCATATATATATATATATATATAAATATATATATATACATATATACATACATATGTGCTTATATATATCTATATACAATTATATATATAATATATATATATATATATATATATATATATATATATATATATATATATATATATATATATATATATATATATATATATATATATATATATATGTATATATATATATATATATATATATATATATATATATATATATATATATTATATATATATATATATATATATATATATATATATATATATATATATATATATATATATATATATATGTATATATATATATATATATATATATATATATGCATATAAATATATATATATTTACATCGTTGCACGATTTACGTCGTTGCACGACATGGCCTGAAATACCATTGTTATGCTGACGACACGCAAATATATATGGCAGTGAAACATAACCAGCCAATCACAGAAGCAATTACAAAGATCGAACAATGTTTGACGGAGGTGACTGACTGGTATGGAAAGAACCAACTTAAGTTGAACACTGAGAAGTCAGAGGCAGTCATCTTCTCAACAAAAACAAAACGAAACGATTTGTATGTAGAAAGTACGACCACATCACGCCAGTGCTGCAGCATCTGCACTGGCTACCGATTTGTGTGCGCCCGACGTATAAAGTGCTTTTGTTTGTTTATTCGGTAATGCATGAACAAGCACCGTGTTACCTCGCGGAACTATGGACTGCCAGACAGTGTTAGGACGGCAAAGACACAGCCACAATATAAAACACTTCTTAAGACACACCTTTTTAGATTAGCGTTTCTGTGACGTGATGTGGACTTTAATGACATGCATTTACCAATATTTTATACAGTTTATCTTCATTACGCAATTAGTATAATTATTAGCATCTTAGTATGATATTTTTAAGACTGATGAGCTATGTTATTATAATTATTATTTGTAATCATATACTTTTTTATTTTTTATTTAATTTTTATTTTAGCATACTGAGGAATATTAAATGTAACTGTGCTATGTTATTTTATTATTTCATGCATAGGGTTATATTTATAAATGTGCGTGTATGTGTATATATAATATATATCTTAATAATATTTTAGCATCCATATATACATATAATAATTTTAATAATAATTTTATCTTAGCTACTATTTGCGCCTGAGAGCAATACTATTGATTCGGGCGCTATACAAATAAATTGTATTATTATTATTATTATTATTATTATTATTATTATTATTATTATTATTATTATTATTATTATTATTATTATTATTATATATATATATATATATATATATATATATATATATATATATATATATAGAGAGAGAGAGAGAGAGAGAGAGAGAGAGAGAGAGACAACCAAGACTAGATGCAACACCACGAATAGGATCAAAGAAGATCGAATTCAAACTAGAACTGAGAAACCGATTTGAGACACTACAAGAACTAGACGGTATCGACACCATGAGCGAAACTATCACAGACATGATCCAACAAAGCGCGTCAAGTCTAGCTAGGGCAATTAACAAGCCATACAAATCGAGGATATCATCACCAGCACGAGCCCTGATGATGAACCGACGAAAAATTACGGGAAACGGCGACAATAAACAACGAATAGATCTGTCACTCATGGGTGTGATATATTCGGGTCCGATGCGCCTGTACACTGATCGTACCATTTTTTTTGTAAACCCACGGCGTCTGTATCGCAGTAATGATCCATCGCAGTAAGGATTGTGGTTGCATCGGCGATAAGCTTCGAAATTAATTAGTAATGTGAATAATGTCCCACAACATAAGCCACCGATTCATACGGGAAAAGTAATAAACCTCACGTGTTGACTGTAAAAGCATAATAGGTGTATAATATATATATATATATATATATATATATATATATATATATATATATATATATATATATATATATTATTATATTATTAGATTATATTATTATTATATATATATTGTATAATCATCATGCTGTCGGTCGCGAAGCGACAAAGACTGCTTCCATCACTTGACTCTTGCTCTCCATTTGTCTCTCTGCTGTGAGAGTGATGTCCAGGAGTCGATCTTTATGTCTCTCAGCTTCAGGTTTCTCTTGATGGTATCTTTGAACCGGAGACGAGGGCGCCCTCTCTTTCTGTGACCAGAAGACAGTTGAGAGTAGAGAACCTGCTTCGGTAGCCTGTCTGATGACATCCTCATGAGGTGTCCAGTCCACCGGAGATTCTTTCTGATCAGAAGATCTTCCATAGATGGCAGCCCTGTCCGTTCGAGTATTTCCTTGTTTGTCACTTTGTCCATCCAGGTTATCCTCATGATCGAACGCAGATGTCGCATCATGAAGGCATGCAACTTTTTCACCTGTCGTCTGTACACTGTCCATGCCTCGGCTCCGTATAGGAGGGTGGACAGCACAATTGCACGGTATATCTTGCCTTTAACCCGCATGGACACATGGTGGTTGTTCCAGAGTCTCTGGCGTAGTCGGCCGAAAGATGCACTAGCCTTGGCCATCCTCCTCTGTATTTCATCGTCAATGCATCCGTCACTTGATATAGTGCTTCCGAGGTAGGTGAATTCCATAACAGAGTTCAGCTTGTTTCCATCAACCATGATATCCTCCTCTCGGGTTCTTGTAGAGTTGGGTTGGTACAGCACCTCGGTCTTCTTGATGTTAATCTTCAGGCCGAACTTCTTTGACGCATTGGAAAAAGCATCCACTATTTTCTGCATCTCTTCAGCAGAGTGTGCAACCAGTGCACTGTCATCTGCGAATAGCAGCTCCCTCATCAGTATCCGTGTAGTCTTGGTCTTCGCTCTGAAGTGTGCGACGTTGAATAGGTCAGCGCTCTGTCTGGACTGTATGTAGATGCCATCCCCCATGTCTCGGAAAGCATTGTCGAGCATTGCTGATAGGAAGATGGAAAAGAGCGTGGGCGCAAGTACACAGCCTTGCTTGACCCCATTTGTGACCCTGAACGATTCCGAGACTTCCCCTCCAACATTAACAGTCGCCATCATTCCGGTATGTAGTGCCTCGATCATTGTTGTGAACTTCTCTGGGCAGCCATACTTCTTCAGTAGCTGCCATAGTCCGGTCCTCCCAACTGTATCGAACGCCTTACTGAAGTCGACAAATACCATGTACAGTGGTCGGTCCTGCTCAATGCACTTTTCTTGTAGTTGTCGGAGACAAAATATCATATCCACGGTGCTCCGGTTACCTCTGAAGCCACATTGTGTCTCCGGAACTACCTCTGGTGTTAGGTGGGTAGATAGTCTGTTGAGGAGGATCCTGGCGAAGATCTTGCCTGCTATGGAAAGAAGAGAGATTCCTCTATAGTTCCCACAGTCTGTTCGATCACCTTTCTTGTAGATGGTTATAATGCTTGCATCCTTCCATGCTTGTGGTACAGAACCCATCTCCCAGGCATTGGTGATTAGTTGGTGCAGTCTGCTGAACAGATTGTCTCCTCCGTGCTTCCATACTTCTGCAGGAATTCCATCTCCTCCAGGTGCTTTGCCATCTTTCAGGCTGGCGATTGCTCTAGCCATCTCATCCATAGTTGGAATCTCATCAAGGCTTGTCTTGGTAATGCGCTGCGGGATGTTGTCCAGAGCTTCGTGATCTATGTCGCCAGGGACGTTGAGTAGCTTCTGGAAGTGTTCACTCCATCTTGCCACAACTCTCTTGCTGTCAGAGAAGGTTTCCATTCCGTCTGTTGATTTTAGTTGAACAGGTCCCTTCTTTTTGGGTCCCCACACTTCCTTCAGTCCATTGTAGAAGCCCTTCATGTTGTTACTGTCGGCAGCTCTCTGCAGCTCCACTGCTTTCCTTTCCCACCAGTCCGACTTCAGTGCACGGGTGTGTTTTTGTAGCAGTCTGCAGGCATCTTTGTATGCTGCAGTGGTGGATCTAGTGCTCCTGGTTTGCAACACTCTCTGGTGGGCTTGATCTCTTCTGCTCATAAGAGTCTGTAGCTCCTGGTCGTTGGGGTCGAACCAGTCCTGGTGTTTTCTATCTGGCTTGCCAAGATATGTCTTGGCTGTGTTGTACACAACCTGCTGCAGAGCTGCCCATTCCTCGTCTGGTGTTGAGTTTTCCTTCTCCTCCCAGTGGGCGAGAGCACTGTCCATCTCCTGCTCAAAACTGTCCCTATGGCTGATGGTACTTAGTTTTGCAGTGTTGAGCTTGGTCGGCTTATTTGTCCCTTGCCTGTTGTGCTTTTGTCGTATTCTGAAAGCCACTTTTGATCTCAGCATCTGGTGATCGGTCCAGCAGTTTGCTCCACGCATGGCTCGGGTGCTGTGGATGTCCATCTTATCCCGACACCTCGTGATGATGAAGTCGATCATATGCCAGTGTTTGGAACGAGGATGCATCCAGGTGGTCTTGCGTTCATCCTTCTGCTTGAACATGGTGTTCGTCACTATCAGTTCGAACTCAGAGCACAGAGCCAGTAGAAGTTCGCCATTGGAGTTGCATTTCCCAATCCCATGTTTGCCCATGACCAAGGGCCACTTGTCATTGTCTCTTCCTATCCTCGCATTGAAATCTCCTATCAGCAGTAGCTTATCGGTATGAGGGATGCCCCTGAGCACACTTGTGAGCTGCTTGTAGAAGGCCTCCTTGTTTTCGTCTGGGTTTGTCATTGTCGGAGCATACACGTTGATAATTGTAGCAAAGTTGTCCTTGCTCAGAGGTAGTCTCATCGTCATGATTCTGTCAGCTTTGTGATGATATCCTTTTTGATAGCAAAGCCCACTCCGGCCTCACTTCTTTCTCCTTCGGGTTTGCCACTCCAGAAGAAAGAGTATTCCAAGTCGTCGAGACTACCAGACTCTGAGAACCTTGTTTCACATAGGGCGGCGATGTCGATGTTGTATTTGGCAAGTTCCATTGCTACTAGTGCCGTACGTCTTTCTGGTCGGTTAGCTCCTTCTCGGTCGAGGAGAGTCCTGACGTTCCATTGTCCAATTGTCAGTAGTTGTCTTCTTTGTCTTCTTCTTCCTAGCTGATTTTCCACTGTCGACGGAAGATGAGGTCGAGCAGCGCGGTCCTTGGTAACCCGGGCGACGGCCGATCCGGTATCATGTTTCGTGCAGTTGTACATTTCATGGAAGCTGCTAGCAAAAACTTTTGAAGTACCGCTGGCTTTTGCAAGTTACTAGCGGCACTCTCTCGGGGAACAAATAGAGGTCTCACACCGGCAAGAACATGTCAAGACAGGCGCAAACTATTTGTCCCTGCAGTGGCTGGTCGAGAGATGTTGGGAGTTCCATACACCAACCGCCCTTGATGCTGCCACAGTGACATGGTTTTCTGTTTAGGGTTTGCTCCCTTAGCCTTCGGTTCTGACAAGAACCTATACCACAAGGCAGTGGTTTACAACTCTGCATAGCAGGGGCGTCAAACTAGCATGTATAATATATATATATATATATATATATATATATATATATATATATATATATATATATATATATATATATATATATTATATTATGTACATATTATACTTATACATTCAACACACGAGGTTCTGGATATATGTATATATATTTCCTTTTATATACGTATATATATATATATATACAGGTATATATGCATATATATATATATATATATATATATATATATATATATATATATATATAATATTGTGGGGTGGGGGGAAATTGTTGATTACAGAATGGCCGGATGTGGTTGGTTCTCCCACCTTTGCTGTTCTTAGTTAATATTGTTTGTATTTAGGATCAGTATATGATTATTGTAATGTTTTTGTGCATATTGTATGCATATATAATTACTTCGGCTTTATATATAAAGCTATTATACAAACATATACTCCCCTTGTTGTATTCAGCAAACTAGTCACGATTCCTGTTCTACTTCGTAAGTAGCATCGTCCCACATAAAACCACCACTTGAACAGAGTTAAAATGTTATTTATGTGGGCGATGCTGCGACCTATTCTTACACTGTAGGGTAACCCGACCTGACCACGTGACTAGCGTGTCCGACTACAAGTTTCAGCCTCTTTTTCATTCGAGCACTGCTGGAGAAGGTAGCCTTTTCTATGCTATTACAGTTGTAACATTTTGTGTTTTTCCCTACCCTCCTACGCCCTATAACGACATATCATCTGACATTGGGATATTACCGGTCAGGTCGATTTGCTATTTTTATTTTATGTTTTAATTGACATTAGTTACCATTACATTTGATCCATGTGTTTCACTCTGCTTCACGTACGATTGGCAACGTGACATATTTATGTACATTATGGGGTTTTAGGGCGGAGGTGATTGCCTTGCGCTTTCCCCATTATAGAGTCACTTTACAGTGTACCTATTGTCATTATTGCGTTGGTGGATCCTTCCACCTGGGTGTGGTTGGTTCCCCCACCTTTGCTGTTCTTATTTAATATTGTTAGTATTTAGGATCAGTATATGATTATTGTAATGTTTTCCTGCATATTGTATGCATAGATAATGACTTCGGCTTTATATATAAAGCTCTTATACAAACAAATACTCGCCTTGTGTTATTCAGCAAAGTAGCCACGATTCCTGTTCTACTTCGCAAGTAGCATCGTCCCTTGTATATATATATATATATATATATATATATATACATATATATATATATATATATATATATATATATATATATATATATATATATATATATATGTGTGTATATATATATATATATATGTGTATATATATATATATATATATATATATAAATATATACGTATATAAAAGAGACAACCAAGAGTAGATGTCACACAAGTAGAATCAAAGAAGATCGAATTCCAACTCGAATTGAGAAACCGATTCGAGACACTACATTAACTAGACGTCATCGACACCATGAGGGAAACTATCACATACATGCTCCAACAAAGCGCGTCAAGACTAGCAAGGGTAATTACCAAACCAGACAAATCAAGGATAATATCACCAACACGAGCCCTGATGAAGAACCGACGAGAAATGGAGGAAAACGGCGACAATAAACAACGAATAGAGTACGCAGAAACATGCAAGACAATCAAAAAGAAAGCAAGAGAGGACATCAGGCAATACAACCAAGAGATCATACGAGAAACGATCATGGCATCAAAGAGCCTGAAAACAGTTCGAAGAAGGCAGAAGCTAGGCAAAAACAGATAGATCACACTCCTGGACAAGCAAGGTACATAAATACATGTTTATGATAAGATATTAGAACGATTAGAGTAATTACACACCGAGCAATACGACAGTGAACAGAGCACCATTATGCAAACTGATCCAAAAGATATACCAGAGATAACATCATGGGAGGTGGAAATAGCACTACGAGATATGAAGAAACAACAGGCAACGACTATATAAACATCGAAACATTGAAAGCAGGAGAAACTACTATTTCAAAGATACTTGCTAAACTCTACTCGAAATGCCTATCAGAAAGACGAATATCCACAGCGTGGTAGATTGCTAAGATGGTGATAATCTCCAAGAAGGAAATAATAATTCGTCGACTACGAGAAAGCCTCCGACTCAGTGCAACCTCAAGCAGTACTGACCTCCAAGAACTGGGGATAACAAATGTGTACATCGACCTCCTGATGGAAATCTACACCAACAGCTCGTTGACTCTCCACCTACACAAAGAAAGCAACAAGATCAACACCAGAAGAGGATTACCACAGGGAGATGATTTGGGAAGCTTGAAGATAGACGGTGAATATCTTAGTCATTAACGACGACATTCTCATATGCTCTAATACTCCACTCGAGCTACAACAAAAGCTACAGGTATTAGCTGATGAACGTGACAATCAGGGTCTGAAGAAAAACAAGTCGTAGACAAAGGTGATGATGGAAACGACACACTTTGAAAGCTACGTCTACCTGGGACAGATATACAGCACCAGAGACAAAAACCAAGATAATGATATTCAAAGAAGAATCACGACCGGATGGCCAGCATTCGTCAAGCACCGCGATATCGTCAAAGGTAATACTGGAATATGCTTGCCGAGAGAAATCTACAACCCATGCGTACTTCCAGCAATGACATATGGCGCGGAAACATGGGCACTCACCACCCAAGCAAAGAACAAACAAATCTAGCAGCCGCATAAACAAAGAAGGACAGTTAAACACCACATACCGGGACAGAAAAACAAACATCTGGGTAACAGAAAAGACACAGGTCACAGACGTGATAGAACAAGTCCGAAGACGGAAGTGGACCTGGCCAGAGCACATCAGCAGGGTACGAGATAACCGATGGACACTGCGTATCACAAACTGGAAAACCTACGAAAGGAAACGGCATAGAGGAAGATCGGCGAGACGTTGGAGAGACGAACTAGACGACTACTGGAAGGGTACCATCTGGCAGGGGACAGTGAAAGTTAGGCAGAAGTGGAAGCAGCATGCTGATGCCTTCGCCATCCACGGCACAAAACGGCTGCACAATGATGATGACATAAAGGTATATGTGTATATACAGGTATATATATATATATATATATATATATATATATATATATATATATATATATATATATATATAGAAAAAATTATAATGTACATATATATATATACATGCATATATATATATATATATATATATATATATATATATATATATATATATATATATACATATATATATATATGCATTATGCCTTTTTGTATATATATATATAATATATATATATATATATATATATATATATATATATATATATATATATATTTATATATATATATATATATATATATTTATATATATATATATAAGTATATGTAAATATACGTTATATTTATAAATATATGTACATATATGTTATACAATGTATATGTATGTACATATATATATATATATATATATATATATATATATATATATATATATATATATATATTATCATCTAATTAGCAATATTTTAGACATTCATTTTACGCACTTTACTAATGTATATACGAATATGCTTGAAGTACGACGCGACTGTGAGTGAGTGTTGAGGGGTTGTATTTGACGGTGTCCATCTGTATTCACGACCAGATCCTACGAGGATGGCGCCCGGCGGACGGCGGCTGGTCACACTCCTGCTTCTCTTCCTCCTCGTCAATGCGGTTTCTGCTCAAAGTAAGTCAATATTAAACCAAGTTTTTCAAAAGTCATTTAAAAGAGTCAAGGCTAAGTAAGTTTGCTAAGTCGTCACCGTTTTGATAGTGTATCTTGCTAGTAAATAATAGTACAATAACACGATTTTTGCGTAGTTGTAATTTTCGGAGCGATGCACTGTACACGGAATATAATAAATGTATATAATTAAACAGATTAACTACATAACTTTTAATTTATATATATATATATATATATATATATATATATATATATATATATATATATATATATATATAAACACTGATTTTGAGACGTACAATTCTAAATAGAGGTATGTAAATTATATATATATTATATATATGCATATATTAATATCAAAATTAAACACTGATTTTTGAATGTGTGACACAAAGAAGAAGAAATTCTAAACCATTGTCCTTATGTCAAAACAATTTGAATTAATTTAAAAGTATAATAAAGAGATATGTCTTTAAATACTTTCTACACAGAGATAGTCTCGCAGATGCATGAATGTTAACAAGCAATTCATTCCAGGAATGCCGAATCGCCAATATAAGTGGTGAAGCTTGTGTTTACCGGCGAATTACCGCTGTATGTAACTTACAGAGACACATATATTAGACGAAACAATATAATCAATTATGTAGACCAACCACATGTTCACGTGAACTTTAACAAGATTTAACCAGATTTAACCAGATTTAACCAGATTTAACCAGATTTAACAAGATTTAACAAGATTGCCACCTAGAGAATCAACTCTAGGTGGCAGGTGGGAAAGGAAGCCCTTTGGCTTATCGAGAGTCCAACCTGTCTGTTTAAATGTACCCAGCCCTTCTTAGGTACATGTCAATTTTATTTTTAAACATATTAACACTACTAGCACCTACACAATCAGCCGATAATCTGTTCCATTCATTTACTGTTCTTTGTGAAAATGAAAATTTTCTAATATCTAGTCTACACTGCTTCTTTGCTAATGTAATTCCATGTCCTCTAGTCCTTCTCTCTTCCTTAACAGAGAAACAAATATTTCTGTCAATATTTTCATACCCATTCAATATTTTAAAAACTTCTTTCTGATCTCCTCTCAATCTCCTGGTTTCTAGTGTTGTTAATCCACATTCTTTTAGACGCATTTCATAACTAATATTCCTGAGGTTTTGTATCATTTTGGTTGCTCTTCTTTGTACTCTTTCTAGTATATCAATATCCTTCTGGCGATATGGCCTCCATGCCTCTATGCAATATTCTAAATGAGGCCTAACTATTGTTTTGTACAGCGGTATTATTAGTTCTTTTTCCTTGTACACTATATTTCGCCTAATTAATCCACGAATTTGGTTTCCCTTTGCTGCTGCAATTGCACACTGTTCTGATACCTTCATATCAGCACTAATTGTTAACCGTAAGTCCTTTTCCTTTACGGTAGTATTTAGTACAGTATCACCCATTATATATTGTGCATCTTCATTTCCATGTCCTGTGTGGAGGCACTTACACTTCCCATAATTAAACAGCATTTGCCACTTTTCAGACCATTCGTTCAACTTATTTAGATCATCTTGTAATTGCTGTCTATCTGCACCACTTTCAATTTTTCTAAACACTTTTGTATCGTCCGCAAACTTCAACACCTTGCTTGTTATATCATCATCCAAATCATTGATATATATTAAGAACAAAATAGGTCCCAATACTGATCCCTGCGGTACTCCACTCAAAACCGATTTCCAGTTTGAAACCTCCCCATCAACTACCACTCTTTGTCTTCTATCAATGAGCCATTTCTCTATCCAGTTAATCATACCATTGCCTATGCTATGGGCCTTTAGTTTAAGTAGTAATCTTTGATGTGGCACTTTGTCAAAGGCTTTTTAAAAATCTAAGTATATTTTATCTACTGGTGATCCCTCGTCTACCCACTTTGTGACATCTTCCAAAAAACATAAGATATTTGTTAAGCATGACCTCGCTTTTAGAAACCCATGTTGAGATGGGTTAATCAAGTTATTTTTAACAAGAAAATCAACCAAATGATCTTTAATTAGTCTTTCTAATAGTTTGCAAACCACCGATGTTAAACTAACTGGTCTATGGTTCTCTGACTTGCTTCTTGATCCTTTTTTAAATAATGGTATGATGTTTGCTTCTTTCCATTCTAATGGAACTACTCCTTCCTCTATTGACAAATTGAACACTGTTGCAAGTGGTACGCTGATTTGTTCTACAATTTCCAGTAGTAATTTGGGAGGAATCCCATCCACTCCAGGTGACTTATTTTCCTTCATATCCCTTATGTTCTTAGCTACCATTTTTGATGTTACAATTAGTTGTCCTAAATAGTCTGACTCTCTCCCTTCAAATTTAGTCTCTGGTACTGGTAATGCACTAGTATCTTCCCTGGTGAACACCGAACTAAAGTATTCATTTAGGTTTTCTGCCATTAAGAATCCCTCTGTTATTATGTTTCCATCACTACCTTCTAGAGGTCCTACCTTATCCTGAACTTTCTGTTTACTTCGAACATACGCATAAAACTCTTGCTGTCATGTTTTATATTAAAAGCTATTTTTTGTTCATAGCTTCTCTTTGAATTTCTAATTTCAGCTGTAGCTTGGTTAAGTGCTTCTTTATAAATGGCACAGTCTTCTTCACTTCCATTATGTCTATATGTCTTCCACATCGTTTGCTTGTATTTGATTTTTCTAATGGCTTCTTTTGATAAGTGTTTCTTTTTTGACCGTTTCCCCTGTTTTTTCAAGGGGACAAATTGTTCGACAATGCAGTCAATTTCCCTCTTTAAGATATTCCAACATTCTGTTGCTGTCTTATTCTCCAGTGTGTTATTCCAGTCTATCTTTGCTAAATGTTTCCTCGTGTCCTTATATCTTCCTTTGTGAAATTTTTTCCTGTACCGTATTTTACGATTCTGTTCTCCTTTTACTTTGATGATAAAATATATCTGGTTGTGATCCTACACCCCAGTGGCTCACATATCCTGACATTATCAATAAATTCCTTCTGTGAGCTCAAAACTATGTCCAATACGTTCTCACCCCTGGTTGGTTCTAACATATGTTGAGTAAGGAAACTGTCTTGTACTAAATTTAAAAACCTTTGATCTTCACTCCCAGTACTCTGTAGAGATTTCCACTGTATATGGTTAAAATCCCCCATAATTATACAGTCCCGTTTACTGACTTCCTTTATAGCGTTTTGTATTTTCTCATTCTCATCTGTGCTTATGTTTGGACTTCGATAAACTAACCCAACAGTTAATGTTGAGTTTCCTGTAACTAAGTTACACCACACAGCTTCTTCACATTCTGCTTCTTTTTCTAATTTTATTTCGTAAGCCTGAATGGATTCTTTAATATATAAAATAACGCCACCTCCCCTTCTCCCTATTCTATCTTTCCTAAACATGACATATCCTGTCATTCCTAATTCGGCATCTGATATGTCGGGGTTGGCCCAAGATTCAGTTATACCTATTATGTGAGGGTCATTATCTTCTACCATAATGTTTAGTTCATTTCTTTTGTTTACTATGCTCCTTGCATTTAAACACACACATTTATAACCAAATGTTGTAGAGTTTTCCAGACTGTTCTTTGCCGTTTTATCTGTGCTGTCCTTATCTGTGCCTCCAGTGTTTGGCTTCCCTGTGAACCCCCCCTGCGAATCTAGTTTAAATAATTGCAACCTGTTCCACTGTCCGTAGATTGAAGCAGGTTCTCAGAGAAAACTGCTGCGCCCTTTCCGCTTAGATGGAGGCCATCTCTCACGTACATGTCCTCCTTCCTAACAAAGCGCCCCCACAAATCCAACCCCTTCCTCCTCACACATCTGCTCCACCAGAGCATTGATTGCCATCCTCTTGCAGTTTCTATAGGTTGCTCCCCCTTCCTCCGATTACTGGCAAGATTCCTGAGAGAATAATCTGTTCAACTCTTGTCTTCTTCAGTTTCCTTACCAACTGTCTGCATCTTTGCACTATTCTAGTTGTTGCCTCCCTGTCTGCATTGTTCGTCCCTACATGTACTAATATAGTTCCTCCCTGGCCATGCCCCAACACGTTCTCTACCCTATCTGTCACATGCTCTATCCGAGCGCCCGGAAGACAAACAACAACATCTTCTCCTTTGCTTAACGTCTTGTCCGTCTTTCGCAAAATTGAGTCGCCCATAAACACCCTTTCTGTTCTCAATGCCCCCTCAATCACTGCTGCAGAGTAACTCCTCCGTTTTGCATCTCCCTGGTTGCTGACTTTTCTCCCTGCCGCTTTCTCTGTTCCTTTCTTTCCTGCCTCTTTTCTTCCTGACACCATCCTTGTTATTGACTTCCGTTTGGTCACATCTACTCTCAGTTCCTTTCTTCCCTTCGTCTTTCCTCCTGTCGCATCTGCTTCTATCATCTCCTGTCCCATTGTCACCCCCTCATCTACTGTCACTTTCTCCCCTGTCACCTTCCTGCATGCCATGTTTTCACTTGTTCTTTCTCCATTTGCTTTCCTTGCACTCGCCCTCCCTCCTCTCAGTATACTGTCCTCACCCTTCTTGTCACTGCATTGCTCCTTCCGACCTCTTCCATCTGTCTATTTGGTTATTCTCATCTCCATCCCCTTCACAATATTGGTTAGCCTAGCTAACTCTGCTGTAAGCCATTCCACTTTCAAACACCCTGTGCACTGGAAAGTAAAGTCTTCCTCCATTGTCTCAGCCCATGACTTTGTGCATCCGGATAGAGCAAAATCTACAAAGCTGTGACAAAGGTCATACACTAGGTGCCTCCTTGCCTACACTTGCCGCTTGCAAGGGGCCATATTATGACTACCCAGGTACTCAAAATATACTCAGTCGGTATACCAATTTAGTCTTCAGAAAGACTTTTAGAAGAAGTTTTATGTGGACAGTAACTGCAGCTCACTTTATGTTATACACAACTGACAAATGTGGTATTTACTGGTACAGTTCCCCAGCGGATACGTTGGACACTACCTACATAAACAAACTAGGGTTTCTACTAAAAAGCTTGCTTATTTTTTTTTTAATAACAATGTTACCTGATCAAAGTATTATCTTACGTATGTAGCTGTTATGCTTGTTATTATATATGTTATATATTCTATCAAATAATCAGATTTGCTAAACCTTGTAAACAAACTTGTCGAAGGCTAGATTACCCTATTATCACCCACTATTCTAATCTGCTCAAAAATACTGTTAACTGACAAACTTTTAACTAAACGAATACCCAATATATGTCTAGTACTACTTTAGGAATAATCTTCACATAACAATAATACTTATCAGTCAATATTTCCTCTTGTTTTTCAACTTTTATGCACCACCAAATTCAAACATCTGCTCCCTCCAATGTTCCCGCCAATATGGCGGGAGCAGATGTTTGAATTATCACGGCTGATTGAACGTGAGCGTTCTGGGTTGGTTCAAAGCGTGTCACACGTGATCGCACGCGCGTGCTTTGTCTGTCACGTCTCGCTAGACTGCACTTGATCTGTCGTCGTGCTCCGTTGTAGTCGAGTTGCCGCTATGTTATGTACAGCATCGATCCTAGGAATTATTAGTTGGGTATTTTTTGCTGAATCATGTAGGTTGTGGGTCACTCAAATCAATCCGTGGGATGCAGCGCACGTCCATCCTCGTTTTCCTCCTCCTCCTCTTCTTCCTAGTCACGATCACCAGTGTCCAGGAGATCAACCATTCAGTTTGGTAATCAAATCATGTGACCGCAGGCCAAATTATTTGAAAATACCCTCGAGATAGTCGAAATCACCAACGATCCAGACTGCCCAAGGCCTGGAGACATTGCGAGCTGGAGAAGGCCGAGGTCAAGAAGTGTGAGGAGTCAGTTCAGCGCGTCCTGCTGTCAGGAACTTCACTAATCCCCTCACCGCCGTAGATAAGAACAGGCACTATTCCATGGCTTCTGGTTCTCCGTCCCCGTGGAATTCGAGATGGACGTGCTCCGAGCAGAAGCTTTGAACTGACTTCATCGGACACCTACAGAGAGGAGAGCCAGGAAGCTTCTTCGACCCTATCAAAAAGAACTAAGCTCAAGACTTTGGGGGCTTGCAACAAGAAGATCACCCTCACATCACCCAAGGGAAAGGTAGTCATGTTTTTCAATACCCGGGATCTATTTTGTTTTAATTGTTGCATGTTAGTGATTGCTAGTACTATTACGTTGTAGAGTGATTCTGTTGTTTTTTACGAATCTTCCGAATAATAACAGAATAGTAAATTTATATAGCATCTTTATTTTGAGGAATCCGAGGTCAGAGATGTGCCATATACAAATCACTTCGAGTAGTCGTAGACGGAGACAGACATGAGTCATCACTGGAGGATGGGACCTGCGAAAGTTTACGGTTGGAATGCAATGTCAAACAAATATTAGTTAATTCACTTAAATATTTGTTGTATCAGGTGATTTTGTAGTGATTGGAAGTTGATTCTAGATTTATAATTCCAGGTCATGCAATATGAGGAGCAAAGCAACCTCGCCTTCCTTCTTCTCTTCAAGTCTAACAGTCACAACGATCAAGTGGACTTGGAAGAACTCATGAAGTAATGTCTGGTGCCTGCCCCACCAGCCTTGGAACACCAGAAGTTTTGTTCACCAAATTGAACAAAGCCGCCACCCTATATTCCCATATGGAAGACATAACCCCAGAAGATCTGCCATACCCCAAGGACGTCCTGATTATCCAGGACCGCACGACGCTGCTCCGTACCCTTACCAATCTTTCCCCGACTTGTGCCGAGATATGCCAGATAGTGGCCAAGAAGCACTTCTTGTTCTCGACTGACAAATACCATCAACAACCTTTCAAAACCCTGGATAGGTTGAGGCGCGGGAGTTCAGAGAATATTATTCTGGCTGGACCAGCGAGAAAGAAACCACACGACTTTTAGATGTTCCATGCAATTAAACAAGAAGCAGCTCAGCTACCTCCTGCTGCGAGTATGGAATGTCAACACGCAGCTTCAAGGCTGGAAAGAACCGAGATGGCTGTGCTGATCGTAGGAGAGAAAGCCCATAAACTCGTCTCATTAAATGGCGAATTGAGTTGAAAGTCCGTATTGTTATTATCATTACATAAATATCTCATTATTCTTATATATAAGATCGACTTGAATCTTTCTATTATTATCTCAGCTTTCATACAGCCCTGTGTGTTTCATGTCGAGGTGCGTGAACTGTCCACTATCTACAGGAACCGAAATGAGACTGATACGAGAATGGTGCTGTACCTCAATCGCGCCGCAGCCCTTGCATGGATACAAGAACACTATAGTCAGAACCCCTAATATAGATATCTTCGTAATTCTACACTGCCACGCCCACGCCATAAAGCAAGCTGACTGTCTACCATGATATCGGGTCAGGGAAACATCGACAACTAATCAACCTCTCTGATCTCGCAGTATCCCATGGAGAAGACTACAGTCCGACGCTTCTTGCGATGTATGTATTCAGCGGAAAAGACTGCGCCAGTGCCGTCAAAGGGAAGGGAGAAGGTGGGTCCTCTGAAAATGCTGGAGAAAGATCCGTGTTTCATAAAGCGTTCAGGCAACTCGGTGAGGAATAGAACCTCAAGTATCACGTGCTGAAGCATTTGGAAGAGTTCACCTGCCTGACAGAACCGCGAGTCTTCGATGGACGGCCTCCGTGCCAAACGCCTGCGCAAGATCGTCGGTGAGGACGATCAACTCACTTCCAAATCTAAGATCGAGCTGGTTCGCCTTCGTCCTTGCCACCCAGCTTTGAAGCCACACCTCCAGCGGTTGAGCCTCCGCGTAGCCTTATTAGACTGGGTCAATTTTTAAGAAATGTAAACCCTGGAGGCAAATCGTGTTAATTTATGGCATACATGCTATTTAGGGGTATTGGGGCGATGCTGAACTCGAATCTGCTGTATTCCCGGTTCACAAATGGCTCATAAGCCCTAAAAAATGAAAAATTCCAAGATGGTCGCCACTGCCGTGCTAAAATTAATAAATGTTGATATATGTTTACTAAGCAAGGTAGAAACATGAATGAAGTGTGCTTTTGTATGTTTTCTAATATGAGGAATCCAATGGCATACTCAGATTGGTGATAACATATCAACAAACTGCTTAAAACCCATATGAATTGCCCAAATTGTCATTTAAACAAAAGCAAATAAAATAACAAATAACATAACTAGGTCAGGCAGGTTGATATTGTGTGCCAAACAAATAATTGATTCACCCCTTTCAACATTATTTGCAGATATATCCTGTATGTGCAGTGTGTACCAAACTGTAAAATATTGTATTGTCTCCTTCTAAGTACCCAGCACCAACCGTCATATTGTAGGCTTGAACTGATGCATCACTGGCACCAATACAAATTAAAACAATAATTATTTTGCTTACCTTTCAACATTATTTCTAGCTGTATTCAGCATGCACAATGTTGTTTTGGACTCTTCGTGTATACACACACACACACACACATATATATATATATATATATATATATATATATATATATATATGTATATGTATATGTATATATATATATATATATATATATATATATATATATATATATATCTATATGTATATGTATATGTATATGTATGTGTATGTGTATGTGTATGTGTATATGTATATGTATATGTATACGTATACGTATACGTATACGTATACGTATACGTATACGTATAGGTATACGTATACGTATACGTATACGTATACGTATACGTATACGTATACGTATACGTATACGTATACGTATACGTATACGTATACGTATACGTATACGTATACGTATACTTTACTATAAGGCCAAGACTTTCTGCAGCAAGCAAGGATTCTTGAATCTATGTCGTGCACCACACCATGTTTTTTCATGGACTGAACTAGCTTCTGTTCATCTGAGTCGTCATTCTCCTTCCGACGTTTTGTACACTCATTGTGTGTATACTCGTCATCATCTTCCGCTGTGAGATCCATCATGGCTGTTCATGATCGTTGACCCTGAAAATACGGGTCCGGAGACCCTATTTGTGCAGTTATGTGCAATATTAACATTAATCAAATTAGCCGCTTTCTTCCCAGACGGACAAAGGAACGCGCTGTCAATGCCCTTGTCACATCACGGCTTGACAACTGTAACGCACTCTTAAACGGCACGTCTGCAGTTAACATCGCGAACTCCACTGGCTGCCCATTGTGTGCAGAGTTGATTTCAAGCTGCTTGTATACACTTACAAAGCCATGCACAACGACCCGCCAGTGTATTTGTGTGAACTCGTGTGCCCGTATCAACCGACAAGAACACTGCGCTCTGCGAAAAACAACATGATAGAAGTGAAGCGTACCCGTACCAAAGTTGGGGACTGCTCGTTCGCTGTCGCTGCTGCGTCCCTATGGAACAATTTACCAACGGACATTAAGACTTGTGACAATCTCACCAGTTTTAGACGTCACTGAAGACACATTTGTTTCGTATTGCTTATTAGTATAATTCGACATGAACATTATTATTTTTTATTAGATTATTTGGTAATATTATAAATACATAACTATACATTTATTTATTGGCATTATTGTTACGTAATTATTATTATTATTTTTAACATTGACTTAAACTATTTATTACTAATAATAATTATACATATACTGCCGTTTATCAGTATCATTGTGATGTAATTATTATGTATTTTTATAACTAATGCGTAATTTATTTATTTAAAAGTGCTACGCTATTTAATACCGTACTATTTTTTTAATTTATATACCTATACATATCTTTTTTACATTCATTTTAAAAACACTAGCATTTGTCTTATTGTATACATGTATCTTTTTATGTAATTTAAATTGTAATATGTTGTGAAGCGCCACGAACGATTACGGATGTGGCGCTATACCCAATACATATTATGTTATTATTATTATTATTATTATTATTATTATTATTATTATTATTATTATTATTATTATTATTATTGTTATTATTATTATTATTATTATTATTATTAGTAGTAGTAGTATTATTATTAGTATTAGTATTAGTATTAGTATTAGTATTAGTATTAGTATTAGTATTAGTATTATTATTATTATTATTATTATTATTATTATTATTATTATTATTATTATTATTATTATCATTATTATTATCATTATCATTATCATTATTATCATTATTATTATTATTATCATTATCATTGTCATTATCATTATCATTATTATCATTATTATCATTGTTATCATTGTTATCGTTGTTATCGTTGTTATCGTTGTTATCGTTATTATCGTTATTATCGTTATTATCGTTATTATCGTTATTATCGTTATTATCGTTATTATCGTTATTATCGTTATTATCGTTATTATCGTTATTATCGTTATTATCGTTATTATCGCTATTATCGCTATTATCGTTATTATCGTTATTATCGTTATTATCGTTATTATCGTTATTATCGTTATTATCGTTATTATCGTTATTATCGTTATTATCGTTATTATCATTATTATCATTATTATCATTATTATCATTATTATCATTATTATCATTATTATCATTATTATCATTATTATCATTATTATCATTATTATTGGCCGATATAACGGGAAGAATATATTTATCAATAATGGCGACCACTAATTTGCATATTAAACTGTCATAGACACATTTGATCATGTCAACAATAGTTTTATTATGATAGCTGACCCTCATAATATGGTTTATACACCTTATGTTGTCAGGTATCTGTAATATTGGCTGAGATGTAGTGAATATTAGATTTTTCAATATTGGCGGCACTAATTTGCTTAACACATATACGTGGCACATTTTGGGGTAAGTGTAAATGTAAATGTAAGTGTAAGGGTAAGGGTAAGGGTGAAGGTGAAGGTGAGGGTGAGGGTGAGGGTGAGGGTGAGGGTGAGGGTGAGGGTGAGGGTGAGGGTGCGGGTGAAGGTGAGGGTGAGGGTGAGGGTGAGGGTGAGGGTGACGGTAGGGGTAGGGGTAGGGATAGGGGTAGGGGTAGGGATAGGGGTAGTGGTAGGGGTAGGGGTAGGGGTAGGGGTAGGGGTAGGGGTAGGGGTAGGGGTAGGGGTAGGGGTAGGGGTAGGGGTAGGGGTAGGGGTAGGGGTAGGGGTAGGGGTAGGGGTAGGGGTAGGGGTAGGGGTAGGGGTAGGGGTAGGGGTAGGGGTAGGGGTAGGGGTAGGGGTAGGGATAAGGGTAAGGGTAAGGGTAAGGGTAAGGGTAAGGGTAAGGGTAAGGGTAAGGGTAAGGGTAAGGGTAAGGGTAAGGGTAAGGGTAAGGGTAAGGGTAAGGGTAAGGGTAAGGGTAAGGGTAAGGGTAAGGGTAAGGGTAAGTGCATGTTTAATTGTAAGTGTAAGTGTAATTGTACGTGTAAGTGTAAGTGCAAATGTACAAAATGTCAACATCATACATAGTACAGAAGACATTTCCTTAAATTCCTTTACCAAAGTCTGACGTCATGCGCCCAAACACTCTGTTGCAAGATGCTTGTTACAACACCGCAGTAGAGATATAATTACTGAAGCCATATGTTATTGACATCGAGAGCTATGCTGGTTTTAGGCCCTATTTTGCAATATCTTCTATCACAGGTACATTACATTATAAGTAGTTATACACTTGTTTTAATGCAGGCCATTGTAGCGCCATTCAATTCGACGAAAGCAGCCACATTCATTGGGGATGCGGAGGAAACACGGTCAACAACGGAGACTCTTGCACAGTGTCTTGTTCCGACGGCTATGAGCTAATAGGCTATGTAAGCCACAGGTGCAGATACGGCTTCTGGGTTCCACCGATAGACAACAGATGTGAATGTAGGTGTTGACTTCTCACACATGTTAACATATAATATTTTATAAAGCAATACAATAAATACCTTAATAGAACGATTGAGCGAAAAAGTGAATACTAATTATATATACTACGTTAATCGTATAAGTATTGCCGTCGTATGTTGTGATGATACCAGTATGGACCGGGGGTCATGTTTAACACGACTAATACTGATTTAGACCAGCCGCCTCGCTCAAAATGCAGGTGGATGTGCGGTGAAAGAACTGTTTGAAATAAAAAATATGATTGTTTGAATCCATATTACACTACATCATCGCATTTCTTTTCCACCAAGCAAACAACTTTGTAAAAATTAAATCAATGAAAATGCCACCATCTTACGTAGTTAATTGAAAGTTCCGCGACATTTTACTTCCCCACGAATGTAATTTCATTGAAGAAATGTCTAGTTAATTTGAAGTGAGCGAACTTCAAATTCAAGTTATCGTTGTCGTTGTCGCTGTCGCTGTCGCTGTCGCTGTCGCTGTCGCTGTCGCTGTCGCTGTCGCTGTCGCTGTCGCTGTCGCTGTCGCTGTCGCTGTCGCTGTCGCTGTCGCTGTCGCTGTCGCTGTCGCTGTCGCTGTCGCTGTCGCTGTCGCTGTCGCTGTCGCTGTCGCTCTCGCTCTCGCTCTCGCTCTCGCTGTCGCTCTCCCTATCGCTATCGCTCTCGCTATCGCTCTCGCTGTCGCTGTCGCTGTCGCTGTCGCTGTCGCTGTCGCTGTCGCTGTCGCTGTCGCTGTCGCTGTCGCTGTCGCTGTCGCTGTCGCTGTCGCTGTCGCTGTCGCTAGCGTCAGCGTCAGCGTCAGCGTCAGCGTCAGCGTCAGCGTCAGCGTCAGCGTCAGCGTCAGCGTCAGCGTCAGCGTCAGCGTCAGCGTCAGCGTCAGCGTCAGCGTCAGCGTCAGCGTCAGCGTCAGCGTCAGCGTCAGCGTCAGCGTCAGCGTCAGCGTCAGCGTCAGCGTCATCGTCGGTGTTAGTGTTATTGTTATTGTTATTGTTATTGTTATTGTTATTGTTATTGTTATTGTTATTGCTATTGCTATTGCTATTGCTATTGCTATTGCTATTGCTATTGCTATTGCTATTGTTATTGTTATTGTTATTGTTATTGTTATTGTTATTGTTATTGTTATTGTTATTATTATTATTATTATTATTATTATTATTATTATTATTATTATTATTATTATTATTATTATTATTATTATTATTATAATAATAATAATAATAATAATTATTATTATAATTATTATTATTATTATTATTATTATTATTATTATTATTATTATTATTATTATTATTATTATTATTATTTAGTACAGTTGGTGTCAAAATAGTTCATTCGAAAGTAATGCAGTGCCAACATTATTACCAACATCGGACTCACCAACCAAACAGAAATGCAGGTGGGACAGACATAGATGGGGACAGAGACATGTGGGGATAGAGACATGTGGGGACAGAGACATGTGGGGACAGAGATATGTGGGCACAGAGACATGTGGGGACAGAGACATGTGGGGACAAGGACATGTGGGCACAGAGACATGTGGGGACAGAGACATGTGGGGACAGAGACATGTGGGCACAGAGACATGTGGGGACAGAGACATGTGGGGACAGAGACATGTGGGCACAGATACATGTGGGGACAGAGACATGTGGGGACAAGGACATGTGGGCACAGAGACATGTGGGGACAGAGACATGTGGGGACAGAGACATGTGGGCCCAGAGACATGTGGGCACAGAGACATGTGGGCACAGAGACATGTGGGCACAGAGACATGTGGGGACAGAGAGAAATGTGGGGACAGAGACATATGGGGACAGAGACATGTGGAGACAGAGACATGAAGGGACGGAGAGAAATGTGGGGACAGAGACATGCGTGGACAGAGACATGTGGGGACAGAGACATGTGGAGACAGAGACATATGGAGACAGAGACATGTGGAGAGAGAGAGTTGCAGGGACAGAGACATGTGGAGACAGATACATGTGGGGACAGAGACATGTGGAGACAGAGACATGTGGAGACAGAGACATGTGGAGACAGAGACATGTGAGGACAGAGACATGTGGAGACAGAGACATATGGAGACAGAGACATGTGGTGTAAGAGACATGTGGAGACAGAGAGTTGCAGGGACAGAGACATGTGGGGATAGAGACCTGTGGAGACAGAGTCATGCGGGGACATAGACTTGCGGGGGCAGAGACTTGCGGGGACAGAGACATGCGGGGACAGAAACCTGCGAGGACAGAGACCTGCGAGGACAGGGACATGCGGGGCAGAGACAGGCGGGGACATATATAAGCGGTAGGCGACACAGGCGCGGATTTCACAGGCAGCGATAAACACCGAAGGGGACAGAATCTGGCGGGAGATATATAGGGTATATATGTATTCGTGGGACTGAGAAGGGGAGAGATGGTAGGCGCGGTAGATACACAAGTGTTAGAATCCTTGTTAGATCACACGGACGAGGTCAGAATAGGACAGGGTGTGATATACACGAGCACAGAAACTAAGGAATAAATGCAGGCGTGGACAGTAAAAGTCGCGGATACACAAGGACATGGAGTGGCGTAAGCTGAGACAGTTACAGACGGGGTAAATACAGACGGGTACAGACACCTACGGGACAGGCCGGCACAGACAATGACAGACGCATGCGTTGACATGCATAGACGGGGACAGACTAGACACAGACGGGAACAGACCAGACACAGACGGGGATATACCAGACACAGACGGGGACAGACCAGACACAGACGGGGACAGACCAGACACAGACGGGGACAGACCAGACACAGACGGGGACAGACAAGATACAGACGAGGACAGACAAGACACAGACGGGGATATTCCAGACACAGCCGGGGACAGACTAGACACAGACGGGGACAGACCAGACACAGACGGGGACAGACAAGATACAGACGAGGACAGACGGGAACAGACGGGAACAGACTAGACACAGACGGGGACAGACCAGATACAGACGGGGACAGACGGGAACAGACGGGAACAGACCAGACACAGACGGGGACATACCAGACACAAACGGGAATAAACCAGACACAGCCGGGGACAGACGAGACACAGATGGGGACAGACCAGACGCAGACGGGGACAGACACGACACATGCGGGGACAGACCAGACACAGACGGGGACAGACCAGACACAGACGGGGACAGACAAGATACAGACGAGGACAGACGAGGACAGACGGGAACAGACGGGAACAGACTAGACACAGACGGGGACAGACCAGATACAGACGGGGACAGACGGGAACAGACGGGAACAGACCAGACACAGACGGGGACATACCAGACACAAACGGGGATAAACCAGACACAGCCGGGGACAGACGAGACACAGATGGGGACAGACCAGACGCAGACGGGGACAGACACGACACATGCGGGGACAGACCAGACACAGACGGTTAGATATACTGGGGTTGACAAACACAGTCGGCGACAAATACAGACGAGGCAAATAAGGCAGGTGCTAACACAGATGGAAACAGCAATAGGCGGAGCCAGACACAAACGGGACAGACACAGGCGGGGAGAGACACAGACAAGGAGTGAATCATAGGAGGATAGACACAGAAGGAGTGGATATAATATTAATATTATTAATAATATTAATTTTAATATTATGTAGAATATAATTCGGTAAAATGTAATTAATTATTTTCAAGTGAACATAGCACAAAGCATACTACACATATATTAGTGCAAATATGCAAGTGAAAATGAAGCATGCTGGAACGATACTTATTTTTTACGCTTCCAAAGACGATGTTTCAGAAACCAATACAGTGAAACCATTCTCAATAACTCGTCACAGTCAAACCATTCGCAGCCAATATGCTAACATAACTCATTTTCATGAATTTACAATAACATGCGAATATGTATTTTTGTAAACAAACACATACACGAACACATACACATATTAACAAACTATTTAGAAACCTTTAAGATAGCCTAACTTATGTTATTCTGTTCGTCATCAGATCAAGCCAAGTCGTGCCAACGTTTGCCACCACCTGCTCATAGCTGGTATTTAGACTGCAATTGCAATTCATGTGCCGATTCAGTCGTTTGTACAGCGGGTTGTTACACCGGTTACGCGCTGAAAGGCGTGCTCAAACAAACTTGCGACGACGGAATATGGAAACCTAATGGAGAAACGGTCTGTCAACGTAAGTGTGTGTACATCTGTTCTTACTATATATATATATATATATATATATATATATATATATATATATATATATATATATATATATATATATATATATATATATATACACACATATATATATATATATATATATATATTGTATTGTATACACATATGTGTGTCAGAGTGTGTATTGCCTGTGTATTGCGCGCGCGGGTGTATGTGTGAATATGTGTGTGTGTGTGTGTGTGTGTGTGTGTGTGTGTGTGTGTGTGTGTGTGTGTGTGTGTGTGTGTGTGAGTGTATGTGGTTGTATGTGAGTGAATGTATGTATGTATGTATGTATGTATGTATGCATGTATGTATGTATGTATGTATGTGTGTGTGTGTATGTGTGTGAGTGTATATATGTGGTTGTGTGTCACAGTTCTGGCAATAAGACTGTCGTGCGAACTGGATTCGTAAATGTCAACGCATTTAACATTATTCGTAAAACTATAGAACAATTGCTGGTGGATCTACATGCGTGTAATCTATTATTTACATATTGTTCTGGGAAAGAGGCTATCGCACTCGCCCCGTGCGATCGATACGCTGCAGTCGTGTGTGTATTGGGAGCGTGGGATCTGTATGTTTTGACATCGAACCTCTCTAATAGCGTGTAAAAGGTTGCACCGATCCACGTACGCATTGTACAAGCCAGATGATACCTGTGCCCTGTATGTGCTGCAGTCTTCGGCTTCGCTTAAAGCTGTGTTGGTTGGCCTGAATACACACACACACACACACACACACACACACACACACACACACACACACACACACACACACACACACACTCACACACACACACACACACACACACACACACACACACACACACACAAACACACAAACACACACAGGGAGAGAGACCTATATATATATATATATATATATATATATATATATATATATATATATATATATATATATATATATATATATAGAGAGAGAGAGAGAGAGAGAGAGAGAGCGAGCGAGCGAGAGAGATAGATAGAGAGAGAGAGAGAAAGAGAGAGAGAGAGAGAGATGACTAGCAAATTTGTGCAATATGGCGGTTTTGTTTCATCATTAAACATTAACATGTCTTCATACCAACTCTGCACGAACGTTATAACGTCATCACAAACAGAAGAGACGACACTAGATAAATAAGTAAAACGAACAAGGATTGAGAGTTGTGTAATAAATGTACACCGACTTCACCTGGACTAGTGTAAATAACAACAGAAATTGGGAAAGGATCGAATGTCGACGGAAGTTTGCGTAATTATTCTCGCTTCGCTTCCTTGGTGTATGACTACATTCTATGGTCATTAAAATGTATCACTTGAATAACACGAACAAAGGCGAACCCATCACGTTTACGGCTGCATGCCAACATAGACCGACAAACTGACGTAATGGCTGCCACACGTGTGAAGCCCATGCATATTCTTTTGTGTGTTTCGTCGATATATTCAAGCATAATTTGTTTGCCAATTTGTTTAATTGACAACAACATGTGAACAATGCTTTTGTTCTTGATGCTACCTAACATATTAAATTAGGCTACTCTTATCATTGCTAAGCAAGCTTGAATAAAACACTGGGTCCGTCAGTTAGAGGGAGACAAACACATTCGCACTATTATACCACATATCCTAACAGAATTAATCATTAACCAATGTAATACTTTTCAGACGTTTGACTCTTTCATGTTGCAATGTGATTCCAATGCTACTGCAGCTGGTTTAGTTAAACATTCCGACGTCTTGTTGATGCAGGGATTACTTGTGATCCGTTAGACAACATCTCTCATGGCCGCTACAGCAGTTCGTCCTGCACGGCAGGTCTGTTAGACTTCGGTTCCCGCTGCACCACGACCTGTGATGTCGGCTATGAACTACAAGGACCGGGCGAGAAGACGTGTGGACCAAATGGATGGTCTCCGTCTGG
The DNA here is from genome assembly GCA_964017155.1 of Oasisia sp. SBJ-2009. Lineage (NCBI taxonomy): Eukaryota > Metazoa > Annelida > Polychaeta > Sabellida > Siboglinidae > Oasisia > Oasisia sp. SBJ-2009. The sequence goes on from OZ024854.1 coordinate 66,475,372, forward strand.
AACGAACCTATGCAATAGTAAGCCTTCTGTTCTTAAATGGTATATCACTCACTGGATAATATCTTCTGTAGAAAGCACATCGAGAACATAATCCGACTTAACGTCCTCTGAATCGGTATCGGGAACTGTATTTAAAGGGATACTCCAGTTAGTGAGAGGTTCGCATTATTTACTTCTATATGTATAATATATCGACTCTGCAGAGTAATTGTGCACATAGATAATTAATAAACAATTAATTATAGTATAATTAAACCAAACGAACATGCTATGTTAGATTTAGGGCGCTGCCATCTTGAGGCACGGAACCAGTGACGTCGCTTACGTTACTGACGCATGCATGTTCGAACTTCCTACGTTTGTCCAATGATATTTGACGTGTCCAGTACACCACAGTTTTGTTACGCCACTATTACAGTTATGCGCGAGGCCTCCGCCAAGCTTTGCCTTTTCCAAAAATGCACCAGTGACGTAAACGATTTGGCTTACGTCACTGGTTCTGTGTCTCAAGATGGCAGCGCCCTGAATCAAAGATAGTATGTTTTTGGTACACTTATACTATACGTAATTATTTAGTAACGATGTTTGTGCACAATTATTAGGCACAACAAATATATTATACATATGTAAGTTACTACTGTAAACCTCTCACTGACTGGAGTATCCCTGTAACGTATTAAAAACATTCGCATAATATATGTTTTGTTGAACGTTGCCTATATATATCGTATTTAAAAATGTGCCCATATTATATATTAGTGAGTTCAGTAATGAGCCTATAAATGTTCTTTCCTGTGAACGTTTTAGTTAATTTGAATGACTCATCAGATCCTAGAACAAATTTAACTTGACTGCCCAAACCGCAAATTTGAACAACTCTGGTAATTTGCATAAATCCAAGATGGCCACTGTTCAGATCTTAAAAAGTACCTGAGAACCACATGTTTAAATATTTTAGAATTATGTGTAATGCCTTCTTTGTGCAGTATTTGGATGTGCAGAATCAATTTCTGATGTTAAATGTTCAGTTCCATGTCAAGACCAGATGCTGAAGGTCAGACGAAGGTCAAAGTTGACCTCTCGGGGGACAACGAATGGAAACGTCTATGAAATTATATTTTAGTTTATACATGAATATAAATTGATAAGCATAGAATATGTAGCACATTTGTTCATGAGAAAAGAATATTCAGTTTAAATTGAAAATATTTGAAACACGTATTAAAATAGGTATATTTGTTCTAGGACCCGATGAGTCCAAATCAACCAAAGCGTTCATAGGATAGAACATCTATAGGTTCACTAAGTGACACATGTGACTGTCAGATGGACATGTCCTTAAATGTATCTTTATGCGATAAAGCTTGGGTGCTTTAAGAGGTCTGTTTCTCTCAATGGATTTCTTATTTCTTTACTTATGTGTGATTGGTCCATATTCAAGCATCATTTATTTCTAACGTTTTTTAATTGAAAACAGCATGTGAACAACGCTTTTGTTTCTGATGCTAGCTATCATAATACATTACTTTTATCTGCTAAGGCAAGCTTTAAAAAACGCTGGTTCCTTCAATTAGGGCCCAATAAATTCGTACTATTATACCACATATCATAACAGAATTAATCATTAACCAATATAATATTTTTCAGACGTTTTACTCTTTCATGTTGCAATGTGATTCAAACGCTTCTGCAGCTGGTTTAGTTAAACATTCCGACGTCTTGTTGATTCAGGGAGTACTTGTGATCCGTTAGACAACATCTCTCATGGCGGCTACAGCAGTTCGTCCTGCACGGCAGGTCTGTCAGACTTCGGTTCCCGTTGCACACCGACCTGTGACGTCGGCTATGAACTACAAGGACCGGGCGAGAAGACGTGTGGACAAAATGGATGGTCTCCAAGTGGAACGAACCAATGTAAAAGTAAGCCTTCTGTTCTTCAATGGTATATCACTCACGGGATAATATCTTCTGTAGAAATCAAATCGAGAACATGATCTGACTTAACGTGGCCTCTACACATCTACACATTCTCTAGCACGTATGCTCGAATGCCTGGATTCGTCTCTCCAGTTCGACTGTGAGAGTCCAACTTGCGCAACCGTACCCAATGTTTATAGCAGAGTTATATATTTAAGGGTTACATTAAACAATACTCGAGAACCACATGTCTTAGAATTATGTGTAATGCTTCTTTTTAAGGGTATTTGGGTATGTAGAATCTTTTTCTGATGTTACTTCAGTTCCAGGTCCAGATCAGATGCTGACGGTCACGTGAAGGTCAAACTTGACCTCTCGGTGGACAACGAACGGAAGCTTCTATGAAATTATATTTTAGTTTATACATGAATATAAATGGATAATCATACAATATTAGACACATTTGTTCATGAGAAAAGAGTTTTCAGTTAAAATTCAAAATATTTGAAACACGTATTACCAGAGTTGTTCATAGCTGCCGTTTGGACAGTTAAGTTGTATTTGTTCTAGCACCAGATGAGATAGAACATTTATATGTTCACTTTGGAACACATTTGACTGTCAAATGGGCATGTTCTTAAATGTATTACTGTGCGGTAACATTGGGTGCGTTGAGGTATTTTCCTCTCAATGGATTTCTTCTCTGTGAACGTTTAACGCAATTGTTTTCTCACCCAACCTCATATTGTTTGCTAGTATGCTTTGTTGATTTCAACGATTATTTTATCACCATGTTAAATTTGGTCACTCATATATATATATATATATATATATATATATATATATATATATATATATATATATATATATATATATATATATATATATATATATATATATATATATATATATATATATATATATATATATATATATATATATATATATCATATGTATCACATATGCGAAATGTATATGTGTAGAAGGAAATGCGCGTTGGTATGCACTTATGTCACATTTCTAATATAATTATAATTAAATAATGTTCACTTCTTGTCCGTTCAGTGATGACATGCGAGCCGCTACCACCCGTCACGTCCGGCCGCTACAGCCGCGCGGACTGCACAACACAGCCGAGTGTCTACAACACCAGATGTAGCGTAACCTGTCACTTCGGCTATGTGCTGGAGGGGCCCCAGGAACAAAGGTGCTTAAACTGGGAATGGTCTCCACAGACCGCGGGCGACTGCGAAAGTGAGTATAATGTTCACTGCTTTGGCGGTATGGACAATATGCCAATACATTTTCTTGGCATGCATACAAAAACGGATACTTCAATGCAGGTATTTGTGGTAATGTCCGTTACAAGGAAAACTGACTTTTATGTTCATTATTTTTATACAATGTTCTCAATGTTAACAATATTGTTAGATGTACATACCCGCTAATTGATGCATGACTCTGATCGTGAAGTGATTGTTTTGCCGACAAAACCACAACTTTTTTTCTACAAACATAAACAATAACAAATACTTGTTAGACATGCACTATAGAAAACGGCAAAATAGGTTTGCGCGTTGCATACAGTTTGGTATTGATGAAAATTAAATTTAAAGAACTAACTGCCAAACAAATATTTATGAAGTACATTACCTGAAGTAGATCTTAAAGGAAACATATTTTACAAAAGTATGTTTTATTTATCCTCGTAAATGTATGTATAGTTTTATTATATTATCGTACAAAAACACACACACACACACACACACACATTCACACACACACACACACACACACACACACACACACACACACACACACACACACACACACACACACACACACACACACACACACACACACACATACACACACACACACACACACACACACACACACACACACACACACACACACACACACACACACACACACATGTACACGCTCTCTCTCTCTCTCTCTCTCTCTCTCTCTCTCACACACACACACACACACACACACACACACACACACACACACACACACATACACACAAACACACACACACACACACACACACACACACACACACACACACACGCACACACGCACACACGCACGCACACACACACACACAAACACACACACACACAGACGCACACACAGACAAACACACACACTGCGCAAACTACGGCGTTATACGCGTCTTCAGAAATCAACTGCGGCCCGCCACAGAACCTGACCAACACTAAGACACATTTTGACGAGACGACATTTGGAGACACCGCCAACTACACGTGTGATGTCGGGTTCGAGTACTTGATTGGAGCTGGTCACGTGATAACACAGTGCAACGGCACGGGCAACTGGACGTCTGTTAATGAAACGTGCGAAGGTTGGTTTGTTTGATTATGGATCGAGTCGCTTATATTTTCCATCATTACTTGCTGGCTAATAAATATATCGAAACAATGATAATGTACGTGTTATGTGCAAGGTATGAAAGAAAGTCAACTCGAAAAGACAAATCCCAAATACAGGTGCGCGCGCATCTAAGCTGATGTTTGACATGTTGACCAGGCAGACGTAATGTGTCCGGTCTTTCAAGCTTGAAGTCATCACATCGGATAGCGGAATGAATATGACGATCATGTTTATGGCCAAAATGGAATCACCAAAATATTGCCTCCTTCTTCGTTATACCTTTGCTTAACGAAGTTCCGTAGCTTCACATAATCTATGAATCGTCATTGTATTTTTCATGTTTGTATTTGTATCGGACTTTTAGGGCTCAAGTCAAGCATATATCGGCTGCTAGATCTGTTCGGCCAATGTTCTGCTCTATTCAATGACCTGGTTCTGTACATGTATGCCCAGGCACTGTGCTCCGCATTTCCTTTCGCGTAAACACTGTCAACTTACCACGGCGCTAGTGACATTCTCCTTTCCAGTCGCCCGGCACATCTTATCTAGCTGCTCATAACACCGATGTTCACCGCACAAGACTCGTCTTCGGGATTAATCCAGAAAACACCACCAACGTCAGACGTGGTCGCGCTTGTTACGTCACTTCCTATTAGTGTTTGTTTGTGATGCGTTATTCGCACACGCACAATGACAGTATAACAACATGGTGTAGTATGTGAAATTTTCCATTGCGACGTTGTACTTCCACTTGCACCTTTTCTTCGCATTGATGCTAATTAAATGTTTTACTTTTCATGCAGCGATCACTTGTGATCCGTTGGCAAACATTACTTTTGGTCACTACAACAACATCAACTGCGTCACGCAGAAGAGTTTCTACAACGACACCTGCGAAGTGATGTGTGACTTCGGCTACGTGCTACATGGGCCTCCAGTACAGAGGTGCACCCTGAAGTGGGAATGGGCCCCAAAGACCAAGGGTCACTGTGAAAGTAAGGATGCGTTATATTGTACATGGAAATGGAATTACGATGTCAGTTTCTCTAAGAGTGCAATATGGTCCAAATCATTAATGTGTTTATAATGTACGGAATCGTATTATAATCGTCATACGCGACACACAATGATGACGATGATGACATACTATGGATTTTAATAATGTACGCATATATAGTACATTATATGCAATACTATTAGTAATATATTGCACTATGTAGTACCGGTGTCCACCATGTCAACTACATCCCCAGTGCTCGAGGATGGCTTGTATCTTGTAGCACCAGTGATCTGGATGTCTGTCTGCATGTTGCAGGGATCCACTGCCCTGACCTGACTCTCCCACATCAAGCCCTCGTCGTGTCCGACCCACGCTCCACTATCGCCGGGTCCGTCGTCACGTATGGATGCCGGGAGGGCTATGAACTGAACAACGGGAGCCTGGTGTTGGAATGTCACCTGGTCGGACGCTGGAGTGACGACCCCCCGCAGTGCACAGGTATGGGAACGGAAGAAAACAACAGTTCGACAACATTGGACACAGTTTGGTAAGAGCGCTGTGATTTA